>CAHIKZ030001135.1:1000000-1242500 GCA_903632075.3 Acanthosepion pharaonis
TAAGTCCCAATAGGTGTTCAAGTCATGATACCTACCTGAGGTGACACCCATTCATCATAATTAAGTAAACATTTTGGTTCTGTTTGGTATTTCTGTAATATCCTTAGTTTAGTTTTGGACATATTGAATGTGACAAACCAATTTCTACCTCACTGAGCTTGGTCAGAGGAGAGTTCAGTTGCCAGATCATTTATAGAAAGGGTAGAACTGAGAAGTGTGCCTTGGGGGATGCCTGCACTGATCACTTGGTCATCAGAGAACTTTCCATTAACAACTACCTTCAGGGTTAGGAAGAACTTAATAATTAATAAGATTCTTCCAGTGATTCCAGAGAAAAAGTGCTTTTACAGTAACCCTTTATGTCACACTTTGTCAGAGGCCTTTGATGTATTTGTTGTCGATTCCCTCACTGATTCTATTAGTAATGGAATATTTTTGATGTTATCATTGCACGTTTTTTTACCAGAGCTCTTATTGTAATTTTCATTGTTATTATTGCTTTTTTCTGGCACTCCTTATTACTGGTTCCCATATTGCATTAATTTCTATGCTTGGTCAGCTCAGGAGATTGTTGTGGCCTAGCATATGTACTGATTCCATAAGATTGCAACATGAGCACTGGTAAAAAATTTTGCTGAAGACATTAGGGTTATAATACTCAGAAATTCATACACAGATGTCCCCAAGGATACATGGCACAGTGGATAAAGGCATTAGTTAGACTCAGTGACGGCACCGAAAGTGTGTGAGTTCAATACCTGGTTAAGGCAGTGGAGAAATTAGAGAGCGGAATTAACGAGAGATAACAACATCCATTAGACATGGCACATGGAACTAGAACAGTCTACCCCAACAAGGAAAATAAACGGTTCATTTTGACATTCCAACCACCTGAAGAAACTTTGTGATAAATATGGCAACAAAGATGAGGATGATAGTCCAAACAATGTAAATAGTGTACATAATACCTCATCTCAGAAATATAGACAGATACATTCATAAACTAGTTATAAATGTCAGTTTTCATTTCTTTATTGTCTGTAAATTAACATGCACTTTTAGGAAAGATAGTGGAGTGGTTTTCAACTACCTTTTCTACAGTTTGGAATTCAGAGTTTTCCTTTTCTTAGGCTGGTTGCCTGGTCTAGCTTTCTATTTAACACACAGCTGGAGGAAGAAAAGATGAATCCATTCCTTTCCTAAGTGCATTTGTGTGAAAGTGAATACAACAGACTCAATCCAAATTTGAACTTGGCTTGTTGCTGTTTCCATTTTCAAACCTTCATTGTGTGTGTTGAAACTTGTAGCTTTGTATCTGACAAAGACACAATAGTAAATATTAAGAGAGCATTCAACATAGATAAATGGTAAGCAAGTGTGTCATGTAGAACATGACTACTAAAATGAATTCAATCCTAATTGAATAATCCATACTTAGCTTGTCCCATGCTGAACTTTATAAGTGACTCGTATCTGTCAATCTTGGAAGACTGTGGAGTCTACTAGAGTAGTTAGGTAAACCTAGTTATAAAGACCTGTTTGGTCATATGTCATGTTTTTACAACACCTAGAGAACTCACTTGTCATTTATACTGCAACTATATTTTATGGGCACATGGCCAAGTGGTTAGAACATTTGCATTCTGACCATAAGACCCAGGTTTGAATCTCACCATGGTCGATTTGTCAGGAAGGAGGCTTCCTGATGTTATCGGACTGGAAAAGTTGATCCCAGGGTGTGGCACCTTTGGAAAATGCCTGAAAAATCACACCATGGGTTGACCCAAGCCTTGTGAGTAAAACTGGGTAGATGGAAACCCTGGGGGCCACCGATAGTTCTGCTAGCACAAAGTCACAAGTCATCGTGGCTGAGGTCTTGAGCATGCTGGCTTTGTTCAAATTGTTGATCACACTAGATAACACAATCTTTCTCAGGAACTGTAACTAAGGTCTGCTCAACATAGATGCATTATAAACTACAGGTGTGCTCTGGGGGTGTTAAATAAATACAAATATGCCTGAGCAGGTGTCTGCAATAGGGATTGGTTAGCCCTATTAAATAGGTATCCTCAAATACAAGTGGCCAGCTATACTATATATGATACTGAGAGGAACGTATTTACAATTTACAGGAAGCAGTACATAATCTTGCATAATCAACAGTTGGAAAAATGTTAGTATGCTCAAACCCTCAGTAAATTATGACTTTATACTAGCACTCCCATCAATGACATTCAGACACTTTCACTCACAAGGCTTGGGTCAATCTGTGATAGATTCAATCTTGAGTACCATGGCTAGAATATTAATATTCTAGTCACTTGGCTATGTTCCCACTTTAGCTTTCTGAATGTCCACCAGCAAAATGAAAGCAAAAACAACCTTTATTCTATTTACAGAAAGAATTTTTGCATGTATAAATGTATGTGCATATGAGTGTATGCATTTGTGTGTGTATCCACGGTGTGGTTATTAAATAACAAGACTGGGCTTTTGTAAATTGAACTACAGTGTTGGGAACACCCATGCATGCCAAGATCTGGTCAAAAATCAAAAATCGAAAGTCAAACAAACCATTCAAAATGATCGATGACTCAAGATCAGAATGACTGCAGAAATGGTTTCCATTGATAAAGAAAATGTTTGTTAAATTTGGCACGGAAATCTGAACTTTCATTGTTCATCGTCTTTGACATCTTTTCGACATTCACAAAATCCCTTGTGCCACTCAAACACACATGCACGTGACATGCATTCTTCCTCAGAAACTCTAATTAGCATATAAAAAATAAAAAAAAATGAATAGTCACTTTGTTCAATTTCATCACAATTTCCAAATTGATGCATTGCTTGATTTTCAAACTCTCCATTTTTAAGACATGTCAGGAAAGCATGTCTACTTAAAGTGATTTTAACTAAACAGGCAGACAGATTGAAAATTACAGTCATTGTTTATGCTTTCCTATTGGTCAATGTCTATCACATGTCTTGATTATGTATGTTACAGTTTGTCATGCATGAGCCCAGTCTCATTACCATATTTACAAGCTGCAGGATGGCATAATGGTTATCAATATGGAAAATGAAATCAGTAAACTGTGTTCAGATTCCAACTGAGGTTGTTTACTATGTTAGTGTCCTTGAGAACGGAATGAACCCAATTCTCCCTATTCTCTGTCTCATAAAGAGATTTCTTGATAAAATATCTCATTACTGGGATGACAGAATACTTACTTACAGTAAATGGTCTGATATATAGATCAATACGTATATATAAAGGTTCTGAAATATAGAATGTGCTAGGTGCAGCATACCCATTATTCATTTTTTTATCATAAAACAAAAACTTTAGCTTAATGAAAGTATATAAGGCTGATATATCTATATTTTACATATATTTATATATCAAAATGGCCTTTAAACTCTTCTTAAATGAAATGCCTGACTTCTTTACCACCTCTTTGATCAAAGAATAACAAATTTAGTATAGGAAATAAGGAAATTGAACAGATAATAGGCTGTGCTGGTGTTAGTTTCATCCACCATTCCAGATCCTACAAAACCAAAACATTAACCTAAAATCTTGAGTCATGTTCTTAAAAATAGCCATGTCATATCGGGACATTCATATGAATGTTGTGCATTGGAGCAAACTTGTTCTGAAATATCTAAACAGTCATATGCATACAAGAGTTTTCCCAGATTAATGGTGCAAATTAGTTTTGATTGAATGAAGAATGTAGCTCTTAACAAGGACTATACTTTTTTAAACCATGTGGCTGGTGCTACAAAATCACAAACAATGAACTTTATGATACCACATCACTAGAGGACTTTTGAGAGCAGCAACAACTAAAATGGATATGACATAATCAATATGTTGACTATTTACATTACTTTGAAGGACACTAAAATGGTAAAGTTTTGGAAGAAAGCCCCCATCAATACTGGTAAGTGCAATAAGAGTTACTGGACTTAAAGAACCTATTTTCTTGAAAAATTGTTTTAAGAGAAAGATTTTATAAATTTAAACTGAAAGTAGCATTGGCTGCTTGATTAATGAATGATGAATTAGAAGGAAATACCTATATATATATATATATATATATATATAAATTTAATTTAATTAAAATTAAAAAAACAGACAACCTTAAGAGTCTGTTGATTATATTTTATTTCCCCAGGAAATGTTTTTTCCTGGTTTTAAATTTACGGATTATTTTTATATGCTTTTCAGGGGTAGTTTTAAGTTGATATAAGGTGATAGAGAAAGAGGCAAGAGGAGGATGATAGATATGGTCAAAATTAGAGAAGGGGGGGAAAGATAGGAATAACTTTAAATCTATTTTTATTAAAATACTTAAGAGTGAGGGACTGGGTAAGGACCAGACACTGACCTATCTAATAAGGAAAAGAGACAGAGAAAAAAAATCCTCCTTGGGACTATCCATACAGGTTATCAAACTTTTCATTACCTAACTATATATATATATATATATATATATATATATATATATATATATATATATAATGTGTGTATTTTTAGATATGTTGAGAATATGCCATCAACCTTCATCATTCATTATCAAACATAGACAATCTTGTTCTCAACCATGAGTCTGAGTCCTATAACCCACTATGGTTGTAATATACTGTAGCAGTATGTGTGTTTGATGGTGCTCATCTCTCTTCAGGCTGATAATGAATTCAAAGTTTTCCATCTCCTAGACTGGTTGCCTTATCAATCCTAACATGCCCAGCATTATTTACAAAGTTTTGAATTTAAAGTTTTCCCTTTAGACTAAGCAAAATTTAGCAAAATAATCCTATCCATCCTACTAAAAAACTCCCATAGGAAGATAGAATCTTAATTCTTACAAAAGTATCACTGATCACTACAATCTTAACCTGTTCAAGTCTAGGGTTAACTGTTATCTTCCATATATATCCCTATAAGCTGTGTCTGTTACTTTGTAAGCCTCTACCTCAAGTGACCCTTGAGTGTACTAGATTAATGTCACACTAAAAAAAGATATTTCTGCAAAATGAATGAATCTGTCTGTACCAGAATTTGAACTCAGCATGCCAATTTAAATTTCAATGCTGTTAATCATTTCCCTATAAAATATCACTAGCATAAGCAATAATGAAAGAAAATGAATGAAAACAAAGTAGGAATATGAAAGAGAGAAAAGTAAAAAAAAATATTTACAATAATATAGAAAGAAAGCAAAAAGAAAGAAGAGAAGTAAAAGATCTAACAAAGGTAAAACAAGAAGATAAAGGAAAATAAATATAAAATAAGAAAGAAAGAAAGTAAAGTGGGGGATAAAACAGAGTTAGGATCAAGAAGAAAAATGAGAGTAGTGGAAATAGCACAAGCTGCAGTTGCAATGATGGCAGCCATTTTAGCAAAACTACCCAATAGGCCGGCATGAAAATATTAATACTGTTCTGAACATCAGAACTCATACAGTATCTGGCAAGATATTCTTTTCATATTTTCCTCTTCACACTCCCTTCATAAAATATCAAGTTCATCCCTTGTATTTTTTCTTCAGTGGTAATAAGTGGATATGTATATAATGTAATGGTTATTGGTACAGAAAGTAGAATCAGTTAGCCGAGTTCAAATTCAGACCTAGTCTGTTATATTCACTTTCACATGGAATCTCTTGCGAAATACATGAATTCAGCTCTCTTTTCCCATTCAGTGAATTAAATAGTAAGGTAGACTGTATCTTTAGCCTTTCATAGCAACAAATCTAGAAGAAAACCTATTCTAAATTCAAAACTGTGGAGAAGCCATTCCCCAATAAGGATACAGAAGACACATCTCTCTTTGGTGGCAATAAGTCCCATGGGTCACATGACAGCCACTTAATGATGTCACTCCATACAGCGATGAATGTGCTGGTCATTTTTTCAGTTTCTTTTCAGCAGCCAAACAAGAAGGTTGCTTTTTTTTTTTTTTGACCCAGGCCAGGACTAAATCTGCCTCCCCAGCAACTTACAAACACATGGTGCCATTTCCCTTTGGGAATATATCTTTCCCAAATATAGAATGAAACTTCAGTTCACAGTCCTCAATTTAGGAAAACCCAAGACCCACTGTTTCCTGTTTGTGGAATATGCCGTTACCTGTGACATAGATGAATCCAGACTATTTGAATCTGGAGTCCTAAAAATGTCTTATTAGGAGTATCTCTATATATTATGTAAGACTATTCCTTTTTTGTTTCTACTTACACTTTGCTTTGCTGTATAGATATATGTGATATATTATTCTCTGCATGGGACATATGTGAACATATATATATATATATATATATATATATATATATATATATATATATATATATATATATATAGTTTGTGCATGTCTTAGTATTATAAAAGTTTCTCAGAGAGAACAAAGCATGTTTGTCAGTCTTTTTGCTTTCAGCCATTCCATTTTGTCCATAAAATATCAGTGTTATTATATCATGGATATAATATTGCCCATAATGGGTGAAATACAAAAGAGAGAATAACTCTTTCTTCTCTAGCTCACTATCTTTCTCAAATCATAAAATTTGAGGATAGTTTAAAAAGAAATCTGTGGAGAGCCATGTCTAAAGTCCTGGAGATATACAACATTAAAATAACTGAATGAAGAGGATTCATCAATGTTGAGTACCACATTCAAATCATCAAAACTGGGTTTGTAGAATATGCACAATAGCATGGGGAAAATATGAAAACTGCACAGAAAGTGAAGCAGGTCAAAAGGATCATAAAGGCAGGAAATGAGAAAAGAAATCTCTCCACAGAGAAATAAAAGGCAGATAGAAAATACTGCAGAACAAACAGGCATGATTTTTGCAGAGGACATCTGAAAAGAGAAATGCAGTTCAATTATATAGAAATAAAAATAGACAAAACTTAGAAAAAGAAATCAATATCATGTTTGGGAAAAAAAAAGAGACATTAAGTCCACAGAAGATAAATGAATGCAGTTAGGTTAAAAAAGAAAACAAAGCATCAAGAAATACATTTGTGGTGGTGGAGGCAGTATACTGCTGGTAAGTTTCTAAGGGTAGAAAGCAATAAAAAAAAACTCTTTGTTAGGTATTAACCTTTAGATATTTTTCCAAAGATCTTCCTCTTAAGAAAGCACTCACTTCAACTTGATCTACTCATAGTAAGTAGATTTTTTATACTAGACTTCAGCCAATAAAAGTGGCAGAGTCACTCAAAGTAAAGAGAGATGAAATGGTTGATATATTAGCACATTGTCTCACACATGAACTCACCTAAATGTGCCCTCTATTTCACAAATATCTACAGGTAGTTAAGTGCTCATTCAGTAACCCACGTTTGGTACAACACAGTTTTTTTTGTAATAGCCATCTTTTGTAAATATACAGATGTCTACCCAGATATGGGCTTCTGTCTTTAATCTCAGAACGAGGAAAGTAGTGTGAAGAACTGATATTGAGTAATTTTTCATCGATAATCACAGTTTAAAGAAATATTTTGCCACATTTGGATGACACTGCATATGTCCGAAATAACCTGTATGCTTATGATTACCATCAAGGAGAGAGGAATTTAAGTATTAATATTTTGTTGACCTTCCCATTTTTATCATAGCATCTTCTCAGCTACCCTTTCAACAATAGATTGCTTTAGTTTCAATCAGAGAAAGGAAATTTTTTTTTAGATCTGGTTTAACTATATTCTTGTGAACTGTTACATGACATAGATCACAAAGTTTGATTATAGATCATTATAGATCACTAGAGAGCAAACACAGGAGATCCCATTTCTAATATAGGTAGACCACATGATGGTAAATGAAAAGTATATATGGGAATTAGCGTGGTGTCTAATTGATCACTATTTCTATTCTATCCTCTATTACTATATGGATCACTCTTTCTACTACATCCTCTGATACTATATGGATCACTATTCTCTGTACTATTTACTATACTATTTCTCTATACTGATTACTGTATAGACCACTACATGGATTACTATTTGGTAGTTACTTTTCGAGCAAGTATTATCAAGCAAATGTTATTAGTGCAAGTGTTATTCAAAGCCATCTGACATCAGTATTGTTCAGCAGTGTTACTATAGTTGTATCTGCGATTACAAAGTCTCTACTACAACAAGCATTACAAAAGTGACAAGTATTTGTTGACATTACAAAAGTGGCAACGAGTGTCTGTTGATATCACAAAAAAGGTTGATGAAGAAAGCCATGAGAGAAACATGACATTCATTTTCAAACAGGGAAAAGTAAAAAGTTTATTGTATTGAATTCGCAACTTTTTGGCTCAAGTCATTTTTTAGATTACTCCACTGCACCATGTGTCCTGTCCCAGCGGATAAAAACAATGGTTTAGTAAATAGTGTAAATAGGAGATAAACTGTCAAAATCAACTTTTGGGTCGACATTTGATTTTACTTCAAGTGGCTAAGTGTAACCACCTGAATTACTTTTGAACAGTATGGTCAATGACTTCGCCTTCAAAAAATCCTATACATATTCTAGGAACTACTTCAAATTTGTACAGTAGACATATTTTTGTGATCAATTTTTGGGATACTACAGGGATTTTACTTGTTACTACTGTAAGTGTATTCTCTGAAGGCTAACTTGTTATTTGTATACAACTCAGTTTGCTGAAATTCTTATGGACTAATGGCATTTAAAGGGTTTGAATATTTTTTTAAAATCAAACAGAAAAAATTCTATTGACAAACATCTAAACTTTTTCTTCATTTATATTTCAGATTCTGTAATATGTTATAAAACTTGGTATATAAGAAAAATAGAGAAATGCTCAGAGCCAAGTACTGCTTTTAAGTACTGTGATTTTTTTATTTAAATTTTTAGCTGTCACTCTTGTTACTTCTTTTCAGTTACATCATTTCTTTATAAGTCAATTAAATTATTTTATTGCTATTAGTACATTACATTTTTGTTCTGATTGTTTTCATTTAATATTTAAGTTACATTAATTTGCTTAATTATTATATGTTTCAGAAAATAATGACTGATTTTAGATTCAACATTTGTGTTCTAATGTAATAACTGCCAAAAATATATTACTCAATCCTGACTAAAACATTCTCTTTGTTAATTCAGGATTTAACTTAAAATATTATATAACTCTCATGTTGAGCATGAAAAATGAAGAGATTTATTTACTATTTTGCATGAGTTCAAGCATGGTCAGAATGCTTCTCAAACTGCTTCCAACATTAACATCTGAAGGATCCACTTGAGACTGGACAGTATAGTGCTGGTTTCTGACTGATTCATTTGTTGTGCATGGGTATTAAACATCAACCTCATTTACAAAGTCATTGAACATATGACAACATAAATAAGTTCAAATAAAACAAAAAAGTCTTTGTATAAAATCACTTGCATATATATATATATACACAGTGTAACCCGGATATAAGAGAGTTGTCGGGACCGGAGAAGAAATCTCTTATATCCGGGTTTGGTCTATTTTATATACATTAACACAGGCTCTAATTTGGGACCAAAGAAAATCTCTCTTATATCCGGGTTACACCGTATACTATATTTGAAATTCTTAATACAAAGTTACTTTCAAAGGACTATGTACAAAAAAACATTATGAATTTTTGTACTTATCTGTTTGGTTTCTTATGATCATGAATTACATACATCCTGTCATTTTGAATTCCTGGGAGCTAGAGAGACTTTTCCGCCTAATGATGTCTCATGCAGGTTTCATCAGATCATATGGATATTTTTAATTCTTGTAACTTTAATTATTTTTATTGATAATTTTGTTTGGGTCAAGGAGAGATAACTTGTTGTCTATTGCTACATATTCGTTTTCTATGGCTTAACCTGTTAAAGGTTATTTAAAGCCAGAAAATGTTTTTAAATTGTAAGAATGTTTATTGAGATAATACTGATTTAGTGATACAAGTCTTACTAATTAACTCATAGCTGGGGGAGAAGAGGTGGATTCATAACTTTTCCAAGTGAATATAAGGAAGCCAATTGGAACTCGGCACTCTGATTAAAAATTCTGAACCATTAGACAATACATTACCGACACGTTCAAGATTACAACCCCTGGTATTCCCAAGTTGTGATCCTTTTAGGTACTGAGCAGACTTGATGTTGCTTAACTTCAGTGATCATATAGAAACTAGTGTTTCAACTGGCTGTAAGCCGGTGATTAAGGAGTTCTACAGTAGGGATATGATTCTTGAAAATCAATGTGGTAGTGGATGTCCATCTGTAACTAACAGTCAACATCTGAAAGCTCTAGTTGAACAAAACCCATGTCCAAGTGTCAAAGAAATATCTCAGATAATAAGTGATGTAATGAATATGCATACACCTGGGTTCCCCCTCACAGTAATATGATTGGATGGTGTCAGCCATAAATACAGGCTGATGTGGAGGTACAGGAAGATGCCTATTGGCTACGCCTATTGCCTACCACTACAACAAAGACCAATCCATTATGGTTACCTGCTAGGTTGTCTTACTCGGTTACAGTAGTCCTAAACCACTTTGCTACTTCGAACAAATATATCCCTTTCCAGGACATATCAATAAGTACCAACATTTTAACAATTTCCTACCATTTTCAGAAAATTGGCAAAATGAAGAAACTTTGTAAATGGATTCCACATAAATTCAGTGAAAGTCAAAGAGTTTAGCATTTTCATGTTTACATGATGTTGAATCTGTAAAATTTGAATGATCTATTTCTTGATCAAAGATGAAAAATGGATCTTTTATGACAATCATAAATGATTGGCTCAAGGGCTTGATCATTATAAAGCACTCAAACCCTTCCCGAAATTGTACTAACAGAAGATTATGGTGACTGTTTCATGGTTCACTATTGTGGTATCCATTACAGCTTTCTGGAATCAAATCAGAGCATCACTGCTGAAGTTTATTACCAACAACTGAATGAAATGCATATTAAGATAAATAAAATGTGATCGGCACTGTTAATTGGAGGCGTCTAATTCTGTTTCATCACAATGCACAGCTACATGTTGCCAAGATGACACTGTAGAAGCTCACCAACTTGGGATACATGATTTTTGCCACCTTCACTATATTATCCTGATTTCTTGCCCACTGAGTACCCTTCTTCCAGCATCTTGACAATTTTTTAATCCAAAAGACATTCCATTGCAAGGAAGATGCAGAAACTCCATTCAAAGATTTCTTTGCATCCAAACTTTTACAGTTTTATTGTACAGGCATAAATAACCTTGTAAGAAATGTATACATGTTCAGGATCTAAATACTGTTTAAATACATTAATCTGGCAATAAATATTGATTCGAAAACCAGACATTATTTTCCAAACAACCGATTAGTTTTTCACACCAAAATCTTAAGATCCTGCAATTCCAAGAATTATTCAAATTACTGAACAAATTCCTTGTTTTGATTTTATTGTTACTATTTAACATTCTTCTTCAGGTGTGCATTCCTACAAAGGCAGTAAACAAACTCTATGGTTTCTAATAAGTGCAGAAGTTCAAATATCTGGGAAGTGTTTTAACAGATGGAAAATGTGACACTGAAATCCAAAGCCACTTTAGACCAGCAATAATGCCTATCAAAAAGCAAACTATGAAAAAACAAGAAGTTGTCATAAGAAACAAAAAAAAAGTACTGAAAAATACTCAGTCCTTCTATATAACAGTGAAAGTAAGACAATTTCTTCACAGATGGAAAAGCAACTTGAAGCAAGAAGGCTGCTGAGAATACCATTGAAATAGCATGTAATCAATGAGGAAGTTTTAAAGAAAATGGAAGCCAAAAAGGACAGTTAAACTTAGAGTCAGAAAGAGACTGTTGAAATCTCTAGGAAATATAAGGAAAGAAGGATTAGAAAATTTGGCACTCACAGGACACCCTAAAATCAAGAGGGACAGAGGGAAACAGTGAGTGTCTTACCTAACATGCTTGTGTAAATCAATGGTAGAACAAAGAAAGGAAGGAATAATAAAAAAGGCAAATGCTACCAAGAACTACAAAGAATAGGAAGTTATGGAGAGCCGTGATCGCTCATATCCTGAATAGACATACACCAAAAAGAAGTTCATAAGTGAATTTTTATTTATGAGAGAGGAAGATGTAGTTGTGTGGTTTCATTGAGGTTTGGAACAAAACCTTTGGAACTGATCAGTAGGTGATGATATAAACTACTGTGTGTATGAAATGCGGAGGTATTGGATCACTAGAATAGGGTATTTATTTCTGACATTGAAGAAAATGTGGCACATGACCAAGATAGAGTATGGGGAATGCTGACCATCACCAGTATCTGTCTATATTTCTGAGATGAGGTATTATGTACAGTATTTACATTAGTGGAACTAGAACAGTCTACCCCAGTGATCGAAATAAAGGGTTCAGTTTGAAATTCCAACCACCTGAAGAAGGCCGGAGCGTACAACGGCCGAAACGTTGTGACAAATATGGCGACAAAGATGAGGACAATAGTCCGACTAATGTAAATACTGTACATCACCAGTATGTTGAATATTATTCTTTTCCCTAAAATACCATGTTCACTTTTTCTTTCTTATTTCACTATAATACCACAAATACCATGTTCACTTTTTCTTTCTTATTTCACTATAATACCACAAATACCATGTTCACTTTTACTTTCTTATTTCACTATAATACCACAAATTTTCCATGAAAGCTAAACTAGTCCTGTATTTACAATCAGTTTCACTAATTCTGTCTCTGTTGTACAAATAAATCCCTTTCTTTATTTATGGGTTTTACTTCTGAAGTGCAGCATCCAAAAAGCCATGACAACAAGAAAAACCAATGCAAAGAATCAGCTGAATATCTGAACTACATTTTTGGAAAATTATAAACTTCTTTTAAATTATATGGACACACTTAAGTTTTTTTTTCACCTTGACTCAGTAAATCTAGATTTGAAATAAGGTGACATTTTTTATTCTTACCGAAAACAAATTCATGACAATTTAAAAAAAAAAATTCTGTTTATTTAATGGAAATAAGAAACAGCTGCAATGGGAGATACAAATAAGTTTTTAAAATCCAAAATTTAAAAAAAAAAATTAAAATTAAAAATATCTTCCACATCAATAACATTTTTTCCCAAATTAGATATGAACATTTTTAGGACAATACTTGAAAGTAAATTTATATTCAAAGCCTGACATCTTTGCAAAATATCTCGTTCTATTCGGTTCTCAATTCTAAATTTGTGTGTGGATGTGTAGAAGAAGATATTGAGGATGGCCAGGGCCTAAGGCTACATTTAGCTTCCTAGGGTACATAGAATATTTGAGACACACCAATCTCAAATTCTGGTTGCAGTACTAAATCGGAACCAAAATATTTTGATCAGAAATTCTCTGTTTGTGATAGACTGGACCACCTAGAAGGCATTAGATTTACAGAAGAGTTTAATAACTTGTATTTCTTTCTTTCTTTTAGAAGTTTCAAGTAACTTTCCTTATCTGCAGTGACTTATTTTATCTTTTCTTTTGTCTCTTTATTTATTTCTTTTTTGATTTCTTTCTCTTTTCTATTTTTTCTGCTTTCTTTCTTTTTTGCTTTTCAGATTTTCTTCATTTCTTTTCATTCTTTACTTTTCTTTCATCTTGTGTTCTTTGTTATATAATATATTTTACTTTAAAGGTATCAACATAAATGTTATCTGCAAGTGATTACTCTTGAATATCAGCCTGAGAAGCTTTTGAACAAACTGAAAATAACCACAATATGTAAACAGATTTGTTAAAGCAATCGTTAGAGAAACAGCATCCGTACGATGTGTGAACATTAAGCTTTTCTAACTAGGATTAAAGTCTAGTATCTGTTTGGTCTATTCAAGACTGCAATCTGTTAAACTTTGTGATCCTAGTACTAGATTAGCAGCAAGGTTTTCATCATTTTACACTTAAAAAAATATACAAGGTGTATCAAAAATACTTTTACAAAAATTGGGGGCAGTTTCCTTGCACTAAAACAAGAACAAAAGTTCATATAAAAATATGTCTACAAATCCTTCATTTTTGAGTTATTAAGCTTAAAGTTCATGGGAGAGACTGTTAAATGTACAATCCAAGATACAATCCCAAAATACTTACTACCATAGTTTGTGGTGTCACCGATCATCTCTCAGCAGTGTGATGATAAACAACTGCAAAAGTTGGATGACTTGGCTACCTTCGGTCTGGGAACACAATCTGGATACAGTATAGAAAAAAAAAAGAAGAAATATATAAGCAGTAAATTAATGATATTCCAAGAAGAGTAGATGGAGTTGGGATGCTGAAGGTAACATCAGTCAGCTAAGGGACAAGTTTTTACTCACTTTAATCCTATATATATATATATATATATTTATTGTGATGTGGTGAGAGGATGGAAAAGTGAGGATGATTAATATGTACATAGTCTGGCCTAGCTGACACTGGTCCATGGCAGACGATTTTACATTCCCCTTTCTCAGACAGTTCCAATTAGCACTGAGGCAGAACCTCGATAAAATATCAGCAGTGATGACAAGTAGAAAGAATAGCAGGAGTCATCATGAGACGTTTGAAATGGCAAGCATGAAAAAAATGAACACATGTGGCAAAAAAAAGCACCTGTTGATTGCAAAAAACAAATGACAACACACAATGTCCTGGTTGATGGATGAAGTAGGGAAAGTATTAAAGCTCCCAGACAACTCCAAGACAGGCCCTCATGTCTTGGTGAAGATAATTGTAAAGAACTGACCTAATGGAGATTTGAACCATGGGGTTGCTTGGATTAAGCAATAACACACTGAGGGATGCATACAAACAAAGAAAATCAAGGAGAGAGACAGAGAGAAACCAATCTCAAAATGAAAGAATATAAAAATTGAATAAAAAAATTGAAAAGAACTGAGGACATATAAAAAAATGGAAAGATTCCAATATTAATAATATTAAAAAAAACAAGATAAGAAATCATTTACTTCACCCTCACCCTATCCCTAACCCCACCAAAGTCTGCATACACCATTCCACAAAGGAAGGAGAGGATCTTCATTGTTTCGCCCCCATTCATTTTTATGGCTTCAAAATCTATCGATCACTGATTACTGTATATATTTTCATAGTCATTCTTTTGTTCTGGTGTTGTTTTTGCAGTTAACTTATTTTTTGTTACATAAAATTTTATATAAACTTCCCCAACGTTTGTCTTGTTGCTTGCACAATTATTTAATGAGTTTTGACTCATCAGACAGACACATTATCTTATGTTTCCTTTTTTTATATATAATATTGTTAACATGTGCTGAAATTCAATTTAGAGTATCCTCAATTGCCTCAATACTTGGTGAGAAAATCTTTCTCTCTAGACTGGAAGGCGTCGTGGCCACATGACAATATATATACATATATATATATATATATATATATATATATATACGAATAAAAAGAAAGAACAGTAAGATATATAATCCAGTGTTCTTATTGATATTTTTTATTTTTACAAAACAGTGCTCAATGTAAATTTACAGAGCATAAATATTATAAATTAAGTGATTTAAAATATGGTTTCTTCACTACACAGTAATAACCATGTTTCAAAAACTGAAGTTAAAAAATTCAAATTTAATTATATAATTAAATTAAATGCATTAGTTCTGTTTTATATTCAATTGAATTTTTATATTTGAGAGAGAGAGAGAGAGAGAGAGAGTTGATTGATTTGTTTGTTTCTTTATGGCTTATCAACTCTTTGTGGTTTAATTTTATTTAAAGCCAATATATATTTTGGATTGTAAGAATCATTTCTTTTTGTAAGTGAATATTGCATTAACAAGTTTTTTTAGAATAACAATAATTTTTCGGGATACAATTTTCTCTATTTAACTCATAGCTAGTGGGAATAAGATTAATTCTTACCATTCTCAAGGGTATTTGTTTGTAAGTGAATGTAATGAACCTGACCAGATTTCGAACTTGGTTTACTGATGTCACATGCAATTTTATTATCCATTACATAAAAAGGTTGTAGAATAGCAAGGTCAAAATAATTTGATAAAAACAAAAGGTACTCAAAGAAAGAGTTTGTTTTAAATAAAAAAAACTTTCAGAATGATAATGACTCTTCCTAAAATCAGATACAGTATCGGAAACTTTTAAGAAACTGGTATTATTCAGTCTGAAAGCAACTTTTTCTTGAAAAGAAAAGAAGTGACAAAATTGTTGGCTGATAAAGTGTAGAGAAAATGTTATTAGAATTTGAACAGATTAAACAGTCTATCTGTTGAGTTACTGAAGATTTTCCATGTCTAAACAGCCATTTCATACATCTCTCAAAATCACTCAACTAGAAGCAAAATTTTCTCTCAACTTTTCTTTTCATAGAGAAAACTACATTGTGCCTTAAGTTGTCCAGACATTTTGTTAGCACCTTATATATATTCACAATGATTCTTCTTCCCCAGTTAGCAATTTGCAAAAAAACCAACATAGTTGACAAATTCAAGTGCCCTTTGGAAGATTGTATCTCCAACGAATTAAATAACGAATTAAATAATATTTGTGTTGGTCACACCACAAACTCACTTTCACGACACTTGACACTACATTTGAATGATAACTCTAACATTTTTAGGCATTTAAAACAACATGCCTGGCCGCATACACAATTCCGTAAAATCCTTGTAGAAAACACAACTATACTTAAACATGAAAACAATAAACAAAAACTAAAAATTCTTGAAGCTATATACATAAAACAATTGAAACCTAACCGGAACAAAATAAACTATGAAATCTCCACAAATATTCTTAAATGTCTATAATTGGTAACAGAATCCATTGTTTTATACCAACGGCTTTCCATACTTAATACTTCTCGAATTCACTCGTGTGGTCATGTGTGATGTCATGAGCTGCGGTGCGATTTTTGCTTCCAGCTTCTTATATGCACGTGTTTATCGTTGCTTGGAAATCTTCCGTGTAAACAGAAACAGACTATCATCACTTTCTTGTCCGTGTAATGCATAATATGTTGTACTGTAATTTGTCATCTTTAATAATGGCTTATGTAAGCTGAAAGCTTAGATTGGATTAAAAAAAAAATATGTATCAATATTGTGATTTTCTTTCTTTGTTTAATGATAATGTTATTAAGCTTATCAGACATTATGAAAAGAATTTACATAAAATAAATAGACAACACTTGTCTATATTATTTAATGAAACATGTATATATATATATATATATATATATATATATATATATATATATATATATATATATATATATATATATATAATAAATAAGGAAGGAACAAGAAGTAAAATTTCTATAAATTTCACATGCTAATAATTTTATAATAAAATTGTTTTTTTACTTCTTTCTTATTTAATAATTTTGTAGGTATTAATCCATATCTTCACTTAGGTCTCCTCAGGTAGGTTTGATGAAAGATTTTAGTTGATTCCACCATCTCTATATACGAACACCGGAAGTTAGTGTGGGGGGGGACAGAGGTGAGGAAAAATACCACCACAAAATGTTTTCATCCAGTTTCGTACATACACAACAAATATTTCCCAAGGCGTCTGCACTTAGATAACACCTCTGACCTTTCATTTAGCAGTTCGTTGTTGTGGTTCATTCTTCTAGGGATCTGTCAGAAGACAATCTATCTCTGACTACTGAGAGTGCCTCCTTTTTGGGTACCTTGGTGAACAAACTCACCACGTCTAAGTTCACCATCTGGTTGAACAGAATGGGAGCATCTTTGATTATTTCCACAAAGTGGGAAGAGTTCTAGACATATGAATGAGACTTCCTGATCAATGGGTCAATTATATCTACAAGGAAGTGACTCAGACAGTTGCACACAGAGCCTTGGCAACTAACAATTGGTCTGAGTGAAATACCATCTTTGTGAATCTTAGGGAGACTGTATTTGTGAGGCAGCTTGGTGTAATGCTGCGATAACTGCCTTATAGGTCTTAGGTGAAAGAAAATCCTTGTTTTTGATTAGTATCTGTGAGAGTTTGCATTCCGTTTTCATTTTAGGATCCTTTTATTACTTTGCTATAGCTACCATTGCTAATGAGATTTTCCAGCTTTCTTGTATAATTTGATCTGTCCATCACTACAGTCGCATTGGCTTTGTCAGCCAGTAGTATGATGATGTTTTCATTCCTCTGTAGGGATCTGATCACCAGCCTTTCCAGTTTCGTGATATTTGACCTGAGCGGCTTGGCCTTCTCCAAGTTCTGTCTCACCTTCCATCACAGTTCATCTACCTGTTCCTGAGTGAAGTTCAAGTCTACCTCCTCGACTCTGGCAATGATGTCAAAGTATGGCACTCACCTGATGGTTGTGGCAAAGTTGAGACAACCATCAAAAGCTGGACAACACTTCACAGATATTTCTCCCGAGCAAAACACCCATAGAAAAGAAAATGACTAAAGACTGTGTGTAAGCTATCCCGTGCAGCTGCGGAAAGAAATATAAGGGGGAGACAGGCCACCCCTTAAGGTAAGGCTTCAAGAATACCAGAAAGCTGTAACATGAGGAGAAGTGGAAAAATCAGGTGTGGCTGATCACATATGGATAGAAAAGGGAGATAACTGCCCTCTGTGGGACCAGGTTGAGATCATAGACAAAGAACACCATTGAAAAATTCATAAACTTAAGGAATCAGAATATATGCTAGGCCACAAAAATTTCCTGAGTCGACCAAGCATAGAATGAATACAATATGGGAACCAGTAATAAGGAGTGCCAGAGAAAAGCAATAATAACAACAAAAATTGCAATATGAGCACTAGTAAAAAATGATGCTGAAGACATTAGGTTTATTATACCCAGAAATACATACACTGATGTCCACAAGGACACATGGCACAGTGGATAAAGGATAAAGTGGACCCAAAGAGTGTGAGTTCAATACCTGGTTAAGGCAGTGGAGAACTTGGAGAGGAGAATTAAGAGGAGATAACTAATAACTGACAAAGTGAGTGAAATAAAGGGTTCGGCTTGACATTCCAAGGCTGGAGCATACAACGGCCAAAACGCTGTAATAAATATGGCGACAAAGATGAGGACAATAGTCCAAATAATGTAAATTTACTTTAGAATTTGAAGATATTTTGGTAAACATACCTGTTAAAATGAGATGTCAGTGTTATATTCATTTTTGTGTAATTTATATAAGTTATCAATTGCACATTGTACACACACAGTGTCCTCCAAAAATGACTATAAATGCAGCATTTATTGACTTGCAAGCAATATTAATGGTTAAAATTAAGAAATATTAATGTTTATTGACTGACAAAGAAGATTAATGTTTTAATTTAACTATTAAATTAAATTGAATGCACTGGATCTAAAAAAGAAAAATTTATAGAAAATAAAAAAGTGAGTACAGTTTTTGGAGATACTCACTCTTTCTCTCTCTCTCTCTCTCTCTCTCTCTCTCTCTCTTTATATATATATATATATATATATATATATATATATATATATGTGGAGGGGTATTATTTTAATGGATACATATATTTGAGAGAACTATTCTTTCAAATAGTGATTTTAATGTCCACTAGCCTAGACATAGAAAGTCTTAAGAAAGAAATTACTTTGTGCATCTAGGATGGGCAATATCAATTTTAAATTTTGTAAACATCAGTATGCCTACTGAAACTTATTTAATCACCAAAATAATGTTTTTGTAGCTAAAGATATATATATATATATATATATATATATATATATATATATTGTTAAATATGACAGACAATGTATGTCTATTATGTTTGATCATTCATTGTTATATTCAACAATATATGTTTAAATTAAGATTTGATCTAATATATATATATATATATATATATATATATATATATATATATATATATATATATTTATATATATATATATATATATATATATATATATATATATATATATATATATATATATATATATTTTGTTCATATACATGACAAACCAAAGTATTGGTAAAACCTGCAATTGTGATTCCACTAACACAAAGTGACAAAATCAAGAACAAATAAATAAAATGTCCTCTGAAAGTGCTCAGAAGACATAGTAGAATTTATGTTCAAACTCAGCTATGAAACAAGAAAAATAAATAAATAGATCTTAAAGGAAAGACATTTTTTTTTTAAACAATTATGCATAAATGTGAAATTGTTGCTCAAATATACCCAACATATATATGTGTGTGTGTGTGTTCAGAGTTAGAGAGAATGGAATGTATTGTTTAACATTGGCCAAGAATTAAAACAACAAAACAAATTGTCAAAGAGATGTTTAGGAATGTTCTAGCAGAAGTTTGAAATTCCCCTTAGATGACTGTAAAAATCTGTAATGGAATGTGTGCGACAATGTTTGGAAAAACATAAAAATTATTCTTTCTATTTTGTATTTTTGGTTTATTATGATTAAATGATCTCATTTATAAAAATAAATAACAAATAGAATTCTGTTAGGATAAAAAAAAAGATTTTAATTCAATTTACATTCTCACTGAAGTTAAAAATTACACAATTGCATTATTTTTTCCGTTAATTACATCAAGATATTTTTATAAATTTTTCATAAATTGCAAGATTTGATTTTTCTATGGCTGCTACTTCTCACCAACAAAGAAATAAATGAGAGAATATAAAAAAAAAACATTAAATTGATACACAAAGTCCTTCATATCTGCAGATTTTGCATCTGTATATTCAACCAAAAAAGCAGATGAGGAGTACTAAAAAACAGCAAATTCCAAGGGAAGTTAAAAATAGCAAAACTTGAATTTACAACACACTAAGAACTAAACTATGACAGAAAATATTAGACCAAAATCTGAAAACATATTGGAAAAGCAAAATATCTTCCAAAACCTAAAAAAAAACTATTAAGAAAGAGGAAGATTTTGTTAGAAACAAATAAAAAATTACTTATTGCTATTTGATATAAGTCTTTCTATATAGCAGTGAATACTGGACAATTTCCTTATAGATGAAGAAGAGAATTAAGGCAACATTGATGTGACTCTATAAAAGGATGCTAAGAATATTATTGATGGAACATGTAAGCAACAATAAATTTTAAGGAGAATGTTTAAAAAAAACTTATATTCAAAACCAGGAAATAATTGAAATTTCTGGGATACATAATGAGGAAAAATGGTTTGAAAATTTAATACTCACAGAACAAACTGAATGCAGAAGGGGCAGTTAATAACCTACCTAAGAAGCTTGCTTAAATGCATGGTAAAACAGTGAGTGAGAGGGACAGTAAAAAGACAAACATAAGAGCTACAAATGATAGGAAATTGTGGAGAGCCATGATCTGCCATATCATGAAGAGACACAGCACATAAAAGAAGACATCACAAATGTTTTGGGAATATTTTTTTATTAGTATTTATTTTATTAACATATTCTGTTACCACAATGGTGTTAACTGAATTACTGTGACTTTTTTATGCTTGTAGAATATGTAATATTAAAAGTCAGTATAAATGTTACCATCAGAGTTATTAAAATAAAATAACCAAAAATTACTTTTCTGATACTTGTAAAATCTCTAAAACTGAAGAAGTCTGAATTTTACCTAAGCCTAATTACTCTATTGGTATAGATCTAGTTTGTCATCTGATGTCCATCTGATTTCTCAAGACCAACCAAATTCTGTAATTGATGAGTCCCAGCTGATTGAGATTATTTGGCCTATAAGACAAGGAATAGTCCCTGTCCTCTTATGGAGACATGAGATATGTGCATGGGAAAGCTAAAGATAATGAATTTATGATTAATACTTAACAAATTCATCTCTCTGTCATAATTAATTAAGTCTGATTAGAATTAAAGAGATGAGATCTGATTGCACACAGTTCGGTATGTGTACTTGGGATTCAGGTGTCGAATGATCCAAAGTCAGGTAGCAACAAAGAAGGGTTAATTACAAATTAAATTATTAAATATTTGTTTCTATTTAAATCAGAAAAAATAAATATTTAATTCTTAGAATTAAAGAAGTATTTTTTCTAGTAATTTTGAGTCAACTTATGATCAAAACAGTTGACAGAAAATTAGCTTAGATAGAAGAATGCACTCAGAAACAAAGAAAAGAATCCTGGACTGTTACATAATATCTAATTTCTATTATGGTATTGAATACTAAACAATTCCCTTTCAAATAAAGAAGAGTCTTGGAAAGCAGATGTCTGGTTCTATTGACAAATGCTAAGAATAACAAGGACAGAACATGTGAAGAACAAGAAATTACCAAAAATGACTTTTCTGATACTTGTAAAATCTCTAAAACTAAAGAAGTCTGAATTTTACCTAACTAAAGCTTGTTTAGGTGTGAGGAACCCAATCAGTAGAGTGATGGCAGAATAATTACAAGAAGGATGATAAATAGTCGAAAGTTACTTACTTAGAAACCATAAGGAAACTTAAACTTCCAACCAGAATGAGCTAGTTGAAATTTCCTCAGACACATGATGAGAAAAGACAGATTGGAGAAGTTAACACTCACAGGATATAGTGAAGCAGCTGGAAATCATGAGTAACCTGGGAAAGAGTTCCTAGTGAATCTAACTCTCACAAGATATATTGAAGGCAAAAGAAGCAAGGAGAAGTAGTAAGTAACCTAGGAAAGAGTACCTGTAGAATTTACCACACACAGGACAAATTGAAGGCAAGAGAAGCAGGAGTAAACAGTGAATAATCTATGATGATGATCTTAGAGAATCTAACACTTATAGGTCATGTTGCAGGCGAGAGTATCAGAGAGAATCAATGAGTAACCTAGAAAGGAGAGCCTGGAAAATCTATCATTCACAGAACATACTGATGGCAAGAGAAGCAGGGAGAAAGAGATAAGATAAGATAGCCTGGAAAATCTAACACTCAAAAGCCATATTGAAGAGAAGACAACAAGCAGTCGGGAAAAGGAGTAACTCCGGAAAGAGAGTCTAACACTCACAGAACACAGTGGAGAGAAGGCAGCAGAAGCAACAGTGAGAGTGATGGCAGAATAATTACAAGAAGGATGATAAATAGTCGAAAGTTACTTTGAGCAACAAAAGACAGAAAGTCATGGAGAGCTATGATCACCCACATCCTGAATGAACACAGCACAATAAAGAGAAATAAACAAATTATCTGCTCACTGTCAACATGTAATGATGATTCAAAAAGTCCATTTGGAAATATGAAACTTTATACTGAAAATTATATGAATGAAAATTCCTATGTATTTTTACAATTCTTCTTCCAATTTTATGTGCCATCTTCCTTTAGGAACTACATGATGATGCCTCTCCACATTTTCCTATCCTTTCTAGCTCTAAGCAATAGTTGATTTTTACTATGCTCCTAATTTGTTTTTTAGCATTCATTTACACAAGCTTGTTAGACGGGTTACTTGCTGATATTCAATTATATGGGTTAAATTTTCCAAGCCTTCTTTCCTCATTACACATCCCAGAAATTATCTCTTTCTCATTTCAGTTATCACTTTCTCATTTTAAATACAAGTCTTTTTAGTTCATATTTTCCTTAAACTTTTTTGTTGCTCGCATGTTCCATCAATCCATTTTTTTAAATTTTGTCTTTTTGTTATCTCTCCTAAACCTTTCTCTTCCATTCATTTATTCAAGCTATTGCTTTCTTCTGTCCCTCCAATCTGTCCTGTGAGTATCAAATTTTGCAAGCTCTCTTTCCCCATTATGTACCCTAGAAATTTCAACTATCACTTCTTGATGTTATGTGATATAATGGAATATGCATACACCTGTGTTCCCCCTCACTGGAATATGATTGGCTGGTATCCATCATAAATGCCGACAAACGTGTAGGAGAGTCTAGAGCCTTAGTCTGAGAGATAAGTCTGTATCGATGCCCATTGGACTACGCCATTGTTCTACACTTCTTACCTGCGACTACGACGCATACTAGTCAATTACTGATACGGTATTCTACTTGGTTATAGTAGCCAAAACAACTTAGCTACTTTGTTCAAATATATCCCTTTCCAGTATATTTTTGTTTCTGTATTCTCTAAAACTTGTTACTCACATATTCAGTCCATGGTATCCTCAGTGTCCTTCTGTAGAACCAAATCTCTGTTGCCTCAATTCTCCTCTCCATCTGTGAAGAAATTGTCCATCATTTACTGCCATAAAGAAGAATTGATATTACACTCTTTACTAAAGTAAACAATGAAAGAGGAAAATTTCATTAGTAAAATAGTATCTGTGCTATACCTAGTATCGAAGTGTCACTCTATGGCTCTTTGTTGTATATTAGTGTAGTATCTGTGTGATCTGAAAACTATCAATGTACTGCTCCCAAACATTTCTAATTAGGACCAGTGTAGTATGAACACACTCTGCGAAAGCTCTAACACACAAAAGAATGGTTTAACATAATCTCAAGAATATTTTATGTATTGTTTATTTATCTTTCATAAGTAAATTCAATCATATATCCGATGTTGCTTAGTTTATTTATATGATTCTGTATCAATTTACAGGGATATATTCATAAATCCGCATCAGCATATTGGAATTATATTGTTTTGAACATAAAAATGAACTAATGAAAAAAAACTCTCTCTCTCTCTATATATATATATATATTTATATATATATATATATATATATATATATATATATATGACTCTCATTGACTGGCATTTCTTTACATTTGTAAAAACAATATGCTAGAATTAGCTGTTTCTCTCTGCCAGGTGATGATGGCTTAGAAACTCCGTCTGATATCAAATCGGTCAGGCTTTGATCCTGGCTTGGGGTATTCGGTGTGTCTATATATATATATATATATATATATATATATATATATATATATATATATATAATGCAATGCTATTCTACTTGAATCAAGCTCTCCTAGCTACTGATGGATTTTGTATGGTAAAAACGTTACAATTTCCATTCCGCTCTGACGTGTGATTTAGCTTGGGGGTAGAATCTTTGACTGATGCCAAAGCAGTTGGTTTTCGATCCCAGCCTGAAGCAATCAGATGTCTAGCCACACTGATGAGTTGTGATACAGTGAAAGTCTGTCTATGGATTACTCTCTCTCTCTCTCTCTCTCTCTATATATATATATATATATATATATATATATATATATATATATATATATATATATATAAAATATCAGAAACACTGACTTTCCTGTAATCTCATTTTTTGCCAAGATGACTTTGTTGGGCAACAAGTCATTGTTTTTATCTCAAAATCTATGTGTAATTATACTTGTACTTGGAGGAGGGAGAAAAAGAGGTGGAATGAAAAAGAGAGAAAGAAAGACAGAGGCAGAGGGGTTGGAAAATAATTATAACTGTAGTAATGATCATTTTAATTTGGCCACCCTTTTAGTGAATATCATTTTTGCCGAAAATTAAATTCATGATTATGATATATATATATATATATATATATATATATATATATATATATATATATGTAGTGTAACAGATAGAGGCTCAAAATAAAAAAAAATTGCTGTTTGAAATCCAATCAAATTTTGTATATTCACTTTTGCATAAAAAGTACTGAGAACGTTATAAATCTATCTCTTCTTTCCATCAACTATGGTAAATAGCAGGTAGACAGACTGGACTCTTTAGCCTTGGCTGGCAACCAGTTTAGGAGAAGGACAATTTTGATTTCAAAACCTAAGGAGGGCTATTTCTAGACATTGCAGCACATGATGCACCAAATCTGTGTAGGTAGTTTGGCAGTTCAATTCCACTGAACAACAGTCTAGTGGATTAAAGCATTGGTTTATAGGTTTGGCAGTATTTGGAATCATTTGAAACAGGTTGAGCAATAACTGAACAGTACTACAAAATAAGACCTAGATGAGATATACCTAGACATGGGCAACAGAACAAGAAAAGTTAAACCCCTGTGGATTAAATAAAGGCTTCAGTTGGGTATTTCCTGTAGGTCACATGGATCGATATACACCTTATCAATGGAGAGTAGAACAGCCAAAACATTGTGATGAGGAGACAGTCTGCATGTAAATATTGTAAATAATATTTGCCCATGAAAAATTTTAACTTTTTCATTTGCAAATCTTAAGCCTTAAATGTGTAAAAAGATAGTTATATGCATTCACACACGCACGCAAATACACATATCTATATACACCTATATATATATATATATATATATATGTATATATTATAAATTAATTGATTTAAAATATGTTTTTTCTGCTACACAGTTCTAACCATGTTTCAAAAATGTAAGGTCCGAATTTAATTTTGTAATTAAATTAAAGACATTAGAAAAAATTTGCTTGAGGATGAAATGGAACTAATGTCTTTAATTTAATTACAAAACTAAATTCGGACCTTCCATTTTTGAAACATGGTTAGAACTGTGTAGCAGAAAAACCATATTTTAAATCAATTAATTTATAATATTAATGCTCTGTAAATTTACTATTTTGTAAAAATAAAAAATATCCATAAGAACACCGGATTATATATCTTACTGTTCTTTCTTTTTATTTATATATACATATATATATATATATATATATATATATATACTAGCAGTAGAGCCCGGCGTTGCCCGGGGATATAACAGTAAGAGATAGATCAAGTATCCACCATCATAAAGACTGAAAAAATAAAATTGACAAAGATTATTGTTTAAGGTTGACGGACACGCATGTCTTAATTAGTTGGTTTTTTTTACGAATTGGTCAAACCCAAACTCAAACAAAAACATTGTTTTCAATCGTTATGAGTCTCCTGATTGAATAGAATTTTATAAACAATTGTTTTGTAAATGGAATTTTTAAAGCATTCTGAATGTAAAAATAAAGAAAAAAGTGTGCATGACAATAAGAAACACTACATGCCAAAAAAAAAGTGAAGTTTTGTTGAAATCGGTTGAAAAATGTAGGCAGCCTTTCTGTAATCTTTTAGTTTTACAATTTATGATTTTTACTTATTGAATACATTAATAAAAATTGCATATTTTGCTTGTGGTGATTCATAATTAGAATTCTGATTTGAATATATTTTCCACTCATTGTTTCTAATACAAAAAATATTAACTTTATTTGGGTTTATTAATTATGATCTAACAAATCTTATTCATTTAGTAGCCTTTCTGTAATAATAATCTTTTACAATTTATGATTTTTACTTATTGAATACAGTAAAAAAATTGGACACCATGTGTATTTAAAAAGTAGTTTCCCGTTCCGGTTATTATTTTTAGTTAGGACTTGTGTATGTTTAGATTTCATTATCTTTCCTTAAAGATAAAGAATTTATCCGATGTTTGTATTCGTACAATCAGTAGAGATCGTTAGATTATTGTTTAAGGTTGACGGACATGAAAGTCTTAATTAGTTTTTTTATTTTTTATTTTTTACGAATTGGTCAAACTCAAACAAAAACATTGTTTTCAATCGTTATGAGTCTACTGATTGAATAGAATTTTATTATAAATAATTGTCTTGTAAATGGAATTTTTAAAGCATTCTGAATGTTAAAAATAAAGAAAATGTGTGCAAGAGAATAAGAAACACTACCTGCCAAAAAAAAAAGTGAAGTTTTGTTTTATCGGCTGAAAAATATAGGAAATCCGCTCCCATAAAGGAACCCACACACACACAAACAACCCGATGTGAGTTGTCCCCCTTTCATTTTCACGGTGTATCTTAATCATGTTTTCAAATTGATTTTGTGCAAAAACAAATATATTTTTCCCATTTTTGGCGCTTTTAGAACCACCACAAGGTAATTTTATGTAGTCCTGTGAAGTTTTGTTGAAATCAGTTGAAAAATGTAGGAAATCCGATCCAATATATAAACGTTACAGACACACACAAACACACACACACACACACACAATCTGCGTTTTATAATAAGTAAGATATATGTATATATATATATATATATATATATATATATATAATATTATTTACAAGATTACTTTGAAGTTTCTTGGTAAATATCCATTCTTCAGAGGGTTCTGGTTTTAAATGAGATTTCTAATATTTTCAATTTGTCCTGTGTCTTTTTCAATGTGTTTTTTTTACTGATATTTACATGTGCACATTCATGAATTTAATGATCTTTTACACATGCATGTTCATAAATTTTTGCTTTTGTTTACATCTTCATTTTTGTGTCTGTAGATTTTTCATCAAGGTGTAATTTTTTTCTTCAAAATTAAATTAAATACCATTTAATTAATGGTTTATCTAGAAGTTGTTATGTTATATTATTAATTAAATTGTAAGATTTGTTAATTTGTATTATTAAGTAAATTATAATATTTTATTCGATTTATTATGTTTTATTATTATTAAAGTAACAAAGTAAATATTGGAAATATCATTTAAAACCAGAACCCCCTGAAAAATGGACATTTACCAAGAAACTCCAAAATCAGGGAAAACAACATAAAATTGATGTTTAAGAGCACTACATATAGAAATATTTGCTTTTTTTAAAATCTTACATATATATATATATATATATATATATATATATATATACACAGGGTGTATCCTTTGTGGGAGGATTACCCATACCAAAACAAGCACAAAAGTCCATTAAAGCATATGACTGCAAATACTTCATTTTTGAGTTATTAAGTTTAAAGAAAATTTACAGTAGATAGTGCTGTGTTCCGTATAGACTAGGTTACATTTGTCATTCGTGTACATTTGGGGTTAGTCTGTATTTACCATCTAATATGTGTAGTAGTGAGTTAACTGAGAAGCGTTCTGTTTAACATTGGCAGGATATTCATATCATGAGCCGGCAGATATAACTCTAACATACGGCTGCATGAATGGTAATGGACATGAGGCTGCACGGCTGTATCAGATTGCATTTCCAGACTGAAGGCAGCTGAGTCATCCAACCTTTGTTGCTGTTTATTGCTGAGGTGCTGAAACATGATGCATGGCAACACAAACTAAGGATCGAGGAAGGTTAAGATCTGCTTGTACACTTGACCAGGAAGAACATATTCTATAGGCTGTCGGAGGTGATCCAGGTATCAGCACATGTCAAGTGACCCTTATTTAAGTGTGAGGAACCCAACACCAAAGTTTGTAAATGTATTTTTGATACACTGATATGTTCGGGAAAGGGATATATTTGATCGATGTAGTTAAATGGTTTAGGCTACTGTAACCCAGTAGAACAATCTAGCACGTTACAGTAATGGATCTGGTACTTGTTGTAGTTGCAGTCAATAGGTGTAGGCAATAGACGTAGACCAATAGGATAGCCAATAGGCGTCATCCAATGGGCATTGTCTGTACCTCTACATCAGCCTGTATTTATGGCTGACACCAGCCAATCATATTCCTGTGAGGGGGAACACGGGTGTATCCATATTCATTACATCATACACCCTGTGTATATATATATATATATATATATATATATATATATATATATATATATATATATATATATATATATATATATATATATATATTGAGAGAGAGTCATAGTTAGATACTTGTCTATCCGAAAAGTAATAGGACTGGTGTCCCAAACAAGTTATTTAAATTCCAAAAAGCAAAAGTACATGGTTTCCCCTTCAGAGTAACCCCCCAACTTGAGTCTAATGCACTTTTCCATTCTTCTCTGCCACACTTCTATGCACTGCTGGAAAGATTCTTCATAGATGCCCCCACAGTTCTGTTGTTATGACCCCCTCTTGAAGGCCTCCACACCTTCAAAACAGGTTCAATTGATGATACCTTTGAACTTGAGAAGAGGAGAAATGTCACATGGAGCACAAATCAGGTGAGTAAGTATGTTGTTCCAGTATAGCAATGTTCTTCTTGGCCAGTAATTGCTGGATACTCAGGATGTTGTGATGGTGCAAAGTGATCCTAAAGCAACCACAATTTGATCTGAGACAACTCTTGCCTCTTCTCACACACTGTGCAAAACAAACATCACAGGATCTCTTTGTAGATTTACTGATTGATTATCTCACACAACACACCCAATTCAGTTACTTTTCAGGCAGACCTCGTATTTACAATATTGATATCTTATAAGATCTTTATTTTCCAAAGATATTACAGTTTAATAAATTTGTCATAATTGCATAGAAAGAAACTGGTTTTGTATTGGTTTAGATTGGGGACAAGAAGATTTTATTTTTATTTGGTCAAGTTAGCTTGAACTTTCATGATACCTTCATGCCAACCATCATGGTCCTATATCAAGGTCAGAAGTTCATTAGGATGGCATACTGTGTTATAATATTGCTGATCAATTTAGGTGGTTGCTGGATGAGAAACTCATCTTGCTCCATGGATAGGTGTCCAGAACAGTAGATTACTCACAAGTCCTGCAAAGTGCATTTTATGTTCACATAAGATTGTAGAAATATCAGCAATGAGGCCATAGAGCTGTGATTTATAGTATAGCTCTCAGTTTAGTCTGTAGAGAAAGAAGTTCTACTAACACTGAATAAGTCATTCAATAATTTTTCTTAATATTACCTGATTAAATTGAATCAGAGGGTTTGCCTACTATGCTTATAGGTCTTATATGTCATAAGTATGGTAAAATTGATTGAGATTAAAGGTTTCGAGGAGTGTGGAACAAACTCTTAATTGCTTTTGTTCCCAGGTCCATGTGGGGTGGTACCAGCTGTTAGGGCCTCATCTATGGACAAATAGTGAATTCCCAAACTAAAACAAAATACTATGAAAGTATAAAAGTATATTTTTATATAAAATTACCAGCAATACATTTTTATATATAAAAAAATTACCAACAATACCTATTTCTAGTAAAATGACCCACAATACAATTTTAAAGCAAAATGACCAACAATATATTTTATTTGTAGCTGAACCCATAAAACTGTGTTCAAAATATTTAAACTTCAGTATTAAATAATCCATAGAGGTTGATATGCTGCTAAATAAATTCAACCACCCAATAAAAATGAAATGTCAGACCTTTTAAGTAAAAACATCCAATAGTAACCCCTCTTATTTACTGTTGTTCTTAGGTTTACCCTGACATAGCATGGTAGCACCTGTTAGTCCTCCAGCTATGGGAAAATAGTGGACCCCTAATCAAAAGCAAAACACTATGAAAGTATAAAAAATATATTTTTATAGTAAAATTACCAGTGATGCATTTTATAGGAAAATGCCCAACAGTACATTTTATCTGTAGTTAGAGCTATGAAATCGTTTTCAAAATATTTATATTTTGGCATTAAATAAGCCATAGAGATTGATACGCCACTAAACAAATTCAACCAACTAACTAAAATAATATTTTAGACTTTTGAGTAAAAACATCCACTAGCTTTCCTTTCAGGGTCAGAGAGAAAAGCATATAACACATTTTGTAGCTTGTTAACTTGTTCTTCTTCTGAAAAATACAATCTTCATTCATTCAACTTCTTCACTGTCTTTATTTTTCTTTATTATAAATGTTTGGGTAATTGCTGATGTCTTACCTATCATTACACATAGAATCAGTGAAGCAGTTAATAACAAATCCATCATAGGAGCAATCAATTTAGATATCTCAAAAACCTTTGAAAAGTCATAACATACAGAACTTGCCTTTGGTAGATACATAGTTGTGCCATGCAGTTAACATCTTCAGGTGATGGATTTAGTAATACTCTATGCGATGTCCAAAACATGAAATATTTCTTTTATAACCTAACTTTGCTTTATACTTTGCCACAACTTTATCCTTGATCATTCTGGTAAACTCTTTGGTTATCATGATGCTGTTTGTTAATGTTTTCTAGCAAACCTCTGAGGTTTTCATAGAACAGTTTTATCTAACTGAAGAGTGCAGAATCAAGGACTGTAACTCTTTTTTCATTTTATCTTTTACTCAAAAGATATTGTCGACATCAGATGGACCTGTTGCTTTCAGAAGTCACATAATTAGTAAATAAATTATATGACTTCTGTAATTTTTTGCACTGTATTTTACTTAAAGATTTTGAGTAAAGGGAGAGTGAATACATATTTCAGATGTTTATTTATAAATAATTTTGAAAACCATGGAATATTTTCCCACCACTACAAAATGAAGAACTATTTTTAGGTTAGTTCATTACATCGAACTCTAATAAAATAAATTTAAATTTCTGGTTGTAACATGACAAAATGTTGATAAGTTCAAGGTAGTAGGAGGTGAATACTTATATATATATATATATATATATATGTATATGTGTGTGTGTGTGTGTGTGTGTGTGTGTGTGTGTGTGTGTGTGTGTGTGTGAAAATGAGAGAAAGAACAGATACAGTAAAATTCTGCTGTGCTCAATACAAAGTAGATCAATATATTATTATTTTTATTATAAGAGATTATAATAAAACATTTTGTGCAGCGATTTCAACATGTTTTAATATAATCTCTTATAATAATAATAATAATAATAATAATAATAATAATAATATGTATATATATATATTGATTTGAACCTTTTAAAACCCTTTATTCTACATTCAACACCATCACTTGATAAGACACCAGACATGTTGAAACAAAATGGCTATTTTTGTAGTGATTTTATAACATATTTATGTTATAATTTTTGAATAAATAATTATATTTGCTCTACTCTGTATTGAGCACTCTTTTAAGAATAATAATTGTTGGTTATTGGAATTTATTCCGTATACACCAATCCTATACTTGCATATACATATATATATATATATATATATATATATATATATATATATATATATATATATATATATATATACATACATAAAAAAAGCTGTACTATAATACTTTTCAATGTGGTGTTACCATTGAGATTGATGGACTTGTCCCATTGGTATATGATCCCATCAATACCCTGCTGGGAGAATGCCGCATCAAATGACCAACCATCCTTGCACCTCTTTCAATGTCAGACTACTTCTGGATAAATAACATTTTGAAGAAATTAAACAAAGATAATCTGAGGAAGCCAAGTTGAAGCTATGGTGAAAGCCATAAAACAGCCCAACCATATTGCCAGAGCCATTCTTTTGTCAAGTTGGTTGTATGTCAAGTGGTATTGTTGTGCTGTATTTTGTTGCCCCATGAAAACATGACACTAGATAAAAGTGAGGAACCTCTGCTTACCTATATAGACATATGTACACCTCTGTAACTTGTGTGTGGAAAATTATTATGCAAATTCTTAATGGTTCAAATAGTGGTGTGTGTGAGATTCAATGGAAATAAATGATGCTGACTTGCATCACTTGAGACAAATGGCAAAACTGGAGCCACATGTAAGTTTTATATTTATATTTTAAACACAAGTTTATATATATATATATATATATTTAGCTGATTTTGTTTTTTTTAGTCATGGCAGAAAAGCCTGAAAACATACCCACTTTACATATATATTTGAATATAAAATAAAAATGCTTGTTCTTCAAATAAGAAAAATTGTTCACTGGAACATCTTGCCCTAAAAAAAAATCAAATATCTCATAAAATCCCTAGATAAAACATTTGATACTGAAAATTTTTTTATCCAATTCCCTATTCAAAATATCAAGACAGAAAGATGAGAGATACGGGTTAGTATTTCAAAGAATGATGGTAATCATTCTGGAAACCATTCAAAGTAATGACAAGGGAGAATAAACTTGTTCATGCTTGAGAAGCAACTGTCAAAAATACATGAACCTTATAAAAGTAATTCATCTGAAATTTTATATAAACATGCATAGATACATTTCCACAAAACATGCATATATGTGAGTGTATGCATGTATGTTTGTATAAATATATTGAAATTGAGATTTTAAAATATAGATTATCCATTGTTTTAAGGAGAAAATCAAATTTAAAGTAATCAGTCATATTATTCTTTTATTTTGGAGGATTTATTTTTTTAAGTTTATCAAAGTCTTTTTAGTTTTGTCAATTTTAAATGAGTTATTTTAGAAAGGAAAGGAATAATTTTTGCAAGGCAAATCATGCTGACTCAGTAAGAACAAAAGGCAACATAATCTTTAGCTTTTATATATCTAAATGGTGCAACCGCTTGTATCTGAAGATGCCAATCTACTAGGGTAGTTAGCCAATCCCTGTTGCAGACGCCTACTCAGGCACATTTTACATTTGTTCAACACCCACAGAGCTCAACTGTGTTTTATACTGCAACTACGCTGAGCAGACCTTAGAGTTTCTGGAAGAGACAGCATTATCTAATGTAATCAATGCTCTGAACAAGACTAGCATGATCAAACCCTCGGTCATGATGACTTGTGATTTCATGCTAGCGCAACCACCAATGGCTCCTAAAAAAGATCCTTCTACCAAATTTCACTGACAAAGCTTCTTGAGAAATCAACCATAGTGAGATTTGAACCCGGGTTTCATGGCCAGAAAGCAAACATTCCAAACACTTGGCCACATGCATATGTATATAAGAGTGTAAGTATGCATAGTATTCTTTGTTTGTCTGGATATCATATAAAAAGAACTTTGTTGAAAAGTTCTCAGCCTAACGAAGAAAAATTCTGATCTTTGGGAGGTGGATTGGGCCATGAAATTTTCAACACTTCATCATAAATGTGTACATGTGAGCAAAATTTCTAGGGCACATAGTGAAGACAGAGGGCTTGGAAAATTTGATGCTCACAGGGACAGAGAAAAAAATGCATAACCTACATAGCAAGCTTGAATAAATGGATGGCAGAGCAAAATTTAGGAGAGATAACAAAACAATAAAATTTATTAAGAGTCATAGAGGACATGTAGTTGTGGAGAGCCATAATCATCAAAGTCCTGAAAGGACACAACACAGAAGAAGAACTGGAAATTTCATGTTTTGAGTATAAACATAAAAATGGCTAAATCTTTTGTGACATAAATTTCTAGGGTACAACATGAGAAAAGAGGGCTTGTAAAATTTGATACTCATATGACATACTGAAGGCAAGAGGGACAGATGAAAACCATGCATAACCTACCTAGAGAGCTTGAGTAAATTGATACAAGAGAAAGGTTTAGGAGAGATAACAGACAAAATTTATTAATAGCTAAAAAGGACAGGAAATTGTGGAGAGCCATGATGAAGGAACATGGCACATAGAAGAAGTGTAGTTGATTCTTGTAGAATAGCTTAATAGTATTTTTTTTTTACCTTATTTTTTTTTTTGTATTATTTTTTCTCAACCATACAGTCAGGGAAATTATTGTTAATCAGTATTTGTTTTATGTTTTTGACTTTATTCTTTTTTTATATCTGTGGTGAGACTTATGGCGATATCACATTAAACAATGTCAACCCTTGTCATTACCTAGATGGGTAACCATTGTAAACTTGGATATGAGGGTGGGTTAATGGATAACAAACTGACATTGGAAATTGGAGAAAGGTATCAATCCACCACATCTCCCCAAGCTATAGGTTAATTAGTAGAATTTGTGTTCGTAAAATAATTATTATCTCCAAAAAATTATTCAATCTATAAAATATTTTCTAGATTTAAAATACCAGCTAAAAGTTGATAAACTGTAAAAACAAAAAATTCAATTTCTGTGAATGTTCAATGCTGTAGTTAAGTAAGTGTGGTTATTTTGTACCTGTGTGGGCATTCACTGTTGTAGTTAAGTAAGTGTGGTTATTTTGTACCTGTGTGGGCATTCACTGTTGTAGTTAAGTAAGTGTGGTTATTTTGTACCTGTGTGGGCATTCACTGTTGTAGTTAAGTAAGTGTGGTTATTTTGTACCTGTGTGGGCATTCACTGTTGTAGTTAAGTAAGTGGTTATTTTGTACTTGTGTGGGAATTCACTGTTGTAGTTAAGTAAGTGTGGTTATTTTGTACCTGTGTGGGCATTCACTGTTGTAGTTAAGTAAGTGTGGTTATTTTGTACCTGTGTGGGCATTCACTGTTGTAGTTAAGTAAGTGTGGTTATTTTGTACTTGTGTGGGAATTCACTGTTGTAGTTAAGTAAGTGTGGTTATTTTGTACCTGTGTGGGCATTCACTGTTGTAGTTAAGTAAGTGTGGTTATTTTGTACCTGTGTGGGCATTCACTGTTGTAGTTAAGTAAGTGTGGTTATTTTGTACCTGTGTGGGCATTCACTGTTGTAGTTAAGTATGCATTTAAGTTTTTAAACCCATTTAGGGTTTAAAAAATAAATGATATGAACTGTTATATAGAACAGCAGTGACCAACCTTGTGAACTTTATAGACCACTAAAATGTATAATTTTAAATTTGACAAACCACTAATATGAATTTAGAAAAAAGTAAATACATTTAAATAATAATAACTGGAAAACTTTTATTTTATTAACATGAAATGCACCCATTAAAGGTGATTTATAGTGTAATTATTTAAATAAAACAAATAGAAAATTTGAAGTTTTATTTTTTAATATTTTCTAAAAATAGTTTTCAAGTACAAATTCTTATGAATTTGTATCTGGTGTATAAGTTGATTCTTGAAGATCCCACTATTACTCTGTTGCTATGCTATATTTGTTGAAAATTATACTAGTAAACCATCCAGTAACTAGTTAATAACAGGAATGGTAAGAAACTATTCAGTAACAAGTATTGAACATGAGTCATGTTAGGTTATACTATGACTGGATGATGTTGCATTTGTGTACTCGTGTTTATTTCGGGATTATATACCTTGAACGTATATTGATAATAAGTATTGTTACTCATCATTTTTAATCTGAAGCTTCATAAAAATTGAAATAATGCCCCAATTTTTCTGTGGAACATCAAAAATTTTACATGGACCACCAGTGGTCCATAGATCATCAGTTGGTGCCCACTGATATAGAACACAATATTTGAAAATAAAACAGATGACATAACAAAAAGCCCAAATTCTTTGATAAAGTACTCAGAGATTGAAAAGTACATCAGCCTAGAAAACAAAATTAACAAACCAAAGTACAACAAATTTTGGTAATACCCTTAATAAAGGTGTGAATTTACATCTCTCTCTATTCTGTCCTGTTACTAGATATAACAAAATGTCACCATTTTTGACAGTGAAGAGAAGGTTTGAGATGTGTTTGCATTCTAGCAAAGAACTTTCCAATAACAATCTTACCATCCTCTTCTTTTATATGCCCACCCATTTCAAGTAACAGGCAATCGTGGCTCTCCACAACTTCCTATCTTTTTTTTGCTTTAAGTAATTTTTTACCCTTTATCATTCATCTTTATCTTGATTTATACTATTTATGTCCAACCTATTGTCCTCATCTTTGTTATTGCCATGTAAATAATGTAAATAATAATAACCCAGCATCTCAGAAATTCAGGCAAATATTTTCTATGTTTAGTCTGCTGTATAATGTAGGAAAGATAAGGATTAACCCTCAACTTGAATAGACCAAGATTGTAGTGATTGGGAAAACATGCTGCTGGGAGTCTATTCCACAAAGCAGCAATTCTTGGGAAGAAACTGTTTAAGTGGAACTTACTAATGGAATATGAAGGGAATGAGGAGGATTCATTTTCATGTACATGGCATGACAGTTCCCAGTTGTAAACGGTCAGGGCTGGTGGGACAAAGGAATGTAGCACAAGAGACCAGATGCCATGGAAATAGGGATAGAGTAGAGACATGCTCACAAGGTTTCATCTCTTGGGAAAGGTGCTGTAGGGTGGAAAAATAATTCATTACTGTTATGGTAATTTACCCATGCACACATGGACTCTTCCAGCTATAAATAGGAGCAGGTATTGCCTTTTTGGAGAGGGAAATTTTTAGCAGTCAGCTCTGACAGTCGAATAGAACATTCTTGCTGCAAGACTCTCGTTTGTATATGTTTGTATTACTGTTTCTGTTAATATATTTGTTTAACTCAATGCCTGTCTTGTGACTTTATTTCTGGCCCTAACATGGCCACAACAATCACCCACAAGGCCATGTAGACACTTTGAACCATTGAGACAAGCACACTCCAGCTCAGATATGGCAGTAATACTCTATTCAGGTTTTTATATTCTTTGTGCTTATCAACATTGTTTTCCATTCATACAGCTTCTTTCCAAGGGCTAAACTCCTGAGAAGATGCTTACCCGATCAAATCAATCTTAACTGCTTCAAGTCTAGAGTTAACTGTTATCTCTCATACATAACCTCATAAATTGCATTTTTTACATTCATGCAACATCATTTTTTATCTTTTTACTAATTCTTCACCCAATACAAGGCCCAAGAGCCACTCAAGGTAAGGGTTACTGTGTGTTGTTATATGAGCATAAGAAAAGACAAGAATTAAGGTCCATGGAGTTAGGCAGGAAAAATAATGGTTAACTCAAGACTTGAAAATATCAAGATTATAGTGATTGGGAAAACATCCTGCTGAGAGTCTGTTCCATAAAGCAGTAGTTCTTGGGAAGAATCTGTTTGAATTGAACTTAGTTCTTACTATATGAATACAAGGGTAATGGGGGAAATATTCACATGTGGCTTGGAGGGTTCAGTTAAAATGATCAGGATTAATGAGACTAAGGAATGTAGCTTATCAGACAAGGTCCTGAAAGTAATGGCAGATTTTGATTTCTATCATGACAGGTTAGTGAGGACTGGGCAGCTCCATTCCAGATATGGCAGCAATACATCATTTTTGGTCTGATCTGACTCTTTTAAAGATAGAGTATAGCAGGGAGAATCAGATAATTACAAGAGTGGTACAATGAACCAGCTATTTTTCAGTGATCTTTAGCAGTAGATCAGTTATATGAGTTTTACTTGAGTTCTTGGAAGAGCTTGATTCCCAGTAGACATTAAAGACAAATAGCTTCTTTGAGAGAAAACCTATAAATCATGACGGGTTAAAGTTCTGGGTTTTTCACTCTGCAAGCTTACCACTCTATCACTATTTCCATAATAAATGTTCAGATTGGTGTCATTCTTTCAGTTCACCTGTTCTGATCTTTACAGTTAGGAAACGCCATGCTGCTTCCAGGGAGTCAAATAACACTCAGACATGTTTTTCTCAAAAATTACTTTGTGCATCAATCTCCTGTGTGGGTGCTTCTCTTGGCCTCTTTAAGTGAAGGGTCAATTGTTATCAAATCCTCTTTTCTTCACTTTCTGCCATTCTCTTTCATTTATGTTACACAACTTGTTCAACATTACCATTTCAAATCTTGTTCTTGAGGTTTGTATTGGGTGAAATTTAGTAAAAAATAAAATAAAAATACAACTTAAACATATTTCATTTTTCAATGTTAAATTCTTGCTTTATTTATAAAATTAGCACGAGAGAAAGAGAAACAAAGAAAAAGAGGCAACTTTTCTTATTTACACTTTATTTGATTATTTCTATGACATGGTAAAGCAACCTGGACAACAATGCCCCCTCTTGGACCATGTTGCAGGTGATATCTGTCTTTTCTAGTGTTTTTTTTTTTTTTTTTTACAGTAAGGTTCACCTCGTAAAAGTCCCAGGGGTACTGAAGGTAAAAGGTTAGGTTAAGGGATGGTTTATATGGATAGAAGAGGGAGATAATGGTTAACTCTAGACCTGAACAGGTTAACATTGTAGTGACCAGGGAAACATCCTCTTGGGAGTCTGTTCCACAGAGCAGTGGTTTGTGGGAAGAAACAGTTTGGGTAGAACTTACTTTTTGCTGATGGAATACAGAGGGTGGTTTGCTACGATGTAAGTGGCATGGCAGGTCCTAGCCCTGAAGGCTAGATCTGGCAGAACCAAGGAATGTAATTTGTCTGAGCACTTTCAATGGCAGTAGTGATAGAGCAGTGAGGAACTCACCACATCATGCCTGTATGAGAAAGGTTTGAGGGTGGAAAATAATTCTACTCCAACAATGATTCGGAGATGTTTTGAAATTTATCAAGACTGAAAAATGAGGACTGGGCCACTCCCACCCAAATAAGGTAACAGTACTCCATTTGCAGCATGATCTGGCTCTTATAAAGTTAGAGGATGACATGAGTTACTTACTGAAGCAGTACAGGGAGTCAATCATTTGATCTGCATCTTTAGCAATGGATTGTACATAAGAGTTCCACTTGAGGTCAGTGTGAGTTTGAGGCCCAATATTCTCTCAAGGCATGGTGCCTCCTCAAAGGGACATCCGTTCATCATGACTGGTTTTAAATTTGGGTCGGATCAGCAGTGATGGAATGTAACTGGTTTGGTTTTTGAGGCACTGAATGTAACCAGCAGGCTTTTTAACCACTGGGAAGTTAATGCTAGCTGATTTCCTGTCTTTTTGCGTGAGTCACTCACTGTTATTCTCCTTCCAATGTTAATGTGCTTTAATTTAGTTCATATGTAACACCTTTGTTTATAGCAGACATCGTCTCATCACAAGATGTTGCTGCATCAAATGCATCAATTAATTTTCCTTTGCTAAGCCATGTCACAAGTGGATATAAAGCATATTCAGAAATTTAAAACACCAATTAAAGAATAATTTTGTTATAAGTGAGTGATTTATATTCAGGTGATGTTCAAAATGAAGAACTGATCATTTTTTTTTGTTTTCTGTTTTAGTAAATGAATGCTGAATGTTTCCTATATTGAAATGGCTTATTTCACCATTACTATTTGATTTTAAGTCATAGTTGAATAAATACTAAAAGTTCTTTGAAAAATCCTCAGTGGAAATGTTTTTAAAATAGTAAAAAAAAAAACAACTGAAAGAGTCCTGTTTTATTTTGTATGATTCCAAAGCATGGTTGAAATGAAGAATGAAAGCAAAACAACAAACTGAATTGAGCAAAAAACAGAATGAAAATTTTTGTCTATATTTCTGAGATGAGGTCCTCAAGGACACATGGCACAGTGGATAAAGCCGTTAGATAAATCCAGTGACAGGACCCAAAGAGTGTGAGTTCAATACCTGGTTAAGGTGGTGGGGAACTTGGAGAGAGGAATTAACAGGAAATAACAGACATCCATTAGACATGGCACGTGGAACTAGAACAGTCTACCCCTGTGAGCAAAATAAAGGGTGCAGTTCAACATTCCAACCACCTGAAGAAGGCTGGAGCATACAATGGCCAAAACGTGATAAACATGGCGACAAAGATGAGGACAATAGTCCGAATAATGTAGTCAAAATTGTTTTAATTTGATTTGTTTTTTGAATGGGGTATTTGATTCATTGTATTAATATATTCAAACTAATTTTTTAATCTCTACTTCTCGTATCTATAGCATTTTCAAACATGGAACATTAGAAAATATAACCAATATAAGAAGACTGGAGCATGCAGCAGGCAAAATACAGTGACAAAATTTGTCTACAAAAGACAAAGCTTTGCATGAACCAATATAATGATGATTTTAATCACATAAAAATAAATTGTATCACCTGCTAATTTTTTTAACACTTTCGATTAATTCTTGTCGAGGGACAGTGGATAAAACTGGCAACAAATTTCATAATTTTTTCTTTCTTTTTTCCTTTCTTTACACAGTCTTTTTTGTTATCTCCTTTTTTCTTTCTTCTCCCTTTTTCCTCATTTTTTCTTTCCTTTCTTTTTTCCTTTCCTTCTTATATGGTTTCTTATTTCCTTTTTATTTCTCGTTTTCCACTTCCTCTTTTCTATACTTTTTATTATTTTCTCTGTTACTCTCTTCATGGTTTACATTTACATTTTTTATCTCTACTTTTACTTTATTTTCTCTTTCTTCATTTATTTAATATTTTTCTTTCACTGTTACCTGATCTATTACTCAATCTTTGGAGAGAAATGTCCTGATATTTATTACAACTCCATCCCTAATTACAACTGACACTGGTTTCAGCATAATCTCAACTAAAAAATGAAGGTAAATGTAGAGAACTTTTTCAGCTGGGTGCAGACCTAATGACAGACTGCACTTGGAAGATTTATATTCTTTCTTTTCATCTTTCTTCATTCTTCCTTAAATAAGTCACTCTGAATTTTCATATGCACTTTTTGTTGGTCTCATTCTTAAGATAATATTTAAAACTCTGTATAAAGATACACTATTGATTTTCTGGCATTTTGGATACCAGGTCTTTGCAGTATTATGCATTTTGCTGCTTCATCTGTCATCACATTATAATTATTCAATAATACACCCCTAACTATATGTATCACATATTCTTCAATTGTTTGCACTGTTAGAAATTTTGATAAATATTTCTTATATTAAATTCCTTCATGAATATTTCAACAAGCTTCCAAGAATTTATAACATTTGACATATTCTTTCTCATATATCTTTTTCCTCACACAACAACCACCTTCAATAACACTCTGCCTTGAGTAGCCCTTTGGCCTTGTATAGGATGAATATTAGTATTAAAAAAATATCATCATTGCAGGTTTTCCATATAAGATCTTTCCTACAATTTTTTTTAATCAAGTTCACCCCAGGCAAGAGAGTAAAGCCACTAAGACACAGGCATGTAGAAGATTTAGAAACACAAAACATTGCAAACAAAAGAAGAGTAAGACAGTAGATAGCAACTGGCATTGCAATTAAATTTATTAAAGATTAGAGTCAGTTAGAAAACATGGAGCCAAAAGGGAGTTTCACAAGTGAAAATTGTGAGAAAACAAACTGTTAGCATATGTCCTACAGTTAGATCTAGCCAACTCAACTTTAAATTGATGAGACCTTGTCATCTATCTAGAACTGCACTTAAATTCAAAAGGTCTAGGTACCATAGTGAAGAGCTCATCTGAACAATTACCATGAAAGTACTTATAGAAAAGGTACAGGGAGGCAGCCTTACAGATATATGAAAGTGATTGGAGCCAAGATGCCAGATCTAAATTTTTTAGCAGATGATCTAGCAATGGATTCAATACAGTCTTTCCACTGTCAGCTGAGAACATTAGCCTGAGAAAGTACAACACGCCATTGTCATTGAAGCCAGCATCAAGCAGAAATGGTCCTCTCCGATGATTAATAGAGAGCAGTTTACTTTGGGAAGTGTTGAAATTAAAAAAAAACTATGCTTTGCTCCAGTTAACAACAGACTGAAAATCGTTTTGGATATCAGCTGCCATTTAGAGCTTATCAAACTGATTAGACATACTATTTAGAGAAGAGTAAATGGTTGTATAATCAGCATAGATAACAAGTTGAGAGCTGATGCCATCAGGAAGGTCATTTATGAAAATTAAAAACAAAGTAGAACCAAGGATGGAACCCCGGTGGTGGGAGGAACTGCATTAGTATAAAAGGATCTGGAAGATTGACCATTTAGGATTACTTTCATTTCACAATTTGATGGGAATGAGTGGATCAATTCAAAAATTTATCCAGAGACACTGTAACTTTTCAGATTGTGAAGAAGACTTGTATACCAAACCTTGTAGAAATAATCCATTCATTTAATATTAATGAAAAAGCTGTCACTTAGGGCAGTTACACTTTAGTTCCTTACAAAGTACCTCTCCCAAAGCACATTTATACCATTGTATCTTTTTCTTTTCAAAAAAATTTTCAAAGACTAGTTGTCTTATTCAAGATGGTTCTTGAGATATTCAAAATGGCTGGATACTTTCTTTCTTTATAAAATTCATCAAGCCAATAAAGTCACCAAGATACAAGGACTTAATAAGTTTGAAAGAATATGAGTAAAAGAAAAACACTATTAAGCAGAGAAAACAATAAAAGAACAGGAATTAAGAAGACAGAAGAAAATGATTGACATTGCATTTACATTTTTGAAGATTAAATGAAAAGGCCAGAAGAAAGTTCCACAAGTGAGAAATTTGAGAGAAGAAATCGTTACATTAGAACTTGTGGTTATATATCTAGCCATTTCAACAGTAAAATTATAAGACTGCTGCCAATCTAGTTCTGCACTTAAATTCATAATGTCTAGGTATTAAAAAGAAAAACTCACATGAACAATTAACCTGAAAATAATTAAAGAAATGGCACATTTAGTCAAAGCCATAAAATTGCACTAGATATGATTATTTCAACGACATGGTAAAGAAACCCAGGAAATAATGTCTCCCAACTGAACTGAGTTGCTGGGGAAATTCATCATCACCATTTAATATTAATAAAAAAAATAGCCTACTCACAGTGGTACTTTGAATATTTCCTTATAAGGAAACAGCTAATATTACCATTGCTTCCCTACAAAGCACTCCTCTTTGGACCTCACTTGCTAATCACAGTGTATCTTCCACTTTCCAACACAGATTTAAAAGATCAGCTGTCTTATACTAATTGGTTCTTGAGAAATTCAAAATGGTTGGTTACTCTCTAGACAAGTCTCAGATGCCTCCTTTAACAGTATTTGGTCTGTTTCTCTCCAACATACACTATTGGAATGGGAATAAATTAAATCTGAACATCACTTGATGAGGTGACATATGACAATACAGTACAGGACTAAGTTATGATCAGATTGCTAGTAAATTAGTAATATATGTTTGAAATGTGTTTAAATTAAATGTTTAAATTAGTAGTATATGTTTGAAATGTGAATTCACTGGAAGTCATGTTCCTATTTCATAAGATCACTTTCCAGTCAGGTGATTTTATTATTCATAGATGTTTACAGATGAGTACAATATCTAAATTTTTTTTAATATTTTATAAGTACAATGCAATTACAAAATTATTATCCATTTTCATGTGAGCTGAAAACAAATAAGGCATAAATAAATTATGGCATTTCAGTTGTTAAGTTGAAAACAACAAAAATTTCCATTTCTACTACATCAGAAAATTTCAATTTGTCCATCCCTAATTTGTTTTTTACAGTTTATCAACCTTTTGCAGATCATTTAAAGCCAGTAAATATTTCGAGACTTCAAAAATTTTTGGAAATGATAATGATTTACTGATACACGTACTACTAATTAACCTATAGTTGAGGGGCAAAGAAAAAGGGGATTCATATTTTCCCTCAAGAGTATTTGCATTTAATGAATATAGCGATTTTCCAATAGGCAGTTCTGACCATTGTCCATTACACCACCTACACATCCAAGCTTACATCACCTAGTATTCCCAAATGATCACCCATCTAGGTATTAACCAAGCTCAACATTGCTTAACCAGCATTTGTATGAAAACTGCTGTTTCAGCATGATGTGACCATACTAAATAACAGAAACCACATAATTTGAGGACTACCAACAGCAGCAAAAACTGAAATAGTTAGCACATGTAATTTGAAGAGAAAATAATGACATAATCAAGTTGTTGACATTCCATGCTGCTTCAAATATGATGTAATGGAATAACCTGTCACCCCCATAAGTGACTACACTACAGGTAGTTACTACCTATAAATATCTGTAAGTCAACAAGCTCCAGAGATTAGCTGAAATCTTTTGCCTAGCTGTGACCTGTTCCAGCTAAACAGTCGAACTTTCTGCCTTTGGGCAGAGAGGAACTCGGATGAGGCTATGCCAAAGGTCAGAGTCTCGTTCGGGGAGATAGACTGCCCCTGAACCCGTTTATGTGGGTTCAAAAAGGAATATTTTTGGCTGAGCCTACGGGCTTGGAGCACCCACATTAAACCAGCCTTGTGCCACATGCAACCATCGTGGGTGGGGGGTAGCTAAATATACTAGCCAAAATCTTTTGCCTAGTTGTGACCTGTTCCAGCTAAACAGTCAAAGGGCAGAGTCACATTCAGGGACCCTGAACCTGTTCAAAAGGGAATATTTTTGGCTGAACCTATGAGCTCGAAGAACCCATGTTAAACCAGTCTTGTGCTACATGCAACGCTCATGGTGGGAGTAGCTAAATATACTAGCCAAAATATTTTTCAGCTAAACAGTCGAACTCTCTGCCTTCGGGCAGAGAGGAACCCGGACGACACTCCCCCAAAGGGCAGAGTCTTATTCAGGGAGGTAGACTGACCCTCAACCTGTTTATACAGGTTCAAAATGGAATATTTTTGGCCAAGCCTACAAGCTCGGAAGACCTTAAGACATTAAACTCGGCCTTGTGCCACATCTACACTAGTGGGGGGGGGACTAGTGAATACCGTCTAGCTGAAATCTTTTTCAGTTATACAGTCAAACACTCTGCTTTCGGGCAGAGAGGAAAGCGGATGTGCTCTGCCAAAGGGCAGAGTCTCGTTCGGGGAGGTAGACTGACCCTGAACCCGTTTATATGGGTTCAAAGGAAATATTTTTGGCTGAGCCTACGGGCTTGGAAGACTGACTCTTCAGTAAATACCGTCTAGCTGAAATCTTCTTCAGCTTCCTATCTGAACTCTCTGCCTCTGAGTAGAGATGAACCAGGAACCGAAGGGCAGAGTTTTGTTGAGGGAGGTTGACCAACCCGATCCCATTTATGCAGGTTCTACCGGGATTTTTTGGCCGAGCCTATGGGCTCAGAAGACCCACATTAAACTTGTCCTTGTGCCACATGTACCATATAAACTGGATCAGTTTGGTCTACCTCCCCAAACAAGAGACTGCCCTTTGGCAATGCCTTGTTTGGTTTCTTCTCTGCCCAAAGGCAGAGAGTTTGACCGTATAGCTGAAAGGTTTCAGCTAGACAATATTTACTAGCCACCACACAAATGAACCACAACTAGATTCTAACAGAACTGTCATCAGAAGTGGACATTTAATCAAGAAACTAGCACATTACAGAATCACATAAGCATATGACCTGAATAATGAAAACCGAACATGAAGGTAGTCTACCCCAGTTCAAAAAAATTAACTCCCACAGTTAATTTGAAATACTAACTTATTCAAGAGAGCAGATGTGATGTATTGAGTAAATCCAAACCTCATTATCTCCCTTAGCTCATTTTGTTATTAACCTATCAATAAACATTTGTTGTGGGTCAGTTGTCTCCCTGTTCATAATGGTGTCCTGTTGACTCAAAGGTTAATTGTGTTTGACTTATTTCTTTAGATATGTACAGCAATATCATATCATTACAATTTCTGTGGCTCGATTGATGCCCTAAGCACTTGAATATTTTGCTTAATGGTTAATCCAGTTCCCACTTTCATGGGGATTAAATAAAAAGGGATCAGATTTAAATTCAATGAAGTTTACCTGGATTGTCTACCTGGATTGTCTACCTGGATTTAGGAAAGCCAGAGGACATATAGATGATGATAATATTAGTCCAACTCTAAATAATGTAATCAATTCCAATAAGTTCATTAATGTATAAAGTATCTAAAAGAAGAGTAGGGAAAAGGCAAAATAAAAAAATAAAAATATACTGTATCTATTTTTAAGGAGAATCACATTGAAAATCTCAATATTCATGATCAAATAGCAACAAAGTTAACTGCTGAGCAGCAATATTTTCATTTAATAAAAACTGGAATCAACAATGAAGAGAAAGATGTACAAGAACATATTTCATGAAACAGTATTTTTTGTCCATTTTATTATCATTAGTTGAAAGCCCATGGGCAAATATCTGGACTGGAACATTTTTTTTTTCTAATTTTAAATTTATTTCTCACCTTACTTGCCTTTATATTTTATGACTTGTAACATCTGTGGTATTGTGGTGTATAAAAGGAAGTTATCTGCTTTTGAGAAGGGGAGGAAAAGAAACACAAAAACATCTTTATTCTTGTTTGAAATTGTCCATCAAGTCTATTACATGCTTTTACATGCAATAACTCCTTCACATCTATTGTTCATAGCTACAGCAAACACTTCATTAAACCTTTTTCTACCCTAAAGCTATAAACAAATCAAATTATTGTGCTTAACTATTTGGTTATTAACATATATTTTGTTATGCCGAAATCAGCTTGGAATTTCTTAAATAACAATCTTATTTATTTTTTATGTTTCATTTAAATAATTTGCTTGAAAAATCCTGAATTTCTTTCTTCTTTTTACATATGTTCCAAAGCTTGCCTGCAGCAGCTTCACATCCATTTTGGTAGGATGTTGTAATTTGCTTATGCTTAATTCAATGCTTGAAATACGATAAATGAATAGTTCTTATCACTCAAAGTTTTCTTGTACTGCTTCAGGTAGGAAAAAATGGCTTTACCATATTTTAGATACTCTCTCTCTCTCTCTCTTATTCCTACATGTTTTAGTTTCTTTTTTCTTTTTAAATGTTAATCTTAAATCCAAATATTCACTTCTCCCACTCATTGCTTTCCCTCTGGTTCCTTTCTTTCTATCTATTTCTGCATATCTGTCTATATAAATAGTTATAAGTACATCTATATTTATCTACTAGCAATGATACCCAGCATTCCATGTATAGTATTATGCCAGAATAGAATTTACACTCAATATTACACCAGATCATCAAGAGATGCCATGTGTAGGGTTGACCTGAAGTAAACTCCTGGTTGCTTAATGCAAATTCAAATAACCTCACTCTTGTATCTGGTTTTGCCAGCTTAGGAATAACAAGCATGATTATATTTATATAACAACCACCCCAGATAGAAGCTGGAAAATTTGATACCCAGAAGATATATTGGATGCAGGAGGGAAAGAAGAAAACAATACATAACCTACCTAGTGAGCTTGTATAAATGGATGATAAAACAGATTTTAGGTGAGATAAAGAGTTACAAAGGACAGAAATTGTGGAGAGCCATGATCACCAATATCCTAAAGGTACATGGCACAATGGAAATGGCAAACAATATTCAAGATATAAAGCAATAAAAAGGTTTCAAGTAAAGTTAAAGTAGTCAATGCAGAAACGTTAACAAAATTAATGGTTAAAAGACTGATGCAGGTAGTAGAATGTCAAGAAGCTCATATTTCCATGTAAAATAATAAAATAATTATTTAGGTATATGGGATATTATTTTAATTAATATTATAGAATTATATGTTGAAGTTGTGGGGAAACACTTAACTGATTGATCTCTTAAGAATTAGGGAGTAACAGGCAGAGAAGGGAAAAGAACGAGTGGGGCCACTGCTTCAGAAAGAACAGCATGGTGAGTGGTTCGCAACTTCCAGAACAAAATACACCGAGATAATGTCTTCACAAGACACTGAGTCTCAAAAAATGCCCACTGCTGATTACTGGTTTTTCAGTTGCTTTATTGACACCAGACAGTTGACAAAAAAAAAAAAGATATGGACAAGTTGCAGAGAGGCCCGTATCTGTACATGCCAAGATGTTCAGGACCTCTTTTGCATCTGTATTGATTAAACATGCTATGTCAGATTTCATTGTACAAGTGTAGTTGAAGAAGAAGAAAAGAGAAAATGGCAGTGGGTGGTGAGAATCTTTTTTTACTTACATGGAGAAAGGAAATGGAAAAGTCTTAACTGAACAATGTTAGGTTGAATACTTTTGCTGACGGAAGGAGGCAATATGAATTGTGGATAAGCAGGCAGCATAAAAAGCCAAAAAGAGGAGGGAGGTACATTTTTTTTGAAAAGCTCATGAAACAGACTGGAGGCAAGTGGGAGATGAGGAAGAAGTTATAACGACTTGTCAGACAATTTTACAGATTTAGTAAAAGGGCTGGGTGAAGGTATGAAAATATATTACTTCCCTGTTCTAGACAAGGATAAAGGCACTGAGGGTGAGGAAACTGATTCTTCTATTTCTGAACTGAGACTATAAAATTTAATATTTTTGCAATAAAATACTTATTAGCCTACTAATGTTGGTACTATTTTCAGGATGTGCTATTTATATGAGGAATATATCATGTGAATCAATTTACATTACCTTTTCTCATTAAAAATATGGATAATTTATTCTGGGGTATCAGTTTTTACAAAGCAAACAAATTATGTATCTATATATAAAATTTTGAGACACCCATTAGTCTATTTGTTACACCCTCCATAATATTGACCGATCAAAACCAAATTTTGGGGAGAAATGTAACTAGGTAATGCGGTACAAAGTACAGTTAGTTTTACTAGGGTGCAGAGCTTAATACAATAAATTTTGATTTATTTTGGGGAAAAATTAAAAGTTTTATAAAAATATTCCCATTTTATAAAAAATAATTTAATGATTAAAATAACAAATAATTCTTTAATAAAAATGTAATAATTTTTTTGTATATCTTTTCTTTAAGTTTTTATATTTATCAGGTCATCCCATAAGTTCTGTCTGAATTTTGAATAAAGAAAACAAGTGACCAAATGTTACATTTAATTACAGATTCAATCAACAATGTATTTTCCCTGATTATCTATGACTTCCTTCCATCTATTAACAAGTTTACTAATTCCATTACTGTAAAATTCTTTTGGCTTTGATTCGAAGAACTCACAAATGTCAGTTTTAACCTCTTCCTGTGTTACAAAAGCTATTTCTTCCAAATGATTCTGTAAGCTACGAAACAAATGGTAGTCTGAAGGAGCAAGATTGGGAGAATAAGGTGGATGAGGAATTTTCTCCCAACCAAGTTCTTTGATCTTTTGTGATGTGATTCTTGCTGTGTGGGGTCGTGCATTGTCCTGATGAAACATCACCCCTTTTTGATTCACTAGAGCAGGTCTTTTTTTCCTCAAAGCTTGGTTCAAACACTCTAATTGCTGACAGTATATTTGAGCATTAATTGTTGCATTAGGTGGTAAGAATTCAAAGTGGATTATTCCTTGGCGATCCCACCAGATTGAAAGAAGAACCTTTTGCCCATGAAGTTCCCTTCTCAGCTGTGGCTGAGGTCCTTCCCCTTTTCCAAGCCACTGTCTACAATGCTTAACATTTTGATAAAAGATCCATTTTTCGTCGCCAGTCACAAGTCTATCCAAAACAGGTGAAACAAGTTGGTGAGAATGGACAGAAGAGCAGATGTCAACTCGGGATTTGAGGTTGTTTTCAGGCAATTCATGAGGCACCCATTTTCCAAGTTGTTGAAGATGACGATGAACAGTTATATGGTTTGAACTGAGAGCCACTGCCAATTCCTCAACTGATAAAGCAGGATTTTCTTCAAGGGCTGCTTCAAGAAACTTTTCATCAAACTCAACTGGACGTCCGGTTCGATCTTCATCTTCAAGGGTGAAATCTCCACCACTGAATTTTGCAAACCATCTTCTGCAAGTTCTTTCATTCACACATTCCTCTCCATAAATTGAGTGAATGTTTCTAGCTGCTTCGGCTGCTGAGTTTCCTTTCTTGAACTCATAAAGCATTATGTGCCTCAAATGATTATTGGGTACTTCCATGTTAGCAGGGTTTTAATCAAACAAAATTTAATTTTATTGTTCTCTGAAATAAAATTTGATCAGTTTAAATGTATCTAAACATAAAAATAATGTTCAGCTCTATTAGACATTATAAAATACTCTTTAAATTTCGTTCATTTTAACAAAATGTTAAAATTCGGACAGAACTTATGGGATGACCTGATACAAGAATCCAGTTTCTAGTTTGCCCTGCATTTGCAAGAACTATAAACAAATCACAAGGCCAAATGCTTCAAAAAGTTGGAATTTGGCTCCAGAAAGAAATATTTATGCATGGCCAGTTGTATGTTACATGCTCAAGAGTAAGAAATCCTAAGAACTTATTCTGATTCTGTTAAAAAGGAAAAAAGAAAAGTTTCTTAAAAAATATTTTTTTACCATGAAGTCCTATAAAATTAAATTAAAATAATTATTAAACTGTGAAGTAGGATTTTTGTCAAAGTATTTTTCTAGACATAACAGCTTGTTCAAATTTCATTGATTGGTTTGTGAAATTGAATGAAACAGAGTTTATTAACCTCAACAAAAATGTTAGCGATAACTTCAACAATACTAAATACTGTGAAGATTTCAATATGTGTCAGTGTGTTGCCAAAAAAATTCTAGTAACATAAAATTCCAAATTATGTGCCATAGAAAAATATATTTGATTAACACAACATCGCATATACCTGAATAAATTTGAATTATTTTTTTTAATTATTTCACTCCAACCAAGGCAGTAAAACCACTAAGATACAAGGGATTATTGAGTGCTAGAGAATATGAGGAAAAACAAACGCCATTAAGAGAACAATAAAAGAACAGGAATTAAGAATTAAGATAGAAGATAACAATTGACATTGCATTTAAATTTTTGAAGATCAAAGTTGACGAGGAAGCAAGAAGCTGGAAGAGAGTTCCACAAGTGAGAAGTGTGATAGAAGAAACTGTTAGCATAGAACTTACAGTTACATCTAGACATTAAAATTATGAGACCTTACCACCAATTTGGTACTGTGATTAAAATTCATAAAGTCTAGGTACCATAGAGAGTGTTCATCAAAACAATTACCATGAAAGTATTAACATGTATTATTTTACATGTTAATATAATCTCCTCGACATTCTATAACTTTCAGTCTTTCAGCCATTTATTCTAAAGGGTGACCAGAAAATTCAGGAAGAATTTCTACATATTTCAATAATCCCCTCATGAGATGTTCTTCTTTGAAAAGTACAATAATTTGATGCTCAAAATAAGGGTGTTGTTTAGCCATATGAGAAGGGCAGAATGAAATTTAAAAGTTGTTTGAAAATAATGTTAAAATGACAAGTCACAAGATTGAGCAATAATTAATCAATCATAAAAGAACCAATTAGAGTTAAGTAATTACACAAGAGTTGAATGATTATTCAAGGTCATGGATATACAAGGTTATTCAAGGTCAATTATTCTTGAAAGATAAAACAGTGATAATAAATTTTCCACTTATTTACTTGAAACCCTGTATTAACTTTTCTAAATTTACAATTTTGACAGTACTTGCATTATTTTTTATTGTTTGCAGAGATAATTATAGATTGACTTTTGGTGCACTTTGTTAAGTTATTTTTATCCATCAATTTTGTTAACTTCTGTACTTTTTCAACATTGATTTCCTCATTTTCATTGTCATACATTTTTTTTAATGATGAATCACAAATTTTCTGTTGGAGAGACATGTGACCTTTTATTAATTTGCTGTGTGTGAAACCTTTTGGTACAAAAGAAATTGTCATCTTTACAGGATGTGATGGAGCATTCTCTTGAATATACACTTTAGCTCAAAGCGTCTTTGTTGTGTCCTGCACTACACAATCAATAACATTTATCTTGGCACTATCACCAAATTTAAAGGACCTTAATTAATAGCTTAAAAACGGGCCTATTTTCACTCAGGTTTTCACCATGTCAACTATTTCCTTTAGGAACCTCTAGCACAACCATCAGATCCATCCAATGTAGCTCAGCATTCATCATTATAATTACTATTTAGAAATAAGTTTTCATGTACTTCTTTGCTCAACTTACATGTTTCCCTTTGTGATATTTACTTAAAGATGCTAGTAACAGAGAAAAAATTGTATGCTGTGGCAGTAAGAATGTATCTTCAATCTGTTACAAAACTTTTATTACAATCAAATCCCAGATATTTAAACTGTATCTTTCTGATTTTAAGTACACATTTTTTTATTTTCAATTTTCTTGAGAATTTCCTTATTGCTCACGTGTTCAGGCCATGCTATTCTCGGCATTCTATAGAAAGACATTTCTATTATCTCAAGTTTTCTCTTCATCTGTGAGGAAATTGTCTAACATCTACATCCATGTAGGAAAATAGATATGGCATATAAGTTCAGTACTCTTTTCATGTAATAATAATCATATATTTTATAGGCATGTTGTTTCATCATTATGTTAAATCAAGTGTAATCAAGAAGCTGTTCATAATACATCATGGATATATTGAGATTACACTTGGATGATCATGTCTCTTTCGATACATGACTGAATAGGCAAAATATTTTTCCACACTAGGTTGCCATTTTTTTCAGCAGAAGGCTAGTTGGCAACCAAGGTTATATAACACTGTTTGTTCTGCTATTCAACCCATAGCTGAATGAAGAAGCGATGAATTCTTACCTTTCCCAAGGGTATTTGTGTGTAAGTGAATGTAACATACTTTGTTAGAATTTGAACTCAGATTTCCAAATTCTCATTCTGAACAAATATCATTACATCACAATGCACATAGGTGCTGCTTTTTATGACCCCCTAAGACTGCCCCACACTTCATGTCAGTAGGGATTATTAAGAAAACATTTGTTTGATGATATGTTGAATGTTAGTGAAACTTTATACATTTTCCCTATTTGAACCTAATTAAAACAAACTTCTGTTTTTGTATACATTAAAAATGTATGAAATTTTAAAATTTGTGGAGTGGGGAATGTATCATACCTTCATCTTTGTTGTTATCACAATATTTCAGTTGATGTACCCAGTCAGCCATCTTCATGTGCTGTCAATTTAGGTAACAATCAAAGGATTTTGAATAGAATCCTTTATCTAATTTGTTGGAAAAAGTTTAGCAATAACATGGCAGTACTAAAAAAAGAAGGAGAGAAAATAAACATAGATGTGGACAATGGAGCAAGAACAGGTTCATAGATTAAATACGTAATTTAAAAATGAGATAAATACTATGAAATCATTTTCAAGAGACAAAATCATCATTTCCTTTTGGACTACCCTTGTAGATTGAATAAAGGCTTCAGTTTGAAATTCCCTGAAGGTTACAAAGATTGAAAAACATCTGAAAAAGACCAGAGGGAACAGCAGCCGAAACATTGTGATAATAACAACAGCAATTAATGTAAATAATGATAATGTCACATCCCATAAATGTAGACAGAAATGTATCATTCCACAAAATATTTTTCTTCTTTTTTATTTATTTTTACAGCTTTGAGTCTAGCATGTGAAAAATGACAAAATAAAACTTAAATCACACCAGTATCAAATGTAAAAAGAGTTAATATCTTTGCCAGATTAGATGAACAATGATATACTTCTAGCTATTTTTTTAAAACATTTCCATTGGTTAAAGGCATCTCTATAATCTATATTAAGAGGCTCATTATTTTTTATTTTATATATAAAAAAAAGGCATATCATGTTTTTAAGTTTCTTTTTCCTTTTTACACCTGACAATTCTTTTCCTGCCATCAAATATAATAATTTCCCTTTTTTGGTTATGTATGCAACTTTGGTCATATAAACTTAATAACCTTTTGTCTGCAGTGATGGAAATTAGAACTCCTACATTTAGAGAGAGAAAGACAGAAAGTTTGAATGAGAGAAGATAGGCCATTTCAAATAGAGGTTTCTGATTGATCTTAGATAAGGAAGTTAGCTTCAGGCCCAGAAATTACATCAAAGGCCAAGTGGCCATGATTATCACTTGGGTGTCAGGACTATATCAGCCATATTTTTTTATCTTTTGCTGGTTGGACACCTGGATAACTGCCAGTGGGGAAAAATAATTCCCTATCAAAAAATAATAAATAAATAAAAAATACAGAAATTTGGATGTGTTATGGAATTATAGTATTCCTGTGAGTAATGCTGATTTAACAGAAGATGGACAATGTGACCCAAACACTTGTTGAAATGGCAAAAGATACTTTCCAAAAGCTAAGCAAAGTGATGAGAAAGGGAAAAAATTTTGTTAGAAACAGAAAAGAGTGCTGGATTGCTATGTGGTATCCATCCTCTTATATGGCATTGAATGTTGGACAAATGACGTGAAAACTAGTGGCAGAAAAATCTGGTATTACAGAAGGATACTAAGAATTACATGGATAGAGAAAGTACACAACAAGGAAGTCTTAAAGAAAATGACAACAGAAAGATGACTTCTACTCAGAATCAGGAAGAGATAGCTGAAATTCTTTGGAGACAATGAGGAAACAGGACTTGAAAATCTTAACCTCGGCAGGGCATACTGAGGGCAAGAGAGATTGGAGACGCCAGTGAGCCACTTACTTGATGAGCTTGTGTGAATGGATGGTGAAACAATGGAGAAATTGGATCCTGTCACTGGATCTAACAAAAGGCACGATGCCATGTGTCCTAGGACACATGGCACAGTGGATAAGGGTGTTAGTTAGATCCAGTGACAGGACCCAAAGAGTGTGAGTTCAATACCTGGTTAAGGCGGTGGAGAAATTTGAGAGGGGAATTAACAGGAGATAACTGACATCCATTAGACATGGCACATGGAACTAGAACAGTCTACCCCAGTGAGCAAAATAAAGGGTTCAGTTTGACATTCCAACCACCTGAAGAAGGCAGGAGCATATAATGGTCGAAGTGTTGTGATAGACATGGCAACAAAGATGAGGACAATAGTCCAAATAATGTAAATAGTGAACTGATTATTATGTTTTATTTGTGAATTTTGAAATCATAAAAAAACCCACTGCAAATAGGTGAATACATTATCTATTTTCACTGTCCTAGGAGATCCCAGCATGCAGCAACTTTGGAAATTACCTGAAACCATGTCACCAGTTGACTGAAGCCTTGTAAGTGAATTTTGATTTGCACATACTTTTTTAGTTACATGTTAATTAACTTTTTCTTTCTAAATTAAATTTGTTTTGGTTAACTTTGGTGAACCAACAAGAACCAGTGATCAACCCATTACAGAAATTTATTAACGAAAATAAGTTTGAAGAATGTTTGCAACAATATCATCATGGTCCCAAAAAATGTATAGCTTCCCAAGGGGAATATGTTGAAGATGAAAGCAGTAAATAGTGTCCAAGCAAGCAAACTTTCACAGGCTCAATCTTATCACAATTTATACTCATTAAGTGTTCAAACAGGTTGTAATATGTTACATCTACTGGAGATCAAGTGACAGCAAATCTCTTTTATATATCAGCACAATCCTTAGTGAAATCAATGATCTGATTTTTCTGTTACTATACTGAATGTTAATATCATTGATTAATATCATAGACATTATTAATATTCTGCTTGTTTGTATAAATGACTATTATACTTTTCTACCAAGAATCAGAGTGTAGTATCTGCCCAATCCCCGAGTCTCCTTAGCTAGAATCTGTGATGCTTTCTAATGGAAAGAAAGTTAAAAAAGAAAGAAAAGAAAACTTGATGCATATATTCTAGGCAGCAATAAAAAGGATTTCTGTTTCACTTTTTAGCTTTGTCCATGATTTTTCATCTGCGATATTATTTGCCTCTTTTTTTCATGAAGTATTTTATTTGTTCTTTTTTTTTTTCCTTCATGTGTTCTTCATTAGTCTCTTGTTATTTCTTTTAATTCTTATTTTCTTTTTCATCATATTCTTTATTTTAATTCTATTGTATTTATCTAATTCTGCCTTCTTCATTTGGACGCAGTCTTTAATACTGATCTGTCCTTTGATACCTTCTTTTGATTTCATATTTAATCTATGTCGTCTTTGGGATATAGGGCTATTTTTGTATGGGTATGAATTTTCTTGTTTGTCACTTCATTGATTTGAGTTCCTCTTTTGTCCTATGCATCTCACGACCTATACTGTCCAGGTGTTCAACCCTTTTGTCAGGTTTCTGCTATTTCATTTTGTTTCAAGTATTTTCCTTATTCTCCTAAGATATTCTGTTCTTATTTTTCCTTTCATTTTTTCCTGTTTTATTGAGTCACATTGAGTACACCAAGACATTTATAAGTGTCCTGTGTGCTTAATGCCTTGATTGTCTTGCTATCCGATATGTCAATTCCACTTGTTGTCCCATGTCTTTCCCCCTGCATTACTAAGGTTGCACTTTCCTCCATCCAAAATTCCATTCTGATGTCATCATTGCAGTTTTTAACTTTGTTTAACGGCATTTTAATTTTTTTTTCTTTTTCCTTTACAAACTTTACGTTGTCCCTGTACATGCACTGCTTGACTTTTTTCTCTTCTGTTATAGAATTTGTCTTCTTTGCCGTCTTTTAAGATCAGATTTAGCAGTATCATAGCTCTGACAAGCAATTACAGAGATGGAGTCTTCTTAAAAGTTTCTTTTTTAATATTTACCTATATTAAGGCTTCTCATATTGAAATCGGAATGAAAGCAATGATGGCATATACTCCTGAATCTATCATAAATATTCAGAATAGGGAAATAATAAATACTAAACAATTCTAATACCTCAATGTTGCGATCAGTTATAACTATGGTTGCCAGACATTCCTTATATACTGGACATGTCATGTACTGGATAATTTTGTCCCTTGTCCTGTAATGACCTTTCAGAGACACCTCAGGTGTCCTGTATATTAGTTCATTTTCAAATTTTGTTATAAAAATATATTTTTTCTATCTCCTTATAATTTTTCATTGTAACATTATAAGTAATTATATTTTCTTTTCTTAGATTCTCTTGATGAAAATAATCCAAATATAATGAGAAAACTAGTGTTGCTAGAAGTATATATAAAACTGACATGTTTACATCTTGTTCAGTTGTTATGGTTGACTGAAGACAGTGACACTGTTACAATTTTGCTTGCCAACCATGTTGCTGTGCAGTTCTGCATCAGTATTGAATCATACTGTCAACAAACCCATCCATTCAAGATGCTGAAATGTAAGTTTCAATTTTGTGGTGAATATTCCAATGAATCGAAATTTATCAAACAAGGCAGAAGGTGTTTTGAAGCAAACTATGTTGTATGAAATTGCAATTTCACTATTGAACAGGGGGTAAAGTCTGATGTCAAAAAACACATGGAAACAACAAAGCACAAGAGATTTTAAGAGTATCTTGTATTTCTAAATTTCTAATCTAGCCACTTTAGTTATAACAAATTCAGTATAGGGTATAAGGAAATTAAATATATGATAGGCTGTTCTAGGAGTAGTTTTTCCAACACTGCAAGATGTCATAAAACCATAACATTAATCTAAGAACTTGATTTATATTGTTAAATAAATGACATCCAATTTGTTCAGAAATGTCTAACCATTCTGATGTATACAACCGTTTTCTCAGATCAATGACTAAAATTGGTTTTGAGTGAATGAACCCTGTGTATTTTAGTATGTATCTATCCTTCTCAATTTGTGGACTGGCACTACAGCATCACAAACAAAAAACATTATCAAATAACATGAAGCATGTCACCTGAGAATGTTCAACAACAGTAACAATGAAAATCAATAGCAGCTGTAACTTCAAGAGAGTAAATAATTAAATAATCAAGATGTTGTCTGTTTACACTACTTGAAACAAAAGTTTAGAAAGAAAGCCCCATTAATATAAGAAAGAGCAATAACAGATAGTGGACTTAAGAAATTTATTTTCCTGAAAAAACTATTTGAAGAGAAAGTTTTTATAAATTTCAAATGACTGTCATGCTAACTGTTTTGTCATTGAATCTATATATAAGATTCTGTGACTTCTGTTAGTCCATCTGGCAGTGTGTCACACCCTCTAAAATAGCTATACACAGACTGAGTGAAACAAAATTTTAGGGAAAATCACAAACAGGTAAAGGAGTAAAAAGTACTACTCATTTTACTACAGTGTGTAGTTTAGTACAATAAATTTTCATTAACTTTTTGGAAAAATTAAAAGTTTTATTATTTAACATACAAAATACTACTACTATTTAAAAACAATTTAATTATTAAATTAACAAATACTTATTTAATAAAAATACAATATTGTTTTTTGCATATATTTTCTTTAAATTTTTATATTTTATCAGTTGGTTTGCGAACTTCAATGAAACATAGAGTTTGTAAATCTCAACAAAAAATGTTAATGATAACTTCAACAATACTAAATTCTAGTGCTGAATATTTCCATATAAGGAAACAACTAATCTCACAATTATCACTTGTAGTTAGGTTCATTTTATAATATTTTATTAGTTATGAATTTAGTTAATCTGGGATAATCTGTGACATTCAAATATCCAGCTACGAGGAACTATGTTGTATGATTTTGTGCATTAAACCCAACACTTTGTAAGGCTTTTCCTTCTCAATCTTCATTCCTTCAAGATTTTCTGGTCTGAGTAGAAGAGATTATTTGATCCTCTTGTTTCATTATTGTTCTTCTGTTAATAGTCTGATATCTCTATCTATAAAAGGCAGGATGTGTGCGTGTGTGTGTGTGTGTGTGTAACGAATGCACGGCCGCAATTTTTGACGGATTTGCACCAGAATTTACATGCACATTCTCCAAGTTAGCAGAAAGGACAAGACTGACTTTGCATTTCCCAACTCCCATCGATAGTGGAAATAATCGATTTTTTCATGCTTCTACGGCAGTTTTCATGTAGTTTGCAGCCATTTTCTACTGGCCAGAGTGAGAGCCTATAGCTGGCTGCCACGAATAGGCAGGAAGATTCTATTGGCCAGCGTAAGAGCCAACAGCAGCTGACTGACACGAATGTTAACTAGCATGCTAGCATGCAAAAAAAAATCGATAGCTGCATTCATCACAAGTGGGAAAAATTTAAATCTGCCTGGCACTTTACTCCAATTGGCTCATTCGCTTGCTTAAACTCAATGCTGATTCTGATTCCGCAGAACTGGGTTGGGTGTGAAAAAGTACTTGTTGTTAACATTCTTTTTTTCATTTGGTTTTTCCAGTTACATGTCCTTTTTTAAAGCTGATTGTTTTATGTTCATTTTGTTTAGTTCTTTTTTCTTAACAGATTTAATGTTTAGTATAGAGCTTAGAAAAAATTCAGTGTGAGATAGGCAAGAAGTAAGGCATGTAGCAACATCAGCATGGCAAAGGGCACTCCTTTAAAGGCAAGGAAGGGCAAAAATATTTTAAGTCAAGTGTTAGCGATTGTTGTATATGTCATAAGATTTTTGAATCATGCACGGGCAACGCCGGGTCATGCTGCTAGTTACTTCTAAAGTTCCTTTTTTTGAATCATTTAACCCCAAGCAAGGCAATAGTGCCACTAAAGCATGTCATACATGACAAGGAAGCAAGAAGACAAAGGAGAATTTCACAAGTGTGAGAGTAGAACCTATCAGAATAGAACTTATGGCTACATTTAGCTATTTTAGCAATAAAATGATGAGATCTAGTTGCCAATAAATGACAACTGATCTAATAAGCTTTTTTCCCTGGTACCCTGATGACATGAATTTAAGCATCTGTTTACTATTGAATTAGTTAAATGTAATCAGCGCTTCTACTTCAACAGTTTCTTTTCTGGCACTTCTCACCTGTGGAACTCCCTTCTGATTTCTTGCTTCCCTCATAACTACAATCTTCAAACATTTAAATTCAACATCAATAACCATCTTCTATCTTCTTGAATCCCATTCAGCTTTTATCTTTTATTGTCAATCCCCACTGACACCCAGTCTTTTCTCTCACTTTCACTCACTGAAACCCATTCCCACCTTACCTGGGGTGAAATGATTAAAAAAAAAATTATTATTTTTATAATCATGCTGCTAAGGTATGAAGGAATAAAGTGAATCAGAACAATTGCTATGAAAATATTTATAGGAAATCACAGGGAATCCATATTACAGAAGTGTGAATGTGATTGAAGCCAAGATGTCAGTTCTGGACTGATGACATTACAGGCACTTTTTTGAATTTTGTCAAGAATCTCAAATTAGGGAACAGGAGCACCAGACCATATTCAGTGCAGCTACAATTCATGTTTTTGCTCTGTTCCTGTTTAAATACTTTTCTACAGATGCAATACTGCATCTCTATTGCTATCTCCATGGCAAATGTTGAGATGCCCTCCATTCTTTAGTTCCACCAATTCAGATTTTTATCACTAGGACACACTATGCTACTTCCACATAGTCAAATCACATTCTTTTTTCATTCATTTTCTTTTTCATATTTATCTTTCTTTTCTTTCTTTGTTAATGCCTTTAACTTCTTAAATTTTATCTTCGTCTTTCTTTTAATTTTCTGTCTTCATATTCCACATATCTTCTTCTTTTTTTGTTTTTCTTTCTTTTGAAACATCTTAAATAAATCATTTCATAACTTTTCATCTTCCTTTTGAGTTTTTTCATATTCCATTCTTCAACATAGATAGGGCAAGAAATTTAAAAAGAAGTCAAAAAATGAAAAAAAAGAGAAAAATGAATAAAAAGTTTTAAGAAAATGAATAAAATATTAAAAAGGAAGTAAATCGACAAAATGATCTGAATGTAATTAGAAAATGCCACTCAGACAACATTTACTTAAGCACTGCTAGTTTATAGAACCGACAACTATGTGGATGTTTCTCTAAACACTATAATATTAACTTCTTCAAGTCAATAGTCAATCATTATCTATCCTCCATATCCTCATAATCCTCACATCCTACCACCTCCTCTTTTATTCATATCACACACCTCATCAAATGTCTACATTGAGAGGCTTTTGAGCCTTGTATTGAGTGCATTTTAGCATTAAAAACAAATAAGCGATTTGATTAAAATATACATAAGAGGTTACATTCATATTGCCTCAATCTGAATAGTTTGAATACATGTCACACACTTACACATATACCTTCAGCCACTAGATATCACAATTCTTCTTTGCATGAGAGAAATGCATTTGATATGCTTTCAATATAATATAAATATGACTGCTTGTATTTGTAATGCCAGATGTTTTAATAATGAAAATACTTTTCTGGTTATATTTAGTAAGATCAAATCAAAATGACATTTCCAAGATTTCTTAGCTCAATAGGTTTCAAACAAACTCTGTAAGCAGGCATAATAAAGGCAGTGTTTTCAGATTACTCAGATAAAAGATGATGATCTGACATGTATAAGTAAAATAGTCTGTTTTGGTGCTTTAGAAAAAAAAAAAAATAAATAAAAAATGATTTCTTTTTAGTTATGCCAATATGCCATTTTGTATTGGTGACTGTGTGAGGAGATTTGTGGCAGAAGGGGAAGATTAACTCAAGGTGTCCAGAATGAGATTGAGAAATAGTGAAAAGTTAAGTCAACCATGATATATTGAGAAAAAGAAAGAAATGTTAAAAATAAAAGAAAGAAATGGCAAATGAAATGGAGGTAAAAATAATTAAGAAACAAAAAACAAATAAAATCATTCAATAAAGAAAGAAAGGAAAAAAAAACAATAAAAAGATGAAGGTAAAATTTGAGAAGTTATTAAAAAAAAAAAGAAAGAAAGACAGAAATTATTCAGAAAGAAAGAAATATAAAACCGAAAATGATTTGGAAAAGAAAGAAAGAATCTTGGCAAGAAGGCGGAAAGTAAATGGAATATGAAGAAAGGAAGATGAAAAGTTGAGAAATGATTGATTTAAGAAAGAAAAACAAAAAAAAAGAAGATATGTGGTATGTGAAGAAAGAAAATTAAAAGAAAGATGAAGATAAAATTTGAGAAGTTAAAGGCATTAACAAAGAAAGAAAAAAAAGATAAATATGAAAAAGAAAATGAATGAAAAAAGAAATAAAGAAAGAAATGAATTAAGACAGAAAGGAAGTAAATAGACAAAAACAACTGACAGTAAAGAAGGAAAATGAAAAAAAGAAAATGGAAAATAAGGTGATCAGGCAAAAAGTGGAGAAAAAAGGAGTAAGAGAAGAAAGAAGAGAAAAAAAAGAAAAAAGTCAAGAAAAAGAAATTTAAAAAGAAGTCAAAAAACGAAAAAAAAAGAGAAAAATGAATAAAATGTTTTAAGAAAATGAATAAAATGATAAAAAGATGAAAATGAAAATACAAAGAGAATGGAAAGAGAAAAAGAATGGGATGAGAAAGAAAATAGAAAGAGAAAGAAAAAAGAAAGAGAAAAAGAGAAAGGAAATAGAAAGAGAAGGAAAAGAGAAAGAGTAAGACAATAGAAAGAGAATAAAAATAGAAAGAGAGAGAAAAGAGAAAGAGAAGGAAAAAAGAAAGAGACGCAAAAGAGAAAGAAAAGAGAAAGAGAAGCAAAAGAGAAAGAGAAAGAAAAGAGAAAGAGAAAGAAAAGAGAAGCAAAAGAGAAAGAAAAGAGAAAGAAAAGAGAAAGAGAAAGAAAGAGAAAAAGAAAGAAAATAGAAAGAGAAGCAAAAGAGAAAGAAAAGAGAAAGAAAAGAGAAAGAGGAGCAAAAGAGAAAGAAAATAGAAAGAGAAGCAAAAGAGAAAGAGAAAGAAATGAAAAAGAGAAAGAAAAGAGAAAGAAAATAGAAAGAGAAGCAAAAGAGAAAGAGAAAGAAAAGAGAAAGAGTAAGACAATAGAAAGAGAATAAAAAGAGAAAGAGAGAGAACAGAGAAAGAGAAGGAAAAAAGAAAGAGAAGCAAAAGAGAAAGAAAAGAGAAAGAGAAAAAAAGAGAAAGAGAGAAGGAAAAAGAAAGAAATAGAAAGAAGCAAAAGAAAAGAGAAAGAAAAGAGAAAGAGTAAGACAAAAAAAGAGAATAAAATAGAAAGAGAGAAAAGAGAAAGAGAAAGAAAAAAGAAAAAGAAAGAAAAGAGAAAGAGAAAAAAAAAAGAAAGCAAAAGAGAAAGAGAAAAAGAGAAAAGAAAGAAAATAGAAAGAGAGAAGAAAAGAAAAAGAAAAAGAAAGAAAGAGAAAGAGGAAAAGAAAAGAGAAAAGAAAAGAAAGAAAATAGAAAGAGAAGCAAAAGAGAAACCAAAAGAAAAGAGAAAAGAAAGAAAATAGAGAAAGAAAATAGAAACAGAAAATGAAATAAACAGAGAAATAGAAAAAAATAAAATCAGAAAACAAAAGGAAAGAAAGTAGAAAGAGAAAAAAGAAAAAAAAGAAAACAGAAAAAAGAAAGAAAAAAAATTGTGAAGGTCTGGAGTAAAAAATAAGCAGCAGAAAGCATTTATATTGCACTTAGCATTTTGCTTTTTCACAGATTCTACTATTTATGTTGAGAAGAAATCTGACAAGAATGTAAACATATGCACTATTTCCCAACTTCCTGTCACATGAAGACATGGATGGACTTTTATGGATTTGCCTGCCTTTTTCTCCCTTTACAAGGTATAAAGTAAAAAACAGAATCGGAAAACTCTGAAGAAATGGAAATGAAAAGCCCCTTACATACATGAAAAAGAACAAAAAACAAAGGATATAAAATGGAGCAAGAAAGGAATTAGGGAAATAAAAAAGTGCAGAGGAAAAAGAGAGAAGAAAATCCTAAATGGGAGGAGAGGAATAAGAAATAGCTGGAGAAAAGCAGACGTGAGAAAAAGTTGAGGGCAGAGAGAAATAGTAAATGATTTAAGATTAAAACAAGGAAAACATGATTGTGAGAAGAGAAAAAAGTAATACAAAGAAGTGGTAGATTAAGAAAGAAAGAAAGAAAGAAAGAAAGAAAGAAAGAAAGAAAGAAAAAGAAAGAAAAAGAAAGAAAGGAAAATTGTTAATGGTAAACAGCAGATAGGGCAAGAAAAACATGAAGAAAAAGAATAAATTTTGAAAAAAAGTCAATGTTGAAAAAGAAGATTGGAAAGAAAAAAAGGATGAATTTGAAGTAAAGATAACATTAATAAATTTTTTAAAAAGAAGCTGAAGAGAGAATGAAAATAGTATAAATTTGAAAAGAAGAACAGCTTGATGAAAGAAAGAAAGAAAATAAATAGAAATAGAACAAATTTTTAAGAAAAAAGGCTTTGAGGAAAGAAGATAAGAAGAAGAAAAAAGAATAAGTTTTAAGAAAAGAAAAAGGTTAAAAAAAGAAGCAATAGAAACAGAATAAAAAAAAACTAATTTTGAAAATGTAAGGAAAAAGGAAAATCAAAAATAAAAGTATAAGAAAAATGATAAAAAATATAAAATTAACAGAACTAATAAGAAAAAGAGAAAATGAAAATAAAAATGAATTAAGCAATAATAAAAAAGAGAAGTGAACAAGAAAAAAATAAGAAGCAAAGGTAATGAAGCTAAAAATCATAAATATTGAGAAGAGGAAGAAGAAATGACAGAAAGAAATAGACAACGAAGAGAGAGAAAGAAAAAACAAGAAAAGGAGAAAAACCCTTTGCCAAATGAAGAAGGACAAATAGATTTTATGAAGTATCATTTAAAAAAGTAGAAAAAAAACAATCAAAGTTAAGAGAAGATTAAAAGGAAATAAAACAGAAAAGAAAGCAAAAAGTTGTTGGGGAAAAGCAGATGGTGAAGAAAGAGATGAAAAGTCGGAAAATAAAATAAAGGAGACCTTGCTGGTTGATATTTAGATTCAGGAAATGGACTTTCGATGCTAACAGCAACATATGAGGAAATTTAAATGCTTCACATTTGTTATTAAGATAGACAGATAGTTTGAGGAAGTCAAGACAAAAAAATAAGAATCATGAAAGGACAAAGGAAAGGAAAGGGAAAGGAATGCCTGTCATTGTGGGTAATATTAGATTTGCTATGCACAATCCATGGAGACAAGATGGTCATGGTGTGTGTGGGAGATGCTTACAAAAGCTTCCATCCCCCACCAAGAAAAAAAAAACCTTCATTGTCTACGTTGCAATTCTGTGCAGTGGGATTTTGGAGGGTGTGAATAGATATCACACTTTGTGGTGCAGGAACTTCACTAGTTGATATTCCCAAAGGTTGGTTCCATATAAAACCAACAGAAGATTTAATTATTATACAGACACCTATAAATATTATGGTAAAGCCAAAGTAACAAGTCACAATTTGGTTTTCTCATTAGTCTTTTATATGGACCTTCTTTACCTTTTAGCAATGCCAAATAAGATCCTGTTATAATATCTTTGAAACTAGTCATATTTCTTTATGTTGTATTATTTTTTACAATGATGTTCACCCTGTACAAGGCCCAAGAGATACTCAAGATAGAGGGTTACAGAGTAAGAGGCAGATTTTATGGGAATATGTGGGGTTAAGAGTATAGTAACTGGGGAAGTGTTGTGGTAAGATCCACCTAATTTGCATAGTGGAATACCGACCATATAAATATGGTTGGTACCAGGAAGAGAGGAAGGAATCAAGATATTCAACCAGAGACTCTGCCCGACTGGGACTCAGTCAACACATTCTCCAGGAACAGTCTTACCAGGAATCTACAAAAGACTATATGTAAATATTGTGTACACTTTCTTGTTTCAATACATTTTGTTCTAAGTACATTTTGTGTTGCATTATTATTCCATGCATTATTCAAGTTTCAACAGGAAGCATATTCTTAAGAGTTGGTTTAAAAAAGTAGCAGTTTGTAGGAAGTAGCTGCTTGAGTGGAATTTACATTACATCACTTGAATAAGAAAGGCAATGAGGATGATTCTCTACAATGTACTTTCATGGTATGGCATGGCAGATTTTAGCAGTCAAGGTTAGATCTAGTGGAACTAAGAGACATAGTTCATCTGAACACATTCTATAGAAAAAGCAACAGAGCAGTGACAGGCTTGGGGCATTTCATTTGTCAGAAGCTTGGAAAATAGGGTGGAAAATAATTTGTCACCTACAAGGACATGAAGATGCTTTTTGAACTCTATTGAGAGTAGAAAGGGAAGACTTGGATGCTCTTGTTCATATATGACAGAAGTACTCCATTTTCAGCCCAATCTTGCTCTTGTAAAGGGAGAGGATAAAAGGGGGAGTCAGATACTTACTGGAGTGGTACAAGGATCCAACCATTTTTCTAGCATTGCTAGCAATGAATTACATGTACAAGTTCCACTTGAAGTCTGGATTGAGTTTAAGTTTCACTCAAGACATGATGTTTCCCTGAGAGAATACCTATTCAATGCGATTGGTTAAAGATCTGGTTTTGATTGGTTTGGTTTGGTTTATTTTGTTTTACGGCATATCAACCTCAATGGGTTATTTAATGTCGACAAAATTTTTTATTGCTGGTAATATCGTGTTTTGTCAAAAATCTGTTTCTGGTAATATTTTTCCTTCAAAATTGTATTGCTGGTAATAATTTTTTTCAAAAAAGTATTGCTGGTAATAGTTAACTATTTGCCCATAGCTGGGACCTGTGAACACCAGCAATTAAGAGATGGTTCCATGCTCCTCAAAACCTCCTGATCAGAAGCCTTGCTGATGGACGTAGTTTATCGTCTTACCCAGGATGCTGATGTAGTTTAACGTCTTACCCAGGATGGGGGTTTCATTAGTTGTTATAATTGTTATACTTGTTATAACATCATTGAAACTCATCCTAATTCTTTGGTCATTATACGAGAATGTCTGTGATAATATCATTATCATTAGATACAATTCTTTCTGATGAAGTTGACTGATTCTTGTGTGGTTGACTGCCAGACCAACTTTACTTCTATAGTTTGAACAGTATCATGCAGTTGTTGGGTTTATAAACTTCATCTGATCCTATATAGAGAGATTTATCACATGTTGTTAGACAGTCTCTCATTGGTTAATAAAACATGGGCTTAGAAAAGGCTCACCACCACCAGAAGCGACCAGGCCTACTCTGAAGCAATATGCAAGAAATTCTCTCCACCACCTATGGTACAAGTTGCCTAGGGTTTTAAAGGTACAAGTTATCTAGCCCTATTTTACTCTAACAGATGGGTAAGTCCACCTGACATATTCTCTATATATAAGAAAGGACATTGTGTTTATGTTAACCATTGTATTCATGTAAATAAATATCTTTATTACATGTTGATAAAATATAAATGTGTAAATAAATATCTTTATTACATGTTGATAAAATATTCTTCTTACCTGTGTCAGTCCCAAAGTAAAGTGGCACTAGCACAATACAGTTAAGTTGCTGACTGGCTCAATTACAAGCTGATTCTACTAATCAGCTAGAGAAGATATTATAGGTCTTCAGGATTGGCAATGATTTGATCCCTGTATTAATTTTACTGACTACAAACAGTCTTTTCCTCTAACTTCAATTCACCAAAGAAAACACATTGAAGGAGTTGGTTCTCAAGCATGCACATGATGTAACCAACAAACATGGTTTTGATCCACATTGCTTTTGAATTTCAATGTTATACATTAACATGCCAATGTAAACTAAGGATTCTTTAAAGGCAAAAAACATGGAATTGATTAAGATTTCAAAAAAAAGTTGATGGTATACAACCCAGGATTAGCAGCTAAATGACACATAACTGTATCTTAGATATTGACCTTGGTTTTCCTCATTACTATTCAGGAAGTCACTGATAAAGTTGGATAATGTATGATAAAATTCCTATTCACAGTATATAAACAGTAGAGTATATATATACAGGATATAAACAGTAGAGTAGTTGGATCCCTTTTGTCCTACAAAGGAATCTTTGAAGGCATGTGGCTAGTACTTCAACCATATAAAAATTAAAAAAAAAAAATTAAAAATGCATCTTATGATCCACCAATAATTTACAGAAATAAATACAAATATAATGAAGAGACATTCTTAATACATTCATTTTTATATATTTAATATTTTTATAACTTTGATTTCATATTATAATTTAAAATAATAATGGCAGTTTGTTTCCAAGTATCTTATTGGACCAGTTAATCCCTGAGAAGGTCTTAGTTACAGAGAGAGGTCATAATCTGGCATGATCACCATTTTGAACAAAGTCAGTAGACACAAATATCATAATGACTAAGCAAAATCCTTGACAGCTTCATCTACCCAATTTTACTCACAAGTTATGGCATGAGTGACCAATTATTTTTCCCCTCACAACATCTCTCTCACAGGCAGGATGTGGTAAACCTCTTGCTGCTCTGTCACTACTTCCATGGAAAGTTCTTGGATGAACTACATTCCTTTATTTTGGGAGTACTAACCTTTATGTCATGCCACTTACATCATAGCAAACTCCACCCACATTCCCTCTGTATTCCATCGGTGAGAAATCAATTCAACTTGAACAGCTTCTTCCTGCAAACTGCTGTTCTGTGGAAGCAACTCCCAAGAGGATGTTTCCCCAATCACTACAATCTTAACCTGTACAACTCTAGGGTCATCTCCTCCTTCTTATCCATATAAACTGTCTCTTAATGTAACCCTCTATGTCATACAAGGGGAACTTTACTGAAAAACAAAGAAAAGTGTTTTAACAGACGATGAAAAATGCAACCCTGAGATATAAAACACGCATTATAGTGAAGGAAGTATTTCAAAAATTAATCAAGATGTTAAGAAATGGAAAAATTTTGTTAGAAACAAAGAAAAAGTGATGGATTGCTATGGGATATCTATGCCTTTTATATGGCAGAGAATATTGAACAATCTCCCCATGGATGAGGAGAAAACTAGAAGCAGCAGAAATATGGTTCTACAGAAGGACACTGAAAGGATAGAGGGAGTAAACAACAAGGAAGACTTAAAGAAAATGGCAAGAGAAAGAAGACTTCAGAATCAGGAAAAGGCAGCTGAAATTCTTTGGATGCATGATTAGGAAGGCGGGCTTTGAAAACCTAATGGTCATGGGGCATACTGAATGAAATAGAGATATGGGAAGACAGCAAGCCACTTATCTGATGAGTTTGTATGAATGGATGGAAGAACAGCAAAGGGAGAAAAACTGCTAAAAGCCACACAAGATAGAAAGTTGTGGAGGGCTATGATTACTTACACCTTGAAGAGATGTGGCACAGGGAAGAAAAAGAAAAAAATGTAGACTTCCAAAAAGTTGTAAATTTCAAGCACCTCTACTTGATGAGTGTGAATGTTGTGTATTGAAATGCAATGTTATCCAAATGCAGGCACATTCATGCACTCTCAGACTGTAAATTGGGAAAAAGAACAGCCACATTAAGACACTTCCTGCCTTAAAAGTTTAACTTGACAGAGGAAGAGAATGATCAATTTGTTCAAATTCTTTGAACATTTTGTGAACAGCTTATAAGTTTTCACAAGAACACAAATCATAAAATAAGAAAGAATGAATTCATGTTTATTAATATCTTTAAAAATACCAATCATTTTTACTACCAATAAACTGAATTGCATTTTCTGCATTCTCACAAAACTCATTGACTCTAGTTAACTTACTACCAAGTTCTTTAAGGAATTTTCAGAATATATGGTTATTAGCAACTAGAACAGCCTAACATGTAAATTACAAATTGGAGAAGCCAATATCAAACAAGTACGACAATTTAAATATCTTGGAAGTATTTTAACAGAGAAAGTGCAACACCAAAATCTGAAAGGACACTAGGATACCGAAAGATGCCTTTTTAAACTAAAAGTCTTAAGAAATGGGAAAATTTCATTATAAACAATATCAATCCACCTATATAGCAGTGAATGCTGAAAAATCTCCTTACAAATGAAGTAAAGACTTGAAGCAACAGAAATGTGGTTCTACAGAAGGCTGTTGAGAATACCATGGAGCAAAAATATGAGCAACAACAAAGAAAATGGCAATGAAAAGGATACTTATACTAAACATCAGAAAGATAATGTTGAAATTTCTAGGGTACATAATGAGGAAAGAGGTTTTGGAAAATTTGACACTCACTGGAGATTGAAGGAAAGAGGGACAAAGGAAAATATTGCATAACCAACCTAGTGAACATGTATAAATGGATGGCAGAACAGAGTTTAGGAGAGATAGCAAAAAAATATTACCAATTAAGATCTACAAATGACAAAATTGTGGATAGCCAACATTCCGAACTGATGCAGCACATAGGAGAAATAGAAACTATGTTTAAAAGACATTTTATATCTATGCTTATCAGATATCATGGGTATGTGTGTGTGTGTGTGTGTGAGGGCCAAAACAGTAAATAATCTACTATGCTAATTAAACATGACAAGCATCTTAGGCTTAAATTACCTATTCAGACAATTGATATTTTGGAAACTTTTCAGGTTCTGTGAAAACTAGAGTAAAACAGTAAACAAAAATAGTCCAAGCTGAAAATATAAAAATAAGTCAGTCATTATGTCTTTCTTTTATCACCATCACTTACCTGTTTTTATCTCTTACTGTTTAAAAGCATCTACACAAATACAGGTATCCACTAAAAATAAGATTCAAAGTAATAACAATATTAGATATAAAAAAAAAAATCCATGAATTCTTTACAAATTACTTTGTTTACATGAAACCGAACAGTTATGACTTTCAAGGAAATCTGAATGATTAAAATGGGCTTCAAAGGCAGAGAGACATTCAAGGAAACCTGAATGATTAAAATGGGCTTCAAAGGCAGATAGACTTTCAAGGAAATCTGAATGATTAAAATGGGCTTCAAAGGTAGATAGACTTTCAAGGAAATCTGAATGATTAAAATGGGCTTCAAAGGCAGATAGACTTTCAAGGAAATCTGAATGATTAAAATGGGCTTCAAAGGCAGAGAGACTTTCAAGGAAATCTGAATGATTAAATAGGGATTCAAAGGCAGATAGACTTTCAAGGAAATCTGAATGATTAAATAGGGATTCAAAGGCAGATAGACTTTCAAGGAAACCTGAATGATTAAAATGGGCTTCAAAGGCAGAGAGACTTTCAAGGAAATCTGAATGATTAAAATGGGCTTCAAAGGTAGATAGACTTTCAATGAAATCTGAATGATTAAAATGGGCTTCAAAAATAGATAGACTTTCAATGAAATCTGAATGATTAAAATGGGCTTCAAAGGCAGATAGACTTTCAAGGAAATCTGAATGATTAAAATGGGCTTCAAAGGTTGATAGACTTTCAAGGAAATCTGAATGATTAAAATGGGCTTCAAAGGCAGATAGACTTTCAATGAAATCTGAATGATTAAAATGGGCTTCAAAGGCAGAGAGACTTTCAAGGAAACCTGAATGATTAAAATGGGCTTCAAAGGCAGAGAGACTTTCAAGGAAATCTGAATGATTAAAATGGGCTTCAAAGGTAGATAGACTTTCAATGAAATCTGAATGATTAAAATGGGCTTCAAAGGCAGAGAGACTTTCAATGAAATCTGAATGATTAAAATGGGCTTCAAAAATAGATAGACTTTCAAGGAAATCTGAATGATTAAAATGGGCTTCAAAGGCAGAGGGACTTTCAATGAAATCTGAATGATTAAAATAGGCTTCAAAGGCAGAGAGACTTTCAAGGAAACCTGAATGATTAAAATGGGCTTCAAAGGCAGAGAGACTTTCAAGGAAATCTGAATGATTAAAATGGGCTTCAAAGGTAGATAGACTTTCAATGAAATCTGAATGATTAAAATGGGCTTCAAAGGCAGAGAGACTTTCAATGAAATCTGAATGATTAAAATGGGCTTCAAAAATAGATAGACTTTCAAGGAAATCTGAATGATTAAAATGGGTTTCAAAGGCAGAGAGACTTTCAATGAAATCTGAATGATTAAAATGGGCTTCAAAAATAGATAGACTTTCAAGGAAATCTGAATGATTAAAATGGGCTTCAAAGGCAGAGAGACTTTCAATGAAATCTGAATGATTAAAATGGGCTTCAAAAATAGATAGACTTTCAATGAAATCTGAATGATTAAAATGTGCTTCAAAGGCAGACAGCCCTTCATTTGATTGTGAAGCTCTTCATACTCAAGTAGTAAAGCACACTTAATTAAACAGTGGTTTCTCCTGAGAAAGTGGAGTTCAAATCTGGAAGATGCATAAATTTTTCCAAATTTCACTTACACACAAATACTTTTGGGAAAGGTATTAATCCATCTTTTTACCACCCAGGACTGACTAGGTTCTTAGCCTTGGTTAGCAACTAGTCTACCAAAGAAAGAAATGGTAACCTACTGCAGGAAAAAAATCTTCTGCTCTCAGTCATATATTGAAAGATACATGATCACCCAAGCATGAATCATGTGTGGCATTTAACTGATTGAGACAAAATATAATAAACAGAATGTCTACAGAAATAAAGATTTCTACTAAAAGTAATATTTAAAGTAATAACAGTATGGATTAAAAAATAAAATCCATTAACATATATATATATATATATATATATATATATATATAATATAACGATATATTATTTTATTTTATTTTATTTATTAACAAACAGTATTTAGAAAAATATGACAAATTGAAAAATTTCTTGATATGATTACATCAGACTGTGCACAAAATGAGAGATGCTGGAAGTTTCAAAATTTTTTGAAAGAATAGTTTTGTTTCAATCTAATAGATGAAACATGTCACAAGAAATTTTCCAGTTTGTCATATTTTCTTAATATATATATATATTATGAAATGGATTAAGTCTGACAATTATTTAATATATTTTCATTTTATAAATTAATTTTATATATAATTTATTTAAGTAAATGCTCTGTTTTTAATTAAGCAGTATTAATTACATTCAGGCCAGTAAATGTAATTAATACTGTTTAATTAAAACAGCATTTACTTAAATAAATTATATCTATAAAAATGACATATAAACAGAAAATATATTAAATGTATATATCTTTTTATTACTTCAAATTTTATTTTTAGTTAATGCCCATATTTGAGTAGATAGTCTGTTTTTAAACAGTGCTTATTTTGTCAGCCAGCCTTCAAACTCAAGAAAACTTAATAAAGAAAATGTGTCTTCTAGCAAGATTTGAATCTATGTCCCCCTTCTGTCTGATCCATTAATTCTTTAGAAATATCTATCTATCTATCTATCTATCTATCTATCTCTCTCTCTCTCTCTCTCTCTCTATATATATATATATATATATATATATATACTATATATATTACTAGAATTTTTGCAACACAAAGGCGCACTTTGAAATCTTTGTAATATTTATTATTGATGAAGTTATTGCTAACATTTACAAACTCTATGTTGAAATAAGTATTTGTTATTTTAATCATTAAATTATTTTTAGAATAGTAGGAGTATTTTGTATGTTAAATAATAAAACTTAATTTTTCTGAAAAAAAATTCATGAAAATTTATTGTACTAAGCTACACACCTGAGTAAAACCAATTGTACTTTGTACCCCTTTACCTGTTTGCACTTCTCCTGAAAATTTTAGAGGTGTGATGAGCAGATAGACAGACTATCAGAAATCACAGAAACTTATATATATATATATATATATATATATATATATATATATATATATATATATATATATATATATATATATATATATCGACAGTATGGTCTTCGACCAGGTCATTTATTAGTGGGAATTTTTGCTGTTCAATTAGAGCAGTTGAAGTTTAAAGTCAGCCCACCTGAAAATCAATATTAGTAACAACAATTGGGTGCAACTGAGGCACCTCCCCTAATTTGAATGCAGGGTTGACCTGAAAAAAGCCGTGTTTGCATTCTCAATCTTGTTTCAGCCTTATGCACAGCAGCAGTCGAAGAGGCATTTCTCCTCAGCCATTGAGTCCTTTGATCATCATTTTCAGCCTTGCGTGCAGAAGCATTTGGATGAAAACTGTGGAAACTGCATACATACATACATACATATGTACATACATACACACATTTTGAGAATTATAGATATAAATAATATTATTGTAATAATTTAAACTATTTATTTTTCTTAAAGTTTTGATGAAAGATATAAATCCAAGAACAGAAAGTAAATAGTAAAACATTGATGAGAGTTATAACGGACAGGAAGTAGTGGAGAACCATTGTCACCAACAATTTGAACTCAAAACTAGCACTGAAGAATTGTCTGTCAAACAAAAAACTTTCATCAAAATCAGATGAAAACTGTGGAAACGCATAAACAACATCTGGTCACACGCACACACACACACATATACATATACATACATACACACTAACATTTTGAGAATGATAGCTATAGATTCTCTGATCTGGCCTTCTTTTCATTTTCTTAAGTTTTCTTAACTTTTGCCTTTATCTTTCACTTTCTCTCTCCTCATCACCAATTCTTTTCTAATTATTCTTAATATGTTACTTCCCCATTCAGAAAGGCTAATTGGTTCTAGCTGAGATGGGCCAGAGATTGGACAAATACAAGACTTTGATCCCAGACAGAAAAGAACAATGGGCATGTATAGAAACAAGCAGAATAATAGTTTATATTCATGCAAAATTTGGGAATCATTAAATAATCATATGCAAAATATACATGTCAAAAAAAAAAAAAACATTAAAAGTTGATTGAAATAAATGTATTCTTTAAATATTGATTTTTAATTTTAAGATATTTTTTTCAAAGGGCACAATGCTAACAATAAATCAACCTGGCCTGAAAGTTAGGAATGTCTCAAAGTTTAGGAGGATTAATACAGGGAAGTGCTTGTCTGTTGAGTGGGAATACATGGAACCATAAAGATTATCTATTGAGTGTTTCCAAAGAAGGGAATTCCTGGCATTTTCTTAGAGTGCTAGAATAAGGGTTAATCCTTTTATCAGACAGGGGGCACTCCAAATCCGCGCATAAAATGTCACAATTTTGGATTTCGTTTTCTAGATTGTGAATCCCTAACGGATCTCTTCACTCTGTAGAAAGAGAGTGACAGAAATTTTGGTAAATGCAATTCCCAAAAGATGCAGCAATTCCTATTGGGAATGCAGAAAATGAACTCTAATGGTCCCAGAAAGAAGGACAATTATAAAACAAATAAAAGGTATTAGTTCAATGTCTGAATTCTTTAGGAAAGCTATTTCAAACTATTTTGAAAACGTTTCTACAGCATCACAATGAAAACAGCTAAAAATATTTTTGAAACCAGAAAATGAAAACAGCTAAAAAGTTGTTTTCATTGTTAGGTTTAAAATTTTTTTTGAAACCTAACAATGAAAACAGCTAAAAAAAAAATAATTTCAAACCCTAACAATGGAAACAGCTAAAAAATATTATTTTTAAATGTAAAATATTTTTAAAACCTAACAATGAAAAAGCTAAAGAATATTTTTGAAAGCTAACAATGGAAATAAATAATGAAAAATATTTTTGAAACGTAACAATGAAAACATAAAAAAATGTTTTTGAAACCTAACACTGAAAACAACCAAGAAAAATATTTTGGAAACCTAACAATGAAATGAGGGAAAAAATATTTTTGAAACCTAACAATAAAAATATCTATAAAAATATGAACCAAGCAAAAATATTTTTGTAAAATATTAAATTCTAGCCACAGCATATTTTTGAACTATTGAATGTTGAAGATGTTATTATAAACAATGTTTCAGCCAAGTAGCCTTTGGCCATCATTTGGTGTCCATTGTTTAACTTATATTGGTTATCAGTTGATTACTGTGTTATTTTGTCTCTGTGATGCCAATAATTGTTTGTTCCTGTTGAAACATTGTATCCTAAACTTGTTTATAGATCAAAATCATGTCCACTAGATAACAGTAACACAACTCCTATATCAACTATGCCACCATTCCAAAGGATATCAGTGATGTATTTTTGAAGTCTTTTATATTCCATGTCACATGATTTTGACATTTTGTTATCATGGTGAGTTTGTACTGCTTTTTGATAATTTTGTATTTCCCTTTTTAGATGAGGAATTGTCATATACTTTAATTATTTCAAACTATTGTTCTCATCTATAATAACATAACTTCTATAATGATGCACTACATGTTATTCACAAATGATACAAACAAGTATAAAAATATCAAAATAAAATATACTTTATTTTTCTTATTATTAATAAAGAATATCTACAAATATATTTTATTTATCATTACATTTGGACTATTGTCCTCATCTTGTTATTATCACAATTTTTTTTCCAGATTGTTATTGTACTATTGTCCTTGTCTAAGAACATCTTGTTTTGTTCTTATTTATTACTGCTCAGTTATTACTGGCTTTGTTTCAATTAAGTCTAATTGAACCCACAATTATTATGTCACTAAATTCACTTCAACTTATTGAATAAAAAAAGAAGACAATTGTCCAAATGTAAATAATGTACATAATGGCAACTTTTCATCTCAGAAATTCAGATTGAAAAAATATATTTTATTTGGAAAAGTTAATTATTTATTATTATTTTTCGTTTATTATTTTCATCAATATCTTTGTTATTATCACCAATTGAATCTGGATTCATATTAACATCACCATAATAACCAACTCTGATTTTATTAACTTATACTGATATCATCATTGCTGTCTTTCATTAAAAACATTATCATCACCCTCCCATCTTCCATTACCCTCATAATAATAAGTAATGTCCATTAGCATAATAAATTTCTGTCACTATGACTATCATTCTATTTCATCATACATATAATTACTATTCTTCATTATCATCAAAACAGTATCTGTCTATCTATCTCTGATTGTTTCTCTCTATCAGTCTGTGAGTGTTCCTATCTATTCATCTATCTATCTATCTATCTATCTATCTATGCCTATCTATGCCTTATCTATCTATCATTATCTATCTATCTATTTATCTATCTATCTATCTATCTATGCCATTCTATTCCTATCTATCTATCTATCTATCTATCTATCTATCTATCTATGTGTTCCTATCTACAGTGGGGAAAATAAGTATTTCATCCCCTGCTGATTTTCTGAGTGGGAACGGTCTGTAATTTTCAGGGTAAGCCTGTTTTGAAAGTGAGATATAGAATATAAAAAATTCTAGAAAATTATATATTAATTTTTGAACATTTATTTCTTTTTATTGAAAAAATAAATATTTCACCCCCTACCAACCAGCAATGATTCAGACCCACAGACCAGTTATGTGACCAGGAGGCATATAGACTAGTCTTATTACTCAATTATTACTCCTAATCAAGTATACATTAACTGTATAAAAGACACTAATTCACAGAATCCTTCAATGAATCAGAATCTAGTCTCTCCACAATGGGCAAGATGAAAGAATTGTCTAAAGACATCCAGGACAAAATTGTATACCTGCACAAGACTGGAATGGGCTACAAGATGACTGGCAAGCAGCTAGTTGAGGAGTCAACTGTTAGTGCACTAATAAGAAAATGGAAGAAATACCAATTGACTGTCAACCTCCCATGGTCTGGAGATCCATGCAAGATCTCCCAATGTGGAGTGAACCTGATGATGAGAAAGGTGAGGAAACAGCACAGAACTGTGCAGTAAGAGCTTGTTGATGATCTCAAGGCAGCTGCAACCACAGTCACCAAAATGACTATTAATAATACACTACGTCGTAGTGGACTGAAATCATGAAGTTCCTGCAAGGTCCCCCTACTCAAGAAGGCACATGTACTGGACCATCAAAAGTTTGCAAATGAGCACCTGGATGATTCAGAGGAGAGTTGGGAGAAAGTGCTGTGGTCTTGATGAGACTAAAATTGACCTTTTTGACATCATCTTGTAAGGGCCTATTGGTTGAAAGGTTTTATTTTTGGAACATTGGAATTACCAATTGTAAAGGTGTCTTTTGTAGATAGACCAATACTATTTATATTATTATACTTTCAACGTATGTGATTCAAGTAAACAACAAAAACTCCAAACTGTGAATCAACAAGTATATATTGAAATAACATACAAGAACAAACATGCAATAAAATTGTATTCAATGTATAGATTAACGGAAAGAAGTTGTTCTCCTTCAATTGTATTTTGTAACCGATTGTTTGAAGAAAGTTCTTTTTGAGAGAAAAATGTTTAGGAATCAATATTAGAACAAGGTCTGTTTGTTAGAATAGATAACACAAGAATACAATTGATCAAAAATGTGTTGTGTTATAGAATGGTTCAAAATCAACAGAGTTGATTGAGCTTGGCTAAGTCACAGAGAGAAATGTAAGTTTATATTACAAAATTCTGTGTCTGTGTGTGTGTTTAAAATGTTATAAGCAAAATCGTGGACTTGTATGGACAGGTGAATTTTACTGGATCTTACTGACAACTTGTGAAAGAATCGCCTCTTTTATGGAAAAAGGGTAGGCTCTCACGGCAACGCGGGAAAACTAATGGTTATAAATTAACCAATCACTACATTCGTACTAACAGAACAAGCAAGCAAGCTCAAAACCAAAGGATTCAAAGAAATGACTGCGATGGCTAAATTGTCCTATATAAAAGTAGTAGTGATTTATTAGCCAATCACAGGCGAATAAAATGTGGGCATGGAAAAACATAGCAATCACTACAAGCTCAACTCACCATGTTTGGAGGAAAAGATAAGCTGACTTGCACTCCAAGAACACTATCTCAACCATTCAGCATGGTGGTGGAACATTATGCTTTGGGGCTGTTTGCCTGCTAAGGAGACAGGACGACTACACCAGGTCAAAGGAAAGATGGATGGTTCCAAGTACAGGGAAATCTTCAGTGAAAACCTCCTTATCTCTGCCAGGACACTGAAGATGGGTCGTGGATAGGTGTTCCAGCATGACAATGACCCAAAGCATATGACTTAGGCAACAAAGGAGTAGCTCAAGAAGGTGATGGAGTAAACTAGTCAGTCTCTGGGCCTTAATCTTTTAGAGAATCTGTGGAGGGAGCTGAAGCTTTCAGTTGCCCAACAACAACCGACAAACCTTAAGGATTTGGAGAGGATCTGCAAAGAGGAGTGGGTAAAAATCCCCCCTGGGATCTGTAAAAACTTGGTAACCAATTACAGGAAATGTCTGGCTGCTGTGCTTGCCAACAAGGGTTTCTTCACTGTTATGGTAATTTGCCCATGCATGCATGGACTCACCCAGCTCTAAATAGGAGCAGGTACTGCCTTTTGGAGGGGGAAGTTTCCAGCAGTCAACTCTGACAGTCCGACCGAACATTCTTGCTCTAACACTCTCGTTTGTATAGATTTGTATTACAGTTTCTGTTGATATATTGGTTTAACTCAATTCCTCTCTTTGTATCTTTATTTCTGGCACTAACAAGGCCACAACACTCTCTATCTACTTACCTACCTACATATATTCCTATCTATCTATCTATCTATCTATCTATCTATCTATCTATCTATCTCAACCTGCTCATTCTTTCTTTCTTTCTTTCACAGTTCCAATCTATCTATCTATCTCTCCTTACTTATATTTTTATGAGTTGACTCATATCTATCTCAATCTGCTTATTTCTGTCTATTTTTTCCTACTCATATCTATCTCATCTACTAATAGCTTTCTATCTATCTATCTATCTATCTATCTATCTATCTATCTATCTCTCTCTCTCTCTCTCTATATATATATATATATATATATATATATATATATATAGGATAGGATAATGATATATACATTTTTATATATCAAAAACATTTTTGGAGGAAAGATGTATGAGAAAGGGGAAAAAGTTTTTGTGTGACACATTTCATCTTGTAGGACTTCATCGAAGCTGATAAAGTCTAAAAAGGACGAAATGTGTCACATGAAAACTTTACACTTTGTAACATATAGTATATATATATATATATATATATATATATATATATATATATATATATATATATATATTACAAAGTGTAAGTTTGCCATGCAATCCAATATTGAATACAGCAACCAATTGCGTACGTATGTATGCAATGACACATGGATGCACATATATGCCCAGTCCCACACTATTCTATTATGTTTATGTTTGTGTGAGCTGCAATGCATGAATGTGCATGTATGTATGCCTGCGTATGTATGATTGGCATTCCAACAGCAATTTTTCCTCCCACTACCACAAAAACCCTTATATACGCAACCATAAATAAATCGAAAATTTAAAAATCAATCAGTTTGTCTGATGATCAAAAATAGTGTGAAACACCGGGTCACAGCAACATTCACCAAATACTGTTATGTTTTGCTATGGAGTGAAATACTTATTTTTTTTCAATAAAAATAATAAATTTTTCAAAAATTAATATAATGTGATTTTCTAGAATTTTTTTTATATTCTATCTCTCACTTTCAAAACAGACCTACCCTGAAAATTATAGACTGTTTCTATTTTTGTAAAGTGGCAAACTCAGAAAATCAGCAGAGAATGAAATACTTATTTTCCCCACTGTATCTTCTATCTATCTATCTATCTATCTGTGAGTGTTCATATCACACCATCCATCTATGAGAGCTCATATCTATCTATCTATCTATCTATCTATCTATCTATCTATCTATCTATCTATCTATCTATTTGAGAGTGTTCATATCTATCTATTTATCTATTATTGTTCATATCTATCTATCTCTCTGTGAGTGTTCATATCTATACATCTATCTCATTGGTTCATAACTCTTTGCCTATCTATCTGAGTTTATTTTTATCTATAAAGTTTTTTGCTCTATCTTTCAGTTAGGTGGGTGATTAAAAGTTCTCTGTCTCACACACTTCCCAACCCCTGTTTATCACAATGTGTCTTAATCTATTTATCCATCATATTCTGTTCATATATCTCAATCCATCAATCTATCCTTTATTCCTATCTATCTATCAATGAGAGAGTGTTGAAAAGTTCACAGCCCCATCCACTTCTTAAATTTATCAGAATGTAACCATATCTATTAAGATGTTCATACATTGCTAGGCAAAAGTAAGTGAACCCCTAAGATAATATTTAAAATAATTGTCTTTTTTCCAGATAATCAACACATCTTAATTAAACTATATATGCATTAAGAAAAACCTTTATCAATTGCAACCACTTTGAAAGATTTCTATCAAGCTGGAAAAAAATATTAATTAAAAATTAAGATGTGCAAATGTAAGTGAACGCTCATATTTACACTTTGTAATTTTGTTTTATATGGTTGCCAGTGCAAATAATTTTTTGTGTACATGTAAAAGTCAAAATGACATGTGTTCATTTTTTCAGTAAGCTCTGTATACTGCAGTCAAACAATATGATTCATTGTGTATGCAAAAGTGTGCAGTTAGAGGATAAATTTAAAAAATATATATGCAAAGATCAAAAGAACTTCCTGAGTCTTCAAAAAATGTCATAGCTGAAACCTATAATGATTGAGAAGGTTACAAAAATGCAGCAAATTATTTATAAATGGAAGGCTTTTGATATGACAGCATCACAATCAAGAAATGGCTGTCCATGAAAAATAACAGCCAGTAGACTTCTAGTTTGGCAGGCCAAGGCAAAGTCTGCTATGACCTTTGCAGTTCTCTGATGCTCTCTGGCCAATGTCAGAATCCATGTGCATACAACTACAGTGGCGATCTTCATGACAGAATGCCTAGAAACATCCACTGCTTATAAAATTGCACAAGCAAGCTCACCTCATCTATGCCAAAGCTCATATTAATAAGCTAGAAAGATTCTGGTAAAAGGTTTTAATGTCGGATGAGACCAAACCAGACCTTTTTGGGAGGAACAATAGGTGGTATATCTGGTGAGCTGCTTTTGAAGAGAAGAATTTTATACCAACCATTAAACATGACAGTGACAGCATTCTTATTTGGGAGTGCTTTGATGCAGCTGGAACAGGCAAAATAGTATGCATTGATGGTATAATTGACTCTGCAAGATACCAAGCAATTTTGAATGAAAGTGTCATGTCCTCAGCTCAAAAGTTGGGTTTAGTTCAGGGCTGGAACATCCAACAAGACAATGATCTAAAGCATCAAAATAAATCCACAAATTAATGTGTTTGTAAAAAGAAATTTCAAGTTTTAGAACAGCCTACTCAAAGTCCTGATCTAAACCCAATTGAAAATTTGAGATTCAAGTGAAAGAAGGCAGTGCATGCAAGAAACCCAAGTAATATTGTGTAATTGTGGGAGTTTTGCCAAAAAGAATGGTCAAAAATCAGCACTTCAGAGATTCTTAATTATAAAAAAAAGACTAGTTGACATTGTAACCTCAAAAGCAGTCACTGAATATTAAATGTAAGGGTTCACTTACTTTTCAACATCTTAATTTTTAATTTATATTCTTATTCCAACTTGATAATTTTTTTTGAAAGTGGTTATAATTCATTTAATAAAGGTTTTTATTTTCATGAATATATAGTTTAATTAAGATTTGTTGATCATCTGGAAAAAAGAGACAATTTTTTTAAATATCTTAAAGGTTCACTTAATTTTGCCCAGAACTGTATGTAGCCCAGTCTGTTCATCTCAACATGTTTATATATTTGCTTATATCTTGTTCATTTTGTTTAGTTCTTTTTTCTTAACAGATTTAATGTTTAGTATAGAGCTTAGAAAAAATTTGCAGTGTGACATAGGCAAGAAGTAAGCCATGTAGCAACATCAGCACGGCAAAGGGAACTCCTTTAAAGACAAGGAAGGGTAAAAATATTTTAAGTCAAATGATAGCGATTGCTGTATGAGTCGTACAATTTTTGAATCAAGCACAGGCAACACCGGGCCATGCTGCTAGTGTTATATATAAAAAACAAATATAACATTAAAAGCTAAGTACTTTTAAGTCCACCAAAGAGATGGTTGGTAGGACTTAATATATATTTATTCCAAAACCTTCAGTTGATAAAATCAGTATTAGTCTTATTCAGCACTGCGAGCATGTCCAGGCTATAAGATCAAGCCCACTGCTGTTTTTAATCAAATGTTCAGCTATTGCTGAAACTGACATATTAACACACCTACGTAAATTGCCCACCTATCCATTGCAAATATTTTGTGGGTTAATCTGTGTCTCCAACATTTGACCTTTTTAAATTACAGAGCTAATATGATGGGTAGGCAGAATATCATTCCAGATCACTCTCATCATAGGTTGGGCAGTAAAAGACAATACATGGATTGACAGAAAAAAGTGGCCAAACATTCAAATTCTTTTTTGAAGAACTCCTTGGCCATGCTAAGAACTTTTCATCACATTCCCTCTTTTCTCTCTCTCTCTCTCTCTCATATGCATATATATATTTGAGTATCTTATATAGTTAACATTAATATATATATATATATATATATATATACATACACATATATATATATATACATACACATACATATATACATATATATATATATATATATATATATATACATACACATATATATATATATATATATATACACACACACATATATATATATATATATATATATATATATATATATATATATATATATATATATTGCTTAGCCTATATGTTACTTTAATTTAAAATTTGAATAATTCTTTTTAATAGATATATTTTTTTTTAAATCTTGGAAATTTATTCCTTGGAAATAGTTTTTATGAGTAAAATCATGACAGAGCAACATATGAAAATGCTTGAATTTTATTTGCAAAATCAGCACTCCATTATTCTAATACACAAAATATATACATATATATCTAGCTAGCCAGCTATATATATATATATATATATATATATAATTATTTATATACACACGCACTATTTCCATGTCAAGAAGCTTCTCACAAAAATACACGTCATTTGCATGACATTAATTTTCATAAAGAATTTTTAAAAATTTCATTTTCTGTACAAATGCATTTTTATGGAAAAAAAAAGAAATAAATGTAAATAATAAACCAAAACATGTTCAGTTTATAAATGGTAAAGTGATTTATACATAGAAGTTATGCATAGAAATATAGGTAATATATATATATATATATATATATGTGTGTGTGTGTGTACGTGTGTGTGTGCGTGTGTGTGTAGGTTATCCTTGTCAATATAGTAGGAACCATCATTTGTCATATTTGTATTCATAATAGAGTCCTGTGAAAATACATACCTACTTGGCTTTGTGTTATCTTACAATGTAGAATGAAATTTTTTTTTTTTTTACATCATTCATTTACACAAAATGCCAACCACTTTGAAAATTCAAAATATTTTGTATTGAGAAACAAACAAGAAATAAACTTCAGCATGCATAATTATTCAACCCCAATCCAAAGGCCATACATTGTAGATTCACTTTTTGCAGCAGTTCTAATTTTATCTTGGAGTATGTTGCTAGCCTTGGAATCTCTAACCATGCCGTGATTGTTTCCTATTCTTTTGGCCATAGAATGGTTTACCAAAAATGTTGTGGTAAAAATAGCAACAATAGCATTTGTGAACAATATTTCATTTAACACCAGTGAATTTATATATATATATATATATATAAGAAGAAACACAGTGCACAGAGTCAACCTTACTCTCTGAGCAACCAGCAATCATCCCAAAAGAAGAAGATATCAATGCCAATGGTTCCTTGTGTGCCACAGGTGTTACATTAGGTTTTTTCCTTCTACTAGGGAAATGTCCTAACAGGGACTAGAGGGTCTCTCCCAATAATTCTTATTGGTGATGTTGGGGTATTGATGAGTGACATTTATTCACAGGTTCCTTATTTGCCTATAACTAACCCTAATAAGTGCTGCTACACTAAATCAGGATGAACCTGGGAATAGCAGCAATTAAGAGATGGTTCCATGCTCCTCAAAATCTCCAATCTCCTGATCAGAGGCCTTGCTGCTGGATGTAGTTTATAGTCATACCCAGGAACTAACCTGCCATATCTGCTCACATCTTTGTTTCAGAAAGAGCTAGACTGGAAAGTTACCTTTAACATCATAACAACAGACCTGTGGTTGACTATCAGGCACCAATTCCAGCCAATGTCAATCAGAGATGCCCTATATGTGACAAAGAATTATGGTCAAATGGTACTTTGAAAAGGCATATAAGATTTCATGACAATCAAATGCCAGAAAACATATCTAATGTTGTGACTGTTCATGGCTGGCAAGTCTATAATGTAAATCATTGAACAGGCTTAAAAGTCATGTCAGTGAACAGCACCAGTGAATCTTTGTAGGATGTTGTGTGATGCCCATGCTTGATAATGAGAAAGCAGCCATTATGTGTATATATTTTTTAAATTGATTTCACTCCAAGCAAAACAGTAAAGCCACTAAGACACAAGACATTACTTGGTGAAGAAGAATTAGGAACAGAAACATTAGTAATGAGTGGGAAGAGGAAAAATTAATTGGGAGGATAGTAGATAGCAATTAACATTGCATTTGAATTTATGGAGATTAAAGTTGGTTGGAATGCATTGAGCTGGAAGGGACTGCCACAAGAGTAAAGTGCAAGAAAAGAAACTATTAGCATATCATAGCATTTACAGTTACATCTAGACAGCTCAGCTGTAAATAGATGAGATCTCAACACCAGTCTAATACTGCACTTAAATTCAAAAAGTCTTGGTACCATAGCGAAGAACTCATCTGAACAATAACCATGAAAGTATTTATAGAAAAAAGCACAGCAAAGCTACATTATGGTGATAGGAAAGAGACTGAAGCTGAGACACCAAATCAGGATCAATAATATTGCTGAGTCTTCTTTGGATTTTGTCAAGGAGCTCAAGGTAAATAGCAGGGACACCAGACCATATGTGGCAGCAATATTCTAAGCATGTATGAATGGTAGACTTATAGTATGATAAATTCTGGTGAGAAAATGGTATGACAAATTCTGGTGAGAAAAATTGTCTATCATGACACAGTGAACCAACTTTCTTAGCAGCTGACCTAGCAACGGATTCAATATAGCCTTTTCACTTTTTGTCCTCTTAGAACATCAGCCTTAGAAGGTGCAACAATTCACTTTACTGAAAGTTAGCATTGACCATATTCATGGAAGGCAGGGAGCAATCTATCAGATGATTAATGGTGAGAAGTTTAGTTTTGAAGCTGTTAAAATTAACAAGCTATCATTTGCATCTTTTAATATCGGAATTGAGGTATATATACACACAATATTGGTTAGAGCAACATAAAGTGTAAGTAAGGGGCTATTGTAAAAAAAAGCAAGCTTAACACTAGGTATATGTATATTTATTAATATGTACTTCTTAGCTCTGTCTAACCACATTGGGCACTGTTTTGTTTACACCTTAAATTAAATTGAGTAAATATTTATTCACTTACCTGTGTATGCACACTAATGCATGTATATATTGCTAATATCTAGTTATTTGATTTTTAAATACCTATATATATATATATATATATATATATATATATATATATATATATATATATGTACATATGCATATATCTAGATTTATACATATATATATATCTATATACACACATACATAAAAACACACAGAAAGATTAATAATATTATTACACACACACACATATATATATATATATATATATATACATATATATATATATATATATATATATATATATATATATATATATATATATATACACACATACCTATATACACGTATACACAAAATATACATAGACACATACATAAAACACAAAAAAAGATTAATATTATCACACATCTACATATATATACATATATATAACATATACATATATATATATATATATATATATATATATATATATATATATATATATATATATATATATGTACATGCACACTGGTATGTAAAACTTTTGGCCTACATTAGAAAATTTCTTCTTCTGTACCAAGTCACTTTAGGACATTGGTTATTAAGAGTCTTTACAATTTTGTGTTCTTTGTAGCTCTCAATATATTTTGTCTTTTTGTTATTTCTCTTAAATCCCATTCTACTATCCATTTACTGAAGTACACTAGTTTAGGTTATATAGTTTTCCTCTCTCCTGCTTACCTTAAATCTCTCAATTTTCAAAACCTCCTTTCCTCATTATGTGCCCTAGAAATTTCAACCACTTCTTTCTGATGTTAAGTGTCCTTTTATTTCCATTTTCTCTAAAACTTTGGTATCTCAGCATCCATGTGTAGAACCACATTTCTGTTCGTTCAAGTCTCTGCTTCATTTGTGAGATCATCCAACATATGGAAGAACATTGTATAACAATTGAGTTCTTTTTCCCCAATGAAAAGCTTAGCTTTTAGAAGGTAACTTTTGCTATTCGATTGCACCTTTGGGTTTAATATTGCACTTTCTGTCCTCTATTAAGACACTTCCCAATTATTGCAATTGTTGTACTTGTTTGATTTTGGTATCTCCAATGTGTAATTTGCATGTTGAGCTGTTCCGTTTGCTAACAACCATGTATGTTATCTTCTTGCAATTCAGGTTTAGTCCTTTCTTCTTGCTTTCATTAATTACCTTCTGTAGATGTTCTTGTAGTTTCCTTTATCTTCCTACTATCAACAATGTGTCATCTACAAATCATATGTTGTTAAGACTGTGGCCATCTATGAATTCTGGTTGGACTGCTACTTCTCTCAGAAACACATTAATGTATAGGTTGAATAATTATGCTGAGACATCCTTGTCTTAAACCCCATTCTATTTCGGATATTTACTGAACTCATTTTCTATCCATAAAGAGGCTGTCTGTATCCCATATAGGTTTTTAATTATTCTAATATCCTTCCTAAATATTTCAAGGTTACCGAGAAGATCCAGCAGTTATTTATGATGTACTTTACAAAAGCTTTTGCATAATCTATAAAACATAGGTATACGTCCTTTTTCATTGGTATTTCACTTTCTGATATTATTCTGTTGATAAATATAGCATTTCTTGTTTCAGTGTTTTTACTGAACCTGCACTGTTCTTGCCATCTTTCTGGTTTAGTTCTGCTGCATTCAGAATTCAGATGATAACATTTGTTATATGGCTATTCAGGCTGATTGTCTGATTGGGTTCACATTCATTTGCACCGAGCTTCGTAGGAAGTGCTATGAAAATTGATCTTCTTAGGTCTTCTAGTATATCATCACTGTTGTATATTTCATTTGTTATGCCTTTAATCTTGTCAATGCCAAAATTATCTTCAGCTGCCAGAATCTCTATTACAATTCCGTCTGGTCCTGCTGCTTTGTTTCTGTTCAATTTGGCTAGTGCTAATTTCACTTCAGATTTTTATATTTCTGGTCCTTTGATATTTTTGGGCATTGTCAGTTGTCCTCTTTCATTTTAGAAGAGTTCTCTACTGTATTTGTTCCATTTTTGAAATATTTTTCCATTCTCTAATATCAATTTCCTTTTCTTGGATTTTATGCATCTTGTTAACAAGCATTATCCTGTTAGTTCTGTTATTTTTTATGCATATCTGTGATACTTTTGTTAATTTTACCCCCAAATCAATCATCATTGGCAATAGGGTTTTCTGTATACATTTTATGATCTTTGAGGACCAAATAACAAGTTACTTCATTAATGCTTCATGTTAGGGCATCTTAAGCAAAGTGATTCTGAGAAGAAGCAAAAATAAGAAATATTTGGCCACAAAGGAAAATGTCACCTTTCAGTTCTTTTCTTAAATGAATTTATATTTTTTAAAAGTGACCTTTATTATTACAAAAGTACAAAACCATCAAAGTATGGAGTTAGTAATTAGTGTTGTGGCTTTTGGCTTGAATAATTGTTGGCATTGAATGACAGATTTTCTCATTGAAAATCTTTTTCCACTTCTTACCTGTAATCCCAAAGCTCTTTGAAATTGCATGGTTTTAATTAAAGCACTTATTTCTTCTATTCACGCCACAATGATTTAATTATATTGAGATCAGGATTTTGTACTGGCCAGTCTTACAAAAGTTAAATGTCTTCATCCACTAGAAACATTTTTGTTGCACATATTGGGCAGCAAGGAGCATTAGCATGCTGGAACATTTCTCCATCATCATCTGGCAGAAGATTAGACCATAGTTTTTGCTGTTTAGGTTTTCATCGACTTTTACCAATTTGTCTATATCATTGCTGTTCATACAACCATACGCCATTACAGTGTATGTCACCTAATTTTACCAAATGTTTTCATGTATCTTGCATTGTTTCTTTTTATCAATGGTTTTCTTACATATTCTCTTGTATTAGAATGTAACTATTTTACATTCATCACTAACATTACTTTTTCACACTCCCCAGCATCCCTTGTTAGATGTTTTTTGGATCCCTTCAATCTATAATTCCAATGGTTTTTTGGTTAATGATGTTTTTTTTTGCTATATGCCTGTCAAATTTTTTTTTTTTTAATACTCTGCATAACAGTATCAACTGAATATATATATATATACAGTGCTGTGCAAAAGTAAGTGAACCCCTATGATAATATTTAAAATAATTGTCTCTGGTAAAAAACATGCAATGATAACAGCAAAAATTGCAATATGAGCACTGGTAAAAAATATGTGCTGAAGATATTAGGTTTATAATACCCAGAAATTCATACACAGATGAACAAGGACACGTAGCACAGTGGATAAAGGTATTAGTTAGATCCAGTAACAGGACCCAAAGAGTGTGAGTTCAATACCTGGTTAAGGCAGTGGAGAACTTTCAAAGGGGAATTAACAGGATAACTGTCATCCATTAGACATAGCAGGTGGAACTAGAACAGTCTGCCACATTCCAACCACCTGAAGAAGGCTGGAGTGTACAACAGCTGAAACGTTGTGATAGACATGGTGACAATGATGAGGACAATAGTCCAAATAATGTAAATAGTGTACATAATACCTCATCTTGGAAATATAGACAGATATTGTCTCTTTTTCCTGATAATCATCAAATCTTAATTAAACTATACATTCATTAAAAAAAACTTTATTAAATGAATTACAATCACTTTCAAAGATTTTTATCAAGGTGGAATAAAAATATTCATTAATATTAAATATTAAATCTGATTCTCCCAGAAGATCTTAAAAATGAGAACTACAGAGGAGAACTTCTAACAAGCTGGAAAACAAGAAGTAGCAAACATTTGTTGTAAAGTTTGGAGAGAACAGGGGCCAGCTCAGAAGCATATTTCCTTAGGATGATTGCAAGAATCCCATCACATCTATATACCTTGTGGGGATCTAATTTGGAAATGGTATCAGAAACCAATATTGGAATTATACACATAACACTCATTAAAGCCTCTGTTCTAGAGGGAAAATCTAGCAGAGGTACTCCTAATGGGTTGAGAGTAGAGTTGAAAGGGAACTTCTGCGCAAAACACTCTACTTTATCTACAGTAAATGTCACTACTTCAAATTAAGTGAAGAGAGGAGAGACTGATGATTTTCTATTGTTCAACACACTAATGCTGAGTCAACAAATGCCTCAAACCATACTTGTGAGAGGCTATATGACATCTCCTTCTATCAGAAAATTGTGATTTTTCTTCTTTAATTATGATTATGATTAAGATCAATGACAAATAGGTATTTGTTACAATCAAACCTGTCACTCTGGCATAAGTATAAATAAAAAGTATTTATTGATTTTGGGGGAAAAAAAGAAATGGGTATTAAAATATTTTAATCATTATTTTCTTCAAATGAACAAGCTAAAAGAAAAGAGTGGTTCTTTTTTACTTTAGTAAATGGTGGTAAACAAAAAAGAAATGGTAACTGACCAGAACAACACTTTCCGAACAATGAGTCACACATTTTTTTGCAAACTTCATAATATAGAAGGATCCACATTTGTATATGCAAGGATGCATTTTAATTCTTTCTCTGCAGAGAAAAAAAATCCACATGTCCTGAAATTTCACACTGAATAAATTCAGTAATTAAAACAACTTTTAGAATGATAATGACTCTTTTAGAAATTATAGGAGGTTCTTTTGAGAAGAAAATTTCTTGAAAAACGAATAAAACAAAAAATATTAAAATATTCTAACCATTATCTGATGAAATTTCAGTAATGGACGCATATGATATCAGTGAAAATTAAAAAAGAAACAAGCAAATTAAAACAAAATCACTAAATAATGATAATTTCAAAATATTAATAACAAAGACGATAAAGAGAGTAGTTTACAGTGATATAAAAAAATAATTAATGATCACAGAAATATAATTATTAATAATGCTAACCTTGTTGAAGCAGTAACAATTATAACATTACTAGTCTTAAATTAATAAATGGAATGATCACTGCCTTGAAAAAAAGATTTACACAGATCACCAGTGAGCAAACACAGGTGATCCCATTTTGAATAATTATACCATGTGATCACTAGTGAGCAAACACAGGTGATCCCATTTTGAATAAGTATAACATGTGATCACCAGTAAGCAAACACAGGTGATCCCATTTTGAATAAGTATACCATGTGATCACCAGTAAGCAAACACGGGCGATCCCATTTTGAATAAGTATACTATGTGATCACCAGTAAGCAAACACAGGTGATCCCATTTTGAATAAGTATACTATGTGATCACCAGTAAGCAAACACGGGCGATCCCATTTTGAATAAGTATACCATGTGATCACCAGTAAGCAAACACAGGTGATCCCATTTTGAACAAGTAGACAAAATGGTCGCAAAGGAAATGTATATATGGGAATTAATGTGGCATCTAATTGATCACTATTTCTACTCTATCCTCTATTACTATACTGATCACCCTTTGTACACTATCCTCTATCTCTATACTATTCACTATACTAATTCTCTATAGAGATCACTATACGGATTACTTACTATTCAGTGGATACTTTCCAAATGAGTATTATCAAGCAGGTACTATTCAAAGGCATTTGATACCAGTATTGTTCAATAACGTTACTATATTTGTGTTGGTGATTACAAAGTCTCTACTAAAATGACCATTAGGAAAGTAACAATGAGTATTTGTTGACATTACAAACGTGAAAATGTGTTCGTTGAAATCACAAAAGAAAAGATGAAAAAATGTGGATAAAAAAGATAATTGATACATTTTCTCATAACTACTGCCAACAATTTTAATTTAATAAATATGATTATCATGGAAGATATGGACTAATCATAAGTTAATCTGATACAAAACCACAATCCATGAACATGGAATCACTTGATTTACATGGTTTTCTGATGCCACTATTTCTTTCATTTAAGAAAAGAATAATGGAATCATCGAATGAGTCTGAAAATGTTTTCATTGCATTTAAGAAAAGAATGAAACAAACTGATTGATATATTAGCCACTATTTCTTTACCATTTAAGAAAAAAAGTTCAATAATCTGGAATGTGTCAATAATCATGGCTGAATGTTGTTTAATATATTAGCCACTATTTCTTTACCATTTAAGAAAAAAATGAGTTCAATAATCTGGAATGTGTCACTGAAAATGGAATTGTCATGGCTGAGAAGGAAAAGTTGTTTAATATATTAGCCACTATTTCTTTTACCATTTAAGAAAAAGAATGAGTTCAATAATCTGGAATGTGTCACTGAAAATGGAATTGTCATGGCTGAAGGAAACAAGCTGTTTTTTTAATATATTAGCCACTATTTCTTTACCATTTGAAAAAGAATGAGTTCAATAATCTGGAATGTGTCACTGAAAATGGAATTGAAGGAAACAAGCTGTTTTATATGCCACTATTTCTTTTACCATTTAGAAAAAAGAATAGTTCAATAATGGAATGTGTCACTGAAAATGGAATTATTTGAGAAGGAAACAAGTTGTTTTAATATTAGCCACTATTTCCATTTAAGAAAAGAATGAGTTCAATAATCTGGAATGTGTCACTGAAAATGGAATTGTCATGGCTGAGAAGGAAACAAGAATTGTTTAATATATTAGCCACTATTTCTATTTTTTACCATTTAAGAAAAAGAATGAGTTCAATAATCTGGAATGTGTCACTGAAAATGGAATTGTCATGGCTGAGAAGGAAACAAGCTGTTTAATATATTAGCCACTATTTCTTTACCATTTAAGAAAAAAAGAATGAGTTCTGAAAATAATCTGGAATGTGTCACTGAAAATGGAATTGGTCATGGAAATGGCTGAGAAGGAAACAAGCTGTTTAATATATTAGCCACTATTTCTTTACCATTTAAGAAAAAGAATGAGTTCAATAATCTGGAATGTGTCACTGAAAATGGAATTGTCATGGCTGAGAAGGAAACAAGCTGTTTAATATAATCTGGAATGTGCCACTATTTCTTCAAGCTGTTTACCATTTAAGAAAAAGAAAAAATGAGTTCAATAATCTGGAATGTGTCACTGAAAATGGAATTGTCATGGCTGAGAAGGAAACAAGCTGTTTAATATATTAGCCACTATTTCTTTTACCATTTAAAAAAAGAATGAGTTCAATAATCTGGAATGTGTCACTGAAAATGGAATTGTCATGGCTGAGAAGGAAACAAGCTGTTTAATATATTAGCCACTATTTCTTTACCATTTAAGAAAAAAGAATGAATGTTCAATAATCTGGAATGTGTCACTGAAAAAATGGAATTGTCATTGCTGAGAAGGAAACAAGCTGTTTAATATATTAGCCACTATTTCTTTACATTTAAGAAAAGAATGAGTTCAATAATCTTACTGAAAATGGAATTGTCATTGGCTAAGCCACTATTTCTTTACCATTTAAGAAAAGAATGAGTTCAATAATCTGGAATGTGTCACTGAAAATGGAATTGTCATGGCTGGAAACAAGCTGTTTAATATATTAGCCACTATTCTTTACCATTTAAGAAAAAGAATGAGTTCAATAATCTGGAATGTGTCACTGAAAATGGAATTGTCATGGCTGAGAAGAAACAAGCTGTTTAATATATTAGCCACTATTTCTTTACCATTTAAGAAAAAGAATGAGTTCAATAATCTGGAATGTGTCACTGAAAATGGAATTGTCATGGCTGAGAAGGAAACAAGCTGTTTTTAATATATTAGCCACTATTTCTTTACCATTTAAAAAAAAAAGAATGAGTTCAATAATCTGGAATGTGTCACTGAAAATGGAATTGTCATGGCTGAGAAGGAAACAAGCTGTTTTAATATATTAGCCACTATTTCTTTACCATTTAAGAAAAGAAAGTTCAATAATCTGGAATGTGTCACTGAAAATGGAATTGTCATGGCTGAGAAGGAAACAAGTTTTAATATATTAGCCACTATTTCTTTACCATTTAAGAAAAAGAATGAGTTCAATAATCTGGAATGTGTCACTGAAAATGGAATTGTCATGGCTGAGAAGGAAACAATGTTTAATATATAGCCACTATTTCTTTACCATTTGAAAAAATGAGTTCAATAATCTGGAATGTGTCACTGAAAATGGAATTGTCTCATGGCTGAGAAGGAAACAAGCTGTTTAATATATTAGCCACTATTTCTTTACCATTTAAGAAAAAAAGAATGGAATGTTCAATAATCTGGAAACAAATGTGTCACATTTAAGAAAAGAATGATTTCAAAATGGAATTGTCATGGCTGTCATGGAAGGAAACAAGCTGTTTAATATATTAGCCACTATTTCTTTACCATTTAAGAAAAGAATGAGTTCAATAATCTGGAATGTGTCACTGAAAATGGAATTGTCATGGCTGAGAAGGAAACAAGCTTTTAATATATTAGCCACTAATTTCTGAAAAATGGAATTACCCATTTAAGTTTAAAAAGAATGAAGTTCAATAATCTGGAATGTGTGTCACTGAAAATGGAATTGTCATGGCTGAGAAGGAAACAAGCTGTTTAATATATTAGCCACTATTTCTTTACCATTTAAGAAAAAGAATGAGTTCAATAATCTGGAATGTGTCACTGAAAATGGAATTGTCATGGCTGAGAAGGAAACAAGCTGTTCAATTTAATATATTAGTCCACTATTTCTTTACCATTTAAGAAAAAGAATGAGTTCAATAATCTGGAATGTGTCACTGAAAATGGAATTGTCATGGCTGAGAAGGAAACAAGCTGTTTAATATATTAGCCACTATTTCTTTACCATTTAAGAAAAAGAATGAGTTCAATAATCTGGAATGTGTCACTGAAAATGGAATTGTCATGGCTGAGAGGAAACAAGTTGTTTAATATATTAGCCACTATTTCTTTACCATTTAAGAAAAAGAATGAGTTCAATAATCTGGAATGTGTCACTGAAAATGGAATTGTCATGGAAACTGTTTAATATATTAGCCACTATTTCTTTACCATTTAAGAAAAGAAAGTTCAATAAGAATGTGTTTGGAATTGTCATATTAGCCACTATTTCTTTACCATTTAAGAAAAGAATGAGTTCAATAATCTGGAATGTGTCACTGAAAATGGAATTGTCATGGCTGAGAAGGAAACAAGTTGTTTAATATATTAGCCACTATTTCTTTACCATTTAAGAAAAGAATAAGTTCAATAATCTGGAATGTGTCACTGAAAATGGAATTGTCATGGCTGAGAAGGAAACAAGTTGTTTAATATATTAGCCACTATTTCTTTACCATTTAAGAAAAGAATGAGTTCAATAATCTGGAATGTGTCACTGAAAATGGAATTGTCATGGCTGAGAAGGAAACAAGTTGTTTAATATAAGCCACTATTTCTTTACCATTTAAGAAAAGAATGAGTTTAATGGAATGTGTCACTGAAAATATTGTCATGGCTGAGAAGAAACAAGTTGTTTAATATTTCTTTACCATTTAAGAAAAAGAATGAGTTCAATAATCTGGAATGTGTCACTGAAAATGGAAATTGTCATGGCTGAGAAGGAAACAAGCTGTTTAATATATTAGCCACTATTTCTTTTTACCATTTAAGAAAAAGAATGAGTTCAATAATCTGGAATGTGTCACTGAAAATGGAATTGTCATGGCTGAGAAGGAAACAAGCTGTTTAATATATTAGCCACTATTTCTTTACCATTTAAGAAAAAGAATGAGTTCAATAATCTGGAATGTGTCACTGAAAATGGAATTGTCATGGCTGAGAAGGAAACAAGCTGTTTAATATATTTTAGTTCAATAATCTGGAATGTTCACTTTACCATTTAAGAAAAAGAAAAATGAGTTCAATAATCTGGAATGTGTCACTGAAAATGGAATTGTCATGGCTGAGAAGGAAACAAGCTGTTTAATATATTAGCCACTATTTCTTTACCATTTAAGAAAAGAATGAGTTCAATAATCTGGAATGTGTCACTGAAAATGGAATTGTCATGGCTGAGAAGGAAACAAGCTGTTTAATATATTAGCCACTATTTCTTTTACCATTTAAGAAAAAAGAAAGTTCAAAATCTGGAATGTGTCACTGAAAATGGAATTTCAAGCTAATAAGCTGTTTAATATATTGCCACTATTTCTTTACTGTTCAAAATGGAATGTGTCACTGTCATGGCTGAGAAGGAAACAAGTTGTTTAATATATTAGCCACTATTTCTTTACCATTTAAGAAAAAGAATGAGTTCAATAATCTGGAATGTGTCACTGAAAATGGAATGTGTCATGGCTGAGAAGGAAAGCAAGTTGTTTAATATAATGCCCTATTTCTTTACCATTTAAGAAAAGAATGGGTTCAATAATCTGGAATGTGTCACTGAAAATGGAATTGTCATGGCTGAGAAGAAACAAGCTGTTTAATATATTAGCACTATTTCTTTACCATTTAAGAAAAGAATGAGTTCAATAATCTGGAATGTGTCACTGAAAATGGAATTGTCATGGCTGAGAAGGAAACAAGTTGTTTAATATATTAGCCACTATTTCTTTACCATTTAAGAAAAGAATGAGTTCAATAATCTGGAATGTGTCACTGAAAATGGAATTGTCATGGCTGAGAGGAAACAAGCTGTTTAATATATTAGCCACTATTTCTTTACCATTTAAGAAAAGAATGAGTTCAATAATCTGGAATGTGTCACTGAAAATGGAATTGTCATGGCTGAGAAGGAAACAAGCTGTTTAATATATTAGCCACTATTTCTTTACCATTTAAGAAAAAGAATAGGTTCAATAATCTGGAATGTGTCACTGAAAATGGAATTATCATGGCTGAGAAACAAACAAGCTGTTTAATATATTAGCCACTATTTCTTTACCATTTAAGAAAAGAATGAGTTCAATAATCTGGAATGTGTCACTGAAAATGGAATTGTCATGGCTGAGAAGGAAACAAGCTGTTTAATATATTAGCCACTATTTCTTTACCATTTAAGAAAAGAATGAGTTCAATAATCTGGAATGTGTCACTGAAAATGGAATTGTCATGGCTGAGAAGAAACAAGTTGTTTAATATATTAGCCACTATTTCTTTACCATTTAAGAAAAAGAATGAGTTCAATAATCTGGAATGTGTCACTGAAAATGGAATTGTCTGGAATGTGTCACTGAAAATGAGTCAAGGAAACAAGCTATTTCTTTAATTTATAGTTAGCCACATTTAAGAAAAATAGGAAAATATTGTTGGCTCTGTTTAATATTACCATTTAAGAAAAGAATGAGTTCAATAATCTGGAATGTGTCACTGAAAATGGAAAGTTCAATGTCATGGCTGAGAGGGAAACAAGCTGTTTAATAATAGCCACTATTTCTTTACCACAATAATTTCTTTCATGGCTGAAGGAAACAAGCTGTTTAATATAAGCCACTATTTCTACCATTTTAAAAAGAATGAGTTCAATAATCTGGAATGTGTCACTGAAAATGGAATTGTCATGGCTGAAAGGAAACAAGTTGTTTAATATATTAGCCACTATTTCTTTACCATTTAAGAAAAAGAATAGGTTCAATAATCTGGAATGTGTCACTGAAAATGGAATTGTCATGGCTGAGAAGGAAACAAGTTGTTTAATATATTTAGCCACTATTTCTTTACCATTTAAGAAAGAATGAGTTCAATAATCTGGAATGTGTCACTGAAAATGGAATTGTCATGGCTGAGAAGGAAACAAGCATTTTAATATATTAGCCACTATTTCTTTACCATTTAAGAAAAGAATAAGTTCAATAATCTGGAATGTGTCACTGAAAATGGAATTGTCATGGCTGAGAAGGAAACAAGTTGTTTAATATATTAGCCACTATTTCTTTACCATTTAAGAAAAGAATGAGTTCAATAATCTGGAATGTGTCACTGAAAATGGAATTGTCATGGCTGTTTAATATATTAGCCCTATTTCTTTACCATTTAAGAAAAGAATAGGTTCAATAATCAATGAAAATGGAATTGTCATGGCTGAAGCTGTTTAATTATCATGGCTGAAGGAAACAACGTATATTAGCCACTATTTCTTTACCATTTAAGAAAAAGAATGAGTTCAATAATCTGGAATGTGTCACTGAAAATATTGTCATCTGGAAACAAGCTGTTTAATATATTAGCCACTATTTCTTTTCATTTAAGAAAAAGAATGAGTTCAATAATCTGGAATGTGTCTGAAAATGGTCATGGCTGATGGCTGAAACAAGTTGTTTAATATATTAGCCACTATTTCTTTACCATTTAAGAAAAAGAATGGGTTCAATAATCTGGAATGTGTCACTGAAAATGGAATTGTCATGGCTGAGAAGGAAACAAGCTGTTTAATATATTAGCCACTATTTCTTTTACCATTTAAGAAAAAGAATGAGTTCAATAATCTGGAATGTGTCACTGAAAATGGAATTGTCATGGCTGAGAAGCTGTTTAATATATTAAACAAGCTGTTTAATATATTAGCCACTATTTCTATTTCTTTACCATTTAAGAAAAAGAATGAGTTCAATAATCTGGAATGTGTCACTGAAAATGGAATTGTCATGGCTGAGAAACAAGTTGGCCACTATTTCTTTACAAATAGGTTCAATAATCTGGAATGTGTCACTGAAAATGGAATTGTCATGGCTGAGAAGGAAACAAACTGTTTTAATATATTAGCCACTATTTCTTTACCATTTTAAGAAAAAGAATGAGTTCAATAATCTGGAATGTGAAAATCATTGTCATGGCTGAGAAAGGAAACAAGTTGTTTAATATATTAGCCACTATTTCTTTACCATTTAAGAAAAAGAATAGGTTCAATAATCTGGAATGTGTCACTGAAAATGTAATTGTCATGGCTGAGAAGAAACAAGCTGTTTTAATATATTAGCCACTATTTCTTTACCATTTAAGAAAAAGAATGAGTTCAATAATCTGGAATGTGTCACTGAAAATGGAATTGTCATGGCTGAGAAGGGAAACAAGCTGTTTAATATATTAGCCACTATTTCTTTACATTTAAGAAAAAGAATGATGTTCTGAAAATGGAAATCTGGAATGTGTCACTGAAAATGGAATGGAATGTGTCATGGCTGAGAATTGTCATGGCAAAACAAGCTGTTTAATATATTAGCCACTGTTCTTTACCATTTAAGAAAAGAATGGTTCAATAATCTGGAATGTGTCACTGAAAATGGAATTGTCATGGCTGAGAACCGTTGGCCACTAACAAGCTGTTTCACTGAAAATGGAATATTAGCCACTATTTCTTTACCATTAAGAAAAAAAAGATTCAATAATCTGGAGTTCTGAAAATAATCTGGAAGTTGTGCCTATTTCTTTACCATTGAAAAAATAGGTTCAATAATCTAGAGATGTGTCATGGCTGAGAAGGAAACAAGTTGTTTTAATATAGTAGCCACTATTTCTTTACCATTTAAGAAAAAGAATGAGTTCAATAATCTGGAATGTGTCACTGAAAATGGAATTGTCATGGCTGAAGAAACAAGCTGTTTAATATATTAGCCACTATTTCTTTTACCATTTAAGAAAAAGAATAGGTTCAATAATCTGGAATGTGTCTGAAAATGGATTGTCATGGCTGAGGAAGGAAACAAGCTGTTGTATATATTAGCCACTATTTCTTTACCATTTAAGAAAAAAAAGTTAATAATCTGGAATGTTCAATAATGGCTGGAATGTGTCACCATTAAGAAAGAATGAGTTCAAAATCTGGAATGTGTCACTGAAAATGGCATGGCTGAGAGGAAACAAGTTGTTTAATATATTAGCCACTATTCTTTTACCATTTAAGAAAAAAGAATGGTTCAATAATCTGGAATGTGTCACTGAAAATGGAATTGTCATGGCTGAGAAAACAAGCTCATTTTAATATAATAGCCACTATTTCTTTACCATTTAAGAAAAGAATAAGGTTCAATAATCTGGAATGTGTCACTGAAAATGGAATTGTCATGGCTGAGAAGGTAAGTTGAACTGTTTAATATAATAGCCACTATTTCTTTTTACCATTTAAGAAAAGAATGAGTTCAATAATCACAGATGTGTCACTGAAAATGGAATTGTCATGGCTGAGAAGGAAACAAGCTGTTTTAATATATTAAGCCACCATTTAAGAAAAGATAGAGTTCAATAATCTGGAATGTGTCACTGAAAATGGAATTATTTAAGAAATTAGCCATAATTTGAAAAGGTTCAATAATCAAGAATGTGTCACTGAAAATGGAATTGTCATGGCTGAGAAGGAAACAAGTTGTTTAATATATTAGCCCTATTTCTTTACCATTTAAGAAAAAGAATGAGTTCAATAATCTGGAATGTGTCTTTCTGAAAATGGAATTGTCATGGCTGAGAAGGAAACAAGTTATTTAATATAATAATAGCCACTATTTCTTTACCATTTAAGAAAAGAATAGGTTCAATAATCTGGAATGTGTCACTGAAAATGGAATTGTCATGGCTGAGAAGGAAACAAGTTGTTTAATATATTAGCCACTATTTTTTTACCATTTAAGAAAAGAATGAGTTCAATAATCTGGAATGTGTCACTGAAAATGGAATTGTCATGGCTGAGAAGGAAATTGTTTTAATATTAGCCACTATTTCTTTACCATTTAAGAGAAAAATGGGTTCAATAATCTGGAATGTGTCACTGAAAATGGGTGTCATGGCTGAGAAAACAGTTGTTTTACCATTTAAGAAAAAAAGAATGAGTTCAATAATCTGGAATGTGTCACTGAAAAAATGGAATTGTCATGGCTGAAGGAAACAAGTTGTTTAATATATTAGCCACTATTTCTTTTACCATTTAAGAAAAGAATGAGTTCAATAATCTGGAATGTGTCACTGAAAATGGAATTGTCATGGCTGAGAAGAAACAAGTTGTTTAATATATTAGCCACTATTTCTTTTACCATTTAAGAAAAAGAATGAGTTCAATAATCTGGAATGTGTCACTGAAAATGGAATTGTCATGGCTGAGAAGGAAACAAGTTGTTTTAATATATTAGCCACTATTTCTTTACCATTTAAGAAAAGAATAGGTTCAATAATCTGGAATGTGTCACTGAAAATGGAATTGTCATGGCTGAGAAGGAAACAAGCTGTTTAATATATTAGCCACTATTTCTTTACCATTTAAGAAAAAGAATGAGTTCAATAATCTGGAATGTGTCACTGAAAATGGAATTGTCATGGCTGAGAAGGAAACAAGTTGTTTAATATATTAGCCACTATTTCTTTACCATTTAAGAAAAGAATGAGTTCAATAATCTGGAATGTGTCACTGAAAATGGAATTGTCATGGCTGAGAAGGAAACAAGTTGTTTAATATAGCCACTATTTCTTTACCATTTAAGAAAAAAGAATGAGTTCAATAATCTGGAATGTGTCACTGAAAATGGAATTGTCATGGCCATTTAAGAAAAAGAAAAAAAGAATGAGTTCAATAATCTGGAATGTGTCACTGAAAATGGAATTGTCATGGCTGAGAAGGAAACAAGTTGTTTAATATATTAGCCACTATTTCTTTTACCATTTAAAAAAGAATGAGTTCAATAATCTGGAATGTGTCCATTTAAGAAAAGCCACTATTTCTTTAATTTAAGAAAAAGAATGAGTTCAATAATCTGGAATGTGTCACTGAAAATGGAATTATCATGGCTGAGAAGGAAAAAGTTGTTTAATATATTAGCCACTATTTCTTTACCATTTAAGAAAAGAATGAGTTCAATAATCTGGAATGTCACTGAAAATGGAATTGTCATGGCTGAGAAGGAAACAAGTTGTTTAATATATTAGCCACTATTTCTTTACCATTTAAGAAAAATGAGTTCAATAAAAATGTGTCACTGAAAATGGAATTGTGGCTGAGAAGGAAACAAGTTGTTTTAATATATTAGCCACTATTTCTTTTACCATTTAAGAAAAAGAATGAGTTCAATAATCTGTGTCACTGAAAATGGAATTGTCATGGCTGAGAAGGAAACAAGTTGTTTAATATATTAGCCACTATTTCTTTACCATTTAAGAAAAAGAATGAGTTCAATAATCTGGAATGTGTCACTGAAAATGGAATTGTCATGGCTGAGAAGGAAACAAGTTGTTTAATATATTAGCCACTATTTCTTTACCATTTAAGAAAAAGAATGAGTTCAATAATCTGGAATGTGTCACTGAAAATGGAATTGTCATGGCTGAGAAGGAAACAAGTTGTTTAATATATTAGCCACTATTTTTTTACCATTTAAGAAAAAAGAATGAGTTCAATAATCTGGAATGTGTCACTGAAAATGGAATTGTCATGGCTGAGAAGGAAACAAGTTGTTTAATATATTAGCCACTATTTCTTTACCATTTAAGAAAAAGAATGAGTTCAATAATCTGGAATGTGTCACTGAAAATGGAATTGTCATGGCTGAGAAGGAAACAAGTTGTTTTAATATATTAGCCACTATTTCTTTACCATTTAAGAAAAGAATGAGTTCAATAATCTGGAATGTGTCACTGAAAATGGAATTGTCATGGCTGAGAAGAAACAAGTTGTTTAATATTTAGCCAATTTATATTGGAATGTGTCACTGAAAAGACTGTCATTGAGAAGGAAACAAAGTTGTTTAATATATTTCTATTTCTTTTACCATTTAAGAAAAGAATGAGTTCAATAATCTGGAATGTGTCACTGAAAATGGAATTGTCATGGCTGAGAAGGAAACAAGTTGTTTAATATATTAATACTATTTCTTTACCATTTAAGAAAAGAATGAGTTCAATAATCTGGAATGTGTCACTGAAAATGGGTGTCATGGCTGAGAAGGAAAACAAGTTGGCTATTTCTTTACCATTTAAGAAAAAAGAAGGTTCAATAATCTGGAATGTGTTTAATTGTCATGGCTGAGAAGAAACAAGTTGTTTAATATTTAGCCACTATTTCTTTTACCAAAGAAAAAATGAGTTCAATAATCTGGAATGTCACTGAAATGGAACTGAGAAGGAAATGGAATTTTACCATTTAAGAAAAGAATGAGTTCAATAATCTGGAAGTCACTGAAAATGGAATTGCTGGTTGAGAAGGAAACAAGTTGTTTATATTAGCCACTATTTCTTTTACCATTTAAGAAAAGAATGAGTTCAATAATCTGGAATGTGTCACTGAAAATGGAATTGTCATGGCTGAGAAGGAACAAGTTGTTTAATATATTAGCCACTATTTCTTTACCATTTAAGAAAAAAGAATGAGTTCAATAATCTGGAATGTGTCACTGAAAATGGAATTGTCATGGCTGAGAAGGAAACAAGTTGTTTAATATATTAGCCACTATTTCTTTACCATTTAAGAAAAAGAATGAGTTCAATAATCTGGAATGTGTCACTGAAAATGGAATTGTCATGGCTGAGAAGGAAACAAGTTGTTTAATATATTGCTTCACTATTTCTTTTACCATTTAAGAAAAAGAATGAGTTCAATAATCTGGAATGTGTCACTGAAAATGGAATTGTCATGGCTGAGAAGGAAACAAGTTGTTTAATATATTAGCCAACTATTTCTATTTTTACCATTTAAGAAAAAGAATGAGTTCAATAATCTGGAATGTGTCACTGAAAATGGAATTGTCATGGCTGAGAAGGAAACAAGTTGTTTAATATATTAGCCACTATTTCTTTTACCATTTAAGAAAAAAGAATGAGTTCAATAATCTGGAATGTGTCACTGAAAATGGAATTGTCATGGCTGAGAAGGGAAACAAGTTGTTTAATATATTAGCCACTATTTCTTTACCATTTAAGAAAAGAATGAGTTCAATAATCTGGAATGTGTCACTGAAAATGAATTGTCATGGCTGAGAAGGAAAATTGTTTAATATATTCTATTTCTTTACCATTTAAGAAAAGAATGAGTTCAATAATCTGGAAATGTGTCACTGAAAATGGAATTGTCATGGCTGAGAAGGAACAAGTTGTTTAATATATTAGCCACTATTTCTTTACCATTTAAGAAAAAAAGAATGAGTTCAATAATCTGGAATGTGTCACTGAAAATGGAATTGTCATGGCTGAGAAGGAAAGGCTGTTTTAATATATTAGCCACTATTTCTTTACCATTTAAGAAAAGAATGAGTTCAATAATCTGGAATGTGTCATTGAAAATGGAATTGTCATGGCTGAGAAGGAAAAAGTTGTTTAATATATTAGCCACTATTTCTTTACCATTTAAGAAAAAAGAATGAGTTCAATAATCTGGAATGTGTCACTGAAAATGGAATTGTCATTTGAGAAGGAAACAAGTTGTTTAATATATTAGCCACTATTTCTTTACCATTTAAGTTCAATAATCTGGAAAAAAAGAATGAGTTCAATAACTGGAATGTGTCACTGAAAATGGAATTGTCATGGCTGAGAAGGAAACAAGTTGTTTAATATATTAGCCACTATTTTTTACCATTTAAAAAAAAGAATGAGTTCAATAATCTGGAATGTGTCACTGAAAATGGAATTGTCATGGCTGAGAAGGAAACAAGTTGTTTAATATATTAGCCACTATTTCTTTACCATTTAAGAAAAAAAGAATGAGTTCAATAATCTGGAATGTGTCACTGAAAATGGAATTATCATGGCTGAGAAGGAAACAAGTTGTTTAATATATTAGCCACTATTTCTTTTACCATTTAAGAAAAAAAGAATGAGTTCAATAATCTGGAATGTGTCACTGAAAATGGAATAATCATGGCTGAGAAGGAAAACAAGTTGTTTAATATATTAGCCACTATTTCTTTACCATTTAAGAAAAGAATGAGTTCAATTTAATGTCAAAAATGGAATTGTCATGGCTGAGAAGGAAACAAGTTGTTTAATATATTGGAACTATTTCTTTACCATTTAAGAAAAGAATGAGTTCAATAATCTGGAATGTGTCACTGAAATGGAATTGTCATGGCTGAGAAGGAAAAGTTGTTTAATATATTAGCCACTATTTCTTTACCATTTAAGAAAAGAATGAGTTCAATAATCTGGAATGTGTCACTGAAAATGGAATTGTCATGGCTGAGAAGGAAACAAGTTGTTTAATATATTAGCCACTATTTCTTTTTACCATTTAAGAAAAAGAATGAGTTCAATAATCTGGAATGTGTCACTGAAAATGGAATTGTCATGGCATTTGAGAAGGAAACAAGTTGTTTAATATATTAGCCACTATTTTTTTACCATTTTAAGAAAAAAGAATGAGTTCAATAATCTGGAATGTGTCACTGAAAATGGAATTGTCATGGCTGAGAAGGAAACAAGTTGTTTAATATATTAGCCACTATTTCTTTACCATTTAAGAAAAAAGAATGAGTTCAATAATCTGGAATGTGTCACTGAAAATGGAATTGTCATGGAGAAGGAAAACAAGCTGTTTTAATATATTGCCACTATTTCTTTACCATTTAAGAAGGAATGTGTCACTGAAAATGGAAGTTGTTTAATATATTAGCCACTATTTCTTTTTACCATTTAAGAAAAAGAATGAGTTCAATAATCTGGAATGTGTCACTGAAAATGGAATTGTCATGGGAGAAGGAAACAAGTTGTTTAATATAATAGCCACTATTTCTTTACCATTTAAGAAAAAGAATGAGTTCAATAATCTGGAATGTGTTGAAAATGGAATTGTCATGGCATTTGAGAAGGAAACAAGTTGTTTAATATATTAGCTACTATTTCTTTACCATTTAAGAAAAAGAATGAGTTCAATAATCTGGAATGTGTCACTGAAAATGGAATTGTCATGGCTGAGAAGGAAAAAGTTGTTTAATATATTAGCCACTATTTTTTTACCATTTAAGAAAAAGAATGAGTTCAATAATCTGGAATGTGTCACTGAAAATGGAATTGTCATGGCTGAGAAGGAAACAAGTTTGTTTAATATATTAGCCACTATTTCTTTACCATTTAAGAAAAAGAATGAGTTCAATAATCTGAATGTGTCACTGAAAATGGAATTCATGGCTGAGAAGGAAACAAGTTGTTTGAATATATTAGCCACTATTTCTTTACCATTTAAGAAAAAGAATGAGTTCAATAATCTGGAATGTGTCACATTGAGAAGGAAAACAAGTTGTTTAATATATTAGCCACTATTTCTTTACCATTTAAGAAAAGAATGAGTTCAATAATCTGAATGTGTCACTGAAAATGGAATTGTCATGGCTGAGAAGGAAACAAGTTGTTTAATATATTAGTTCAATAACTATTTCTGAAAATGGAATTTTACCATTTAAGAAAAAGAATGAGTTCAATAATCTGGAATGTGTCACTGAAAATGGAATTGTCATGGCTGAGAAGGAAACAAGCTGTTTAGCCACTATTTCTTTTACCATTTAGCCACTATTTCTTTACTATTTCTTTTACACCCATTTAAGAAAAAGAATGAGTTCAATAAACTGGAATGTGTCACTGAAAATGGAAAATGGCTGAGAAGGAAACAAGTTGTTTAATATTAGCCACTATTTTTTACCATTTAAGAAAAAAGAATGAGTTCAATAATCTGAATGTGTCACTGAAAATGGAATTGTCATGGCTGAGAAGGAAACAAGTTGTTTAATATATTAGCCACTATTTTTTTTACCATTTAAGAAAAGAATGAGTTCAATAATCTGGAATGTGTCACTGAAAATGGAATTGTCATGGCTGAGAAGGGAAACAAGTTGTTTAATATATTAGCCACTATTTCTTTACCATTTAAGAAAAGAATGAGTTCAATAATCTGGAATGTGTCACTGAAAATGGAATTGTCATATTGAAGGAAACAAGTTGTTTAATATATTAGCCACTATTTCTTTACCATTTAAGAAAAAAGAAATGAGTTCAATAATCTGGAATGTGTCACTGAAATGGAATTGTCATCATGGAGAAGGAAACAAGTTGTTTAATATATTAGCCACTATTTCTTTACCATTTAAGAAAAAGAATGAGTTCAATAATCTGGAATGTGTCACTGAAAATGGAATTGTCATGGCTGAGAAGGAAACAAGTTGTTTAATATATTAGCCACTATTTCTTTACCATTTAAGAAAAAGAATGAGTTCAATAATCTGGAATGTGTCACTGAAAATGGAATTGTCATGGAGAAGGAAACAAGTTGTTTAATATATTAGCCACTATTTCTTTACCATTTAAGAAAAGAATGAGTTCAATAATCTGGAATGTGTCACTGAAAATGGAATGTGTTTAATATATTTAGCCACTATTTCACTGAAAAAATGGTTCAATAATTGTCTGAAAATGGAATTGTCATGGCTGAGAAGGAAACAAGTTGTTTAATATATTAGCCACTATTTCTTTACCATTTAAGAAAAAGAATGAGTTGAAAATAATCTGGAATGTGTCACTGAAAAATGGAATTGTCATGGCTGAGAAGGAAACAAGTTGTTTAATATATTACCACTATTTCTTTACCATTTAAGAGAAAAAGAATGAGTTCAATAATCTGGAATGTGTCACTGAAAATGGAATTGTCATGGCTGAGAAGGAAACAAGTTGTTTTTAATATATTAGCCACTATTTCTTTACCATTTAAGAAAAAGAATGAGTTCAATAATCTGGAATGTGTCACTGAAAATGGAATTGTCATGGCTGAGAAGGAAACAAGTTGTTTAATATATTAGCCACTATTTCTTTACCATTTAAGAAAAGAATGAGTTCAATAATCTGGAATGTGTCACTGAAAATGGAAAATGGAAATTGTTTAATATATTAGCCACATTTCTTTACCATTTAAGAAAAGAATGAGTTCAATAATCTGAAAGTTGTTTTAATATATTAGGAAACCCACTATTTCTTTACCATTTAAGAAAAAGAATGAGTTCAATAATCTGGAATGTGTCACTGAAAATGGAATTGTCATGGCTGAGAAGGAAACAAGTTGTTTAATATATTAGCCACTATTTCTTTTACCATTTAAGAAAAAGAATGAGTTCAATAATCTGGAATGTGTCACTGAAAATGGAATTGTCATGGCTGAGAAGGAAACAAGTTGTTTAATATATTAGCCACTATTTTTTTTACCATTTAAGAAAAAAGAATGAGTTCAATAATCTGGAATGTGTCACTGAAAATGGAATTGTCATGGCTGAGAAGGAAACAAGTTGTTTAATATATTAGCCACTATTTCTTTTACCATTTAAGAAAAAAGAATGAGTTCAATAATCTGGAATGTGTCACTGAAAATGGAATTGTCATGGCTGAGAAGGAAACAAGTTGTTTAATATATTAGCCACTATTTCTTTACCATTTAAGAAAAAGAATGAGTTCAATAATCTGGAATGTGTCACTGAAAATGGAATTGTCATGGCTGAGAAGGAAACAAGTTGTTTAATATATTAGCCACTATTTCTTTACCATTTAAGAAAAAAAGAATGAGTTCAATAATCTGGAATGTGTCACTGAAAATGGAATTGTCATGGAGAAGGAAACAAGTTGTTTAATATATTAGCCACTATTTCTTTACCATTTAAGAAAAGAATGAGTTCAATAATCTGGAATGTGTCACTGAAATGGAATTCATGGCTGAAGGAAGGAAAGTTGTTTAATATATTAGCCACTATTTTTTTACCATTTAAGAAAAGAATGAGTTCAATAATCTGGAATGTGTCACTGAAAATGGAATTGTCATGGCTGAGAAGGAAACAAGTTGTTTAATATATTAGCCACTATTTCTTTACCATTTAAAAAAAAAGAATGGGTTCAATAATCTGAATGTGTCTGAAAATGGAATTAATCATGGCTGAGAAGGAAAACAAGTTGTTTAATATATTAGCCACTATTTCTTTTTACCATTTAAGAAAAAGGAATGAGTTCAATAATCTGGAATGTGTCACTGAAAATGGAATTGTCATGGCTGAGAAGGAAACAAGTTGTTTAATATATTAGCCACTATTTCTTTACCATTTAAGAAAAGAATGAGTTCAATAATCTGGAATGTGTCACTGAAATGGAATTGTCATGGCTGAGAAGGAAACAAGATTGTTTAATATATTAGCCACTATTTCTTTTTACCATTTAAGAAAAAAAAGTTCAATAATCTGGAATGTGTCACTGAAAATGGAATTGTCATGGCTGAGAAACAAGTTGTTTAATATATTAGCCACTATTTCTTTACCATTTAAAAAAAGAATGAGTTCAATAATCTGGAATGTGTCACTGAAAATGGAATTGTCATGGCTAGAAGGAAACAAGTTGTTTAATATATTAGCCCTATTTCTTTACCATTTAAGAAAAAAGAATGAGTTCAATAATCTGGAATGTGTCACTGAAATAATTGTCTGTTGTTTAATATATTAGCCACTATTTCTTTACCATTTAAGAAAAGAATGTGTCACTGAAAATGGAATTGTCATGGCTGAGAAAGAAACAAGTTGTTTAATATATTAGCCACTATTTCTTTACCATTTAAGAAAAAGAATGAGTTCAATAATCTGGAATGTGTCACTGAAAATGGAATTGTCATGGCTGAGAAGGAAACAAGTTGTTTAATATATTAGCCACTATTTCTTTACCATTTAAGAAAAAAAGAATGAGTTCAATAATCTGGAATGTGTCACTGAAAATGGAATTGTCATGGCTGAGAAGGAAACAAGTTGTTTAATATATTAGCCACTATTTCTTTTACCATTTAAGAAAAAAATAATGAGTTCAATAATCTGGAATGTGTCACTGAAAATGGAATTTGTCATGGCTGAGAAGGAAACAAGTTGTTTAATATATTAGCCACTATTTCTTTACCATTTAAGAAAAAAGAATGAGTTCAATAATCTGGAATGTGTCACTGAAAATGGAATTGTCATGGCTGAGAAGGAAACAAGTTGTTTGTATATTAACTATTTCTTTTACCATTTAAGAAAAAGAATGAGTTCAATAATCTGGAATGTGTCACTGAAAATGGAATTTGAGAAGGAAAAAGCTGTTTAATATATTAGCCACTATTTCTTTACCATTTAAGAAAAGAATGAGTTCAATAATCTGAATGTCACTGAAAATGGAATTGTCATGGCTGAGAAGGAAACAAGTTGTTTAATATATTGTACTATTTCTTTTTACCATTTAAGAAAAAGAATGAGTTCAATAATCTGGAATGTGTCACTGAAAATGGAATTGTCATGGCTGAGAAGGAAACAAGTTGTTTAATATATTAGCCACTATTTCTTTACCATTTAAGAAAAGAATGAGTTCAATAATCTGGAATGTGTCACTGAAAATGGAATTATCATGGCTGAGAAGGAAACAAGTTGTTTAATATATTAGCCACTATTTCTTTACCATTTAAGAAAAAAGAATGAGTTCAATAATCTGGAATGTGTCACTGAAAATGGAATTGTCATGGCTGAGAAACAAGGAAACAAGTTGTTTAATATATTATGTGTCACACTATTTCTTTACCATTTAAGAAAAAGAATGAGTTCAATAATCTGGAATGTGTCACTGAAAATGGAATTGTCATGGCTGAGAAGGAAACAAGTTGTTTAATATATTAGCCACTATTTCTTTACCATTTAAGAAAAGAATGAGTTCAATAATCTGGAATGTGTCACTGAAATGGAATTGTCATGGCTGAGAAGGAAACAAGTTGTTTAATATATTAGCCACTATTTCTTTACCATTTAAGAAAAAGAATGGGTTCAATAATCTGGAATGTGTCACTGAAAAATGGAATTGTCATGGCTGAGAAGGAAACAAGTTGTTTAATATATTAGCCACTATTTCTTTACCATTTAAGAAAAAAGAATGAGTTCAATAATCTGGAATGTGTCCTGAAAATGGAATTGTCATTGAGAAGGAAACAAGTTGTTTAAATATTAGCCACTATTTCTTTACCATTTAAGAAAAAGAAGTTCAATAATCTGGAATGTGTCACTGAAAATGGAATTGTCATGGCTGAGAAGGAAACAAGTTGTTTAATATATTAGCCACTATTTCTTTACCATTTAAGAAAAAGAATGAGTTCAATAATCTGGAATGTGTCACTGAAAATGGAATTGTCATTGAGAAGGAAACAAGTTGTTTTAATATATTAGCCACTATTTCTTTACCATTTACCATTTAAGAAAAGAATGAGTTCAATAATCTGGAATGTGTCACTGAAAATGGAATTGTCATGGCTGAGAAGGAAACAAGTTGTTTAATATATTAGCCACTATTTCTTTACCATTTAAGAAAAGAATGAGTTCAATAATCTGGAATGTGTCACTGAAAATGGAATTGTCATGGAATGTTCAATAATCTGGAGAAGGAAACAAGTTGTTTAATATATTAGCCACTATTTCTTTACCATTTAAGAAAAGAATGAGTTCAATAATCTGGAATGTGTCACTGAAAATGGAATTGTCATGGCTGAGAAGGAAACAAGCTGTTTAATATATTAGCCACTATTTTTTACCATTTAAGAAAAAAGAATGAGTTCAATAATCTGGAATGTCACTGAAAATGGAATTGTCATGGCTGAGAAGAAAACAAGTTGTTTAATATATTAGCCACTATTTCTTTACCATTTAAGAAAAAGAATGAGTTCAATAATCTGGAATGTGTCACTGAAAATGGAATTGTCATGGCTGAGAAGGAAACAAGTTGTTTAATATATTAGCACTATTTCTTTTACCATTTAAGAAAAAGAATGAGTTCAATAATCTGGAATGTGTCACTGAAAATGGAATTGTCATGGCTGAGAAGGAAACAAGTTGTTTAATATATTAGCCACTATTTCTTTACCATTTAAGAAAAGAATGAGTTCAATAATCTGTCACTGAAAATGGAATTGTCATGGCTGAGAAGGAAAAGTTGTTTAATATATTAGCCACTATTTCTTTACCATTTAAGAAAAAGAATGAGTTCAATAATCTGGAATGTGTTGAAAATGGAATTGTCATATGAGAAGGAAACAAGTTGTTTAATATATTAGCCACTATTTCTTTACCATTTAAGAAAAAGAATGAGTTCAATAATCTGGAATGTGTCACTGAAAAAATGGAATTGTCATGGCTGAGAAGGAACAAGTTGTTTAATATATTAGCCACTATTTCTTTTAATTTAAGAAAAAAGAATGAGTTCAATAATCTGAATGTGTCACTGAAAATTTCATGGCTGAAGAAGGAAGTTGTTTAATATACCATTTACCATTTAAGAAAAGAATGAGTTCAATAATCTGGAATGTGTCACTGAAAATGGAATTGTCATGGCTGAGAAGGAAACAAGTTGTTTAATATATTAGCCACTATTTCTTTTACCATTTAAGAAAAGAATGAGTTCAATAATCTGGAATGTGTCACTGAAAATGGAATTGTCATGGCTGAGAAGGAAACAAGTTGTTTAATATATTAGCCACTATTTCTTTACCATTTAAGAAAAAGAATGAGTTCAATAATCTGGAATGTGTCACTGAAAATGGAATTGTCATGGCTGAGAAGGAAACAAGTTGTTTAATATATTAGCCACTATTTCTTTACCATTTAAGAAAAAGAATGAGTTCAATAATCTGGAATGTGTCACTGAAAATGGAATTGTCATGGCTGAGAAGGAAACAAGTTGTTTAATATATTAGCCACTATTTCTTTACCATTTAAGAAAAGAATGAGTTCAATAATCTGGAATGTGTCACTGAAAAATGGAATTATTTCTTTACCATTTGAAAAAAGAAGGTTCAATAAACAAGTTGTTTAATATATTAGCCACTATTTAATATATTACCATTTAATTTAAAAAAGAATGAGTTCAATAATCTGGAATGTGTCACTGAAAATGGAATTGTCATGGCTGAGAAGGAAACAAGTTGTTTAATATATTAGCCACTATTTCTTTACCATTTAAGAAAAAAAAAATGAGTTCAATAATCTGAATGTGTCACTGAAAATGGAATTGTCATGGCTGAGAAGAAACAAGTTGTTTAATATATTAGCCACTATTTCTTTACCATTTAAGAAAAGAATGAGTTCAATAATCTGGAATTGTCACTGAAAATGGAATTGTCTGAGAAGGAAACAAGTTGTTTAATATATTAGCCACTATTTCTTTACCATTTAAGAAAAAAGAATGAGTTCAATAATCTGGAATGTGTCACTGAAAATGGAATTATCATGGCTGAGAAGGAAACAAGTTGTTTAATATATTAGCCCACTATTTCTTTACCATTTAAGAAAAAGAATGAGTTCAATAATCTGGAATGTGTCACTGAAAATGGAATTGTCATGAGCTGAAGGAAAACAAGTTGTTTAATATATTAGCCACTATTTCTTTACCATTTAAGAAAAAGAATCGAGTTCAATAATCTGGAATGTGTCACTGAAAATGGAATTGTCATGGCTGAGAAGGAAACAAGTTGTTTAATATATTAGCCACTATTTCTTTACCATTAAGAAAAAGAATGAGTTCAATAATCTGGAATGAGTCACTGAAAATGGAATTGTCTGGAATGAAACAAAGTTGTTTAATATATTAGCCATATTTTTTTACCATTTAAGAAAAAGAATGAGTTCAATAATCTGGAATGTGTCACTGAAAATGGAATTGTCATGGCTGAGAAGGAAAACATCTGGAAGTGTTTAATATATTACTATTTCTTTCAAAGTGAGTTCAATAATCTGGAAACAAGAATTGTTTAATATGGACTATTTCTTTTACCATTTAAGAAAAAAGAATGAGTTCAATAATCTGGAGATGTGTCACTGAAAATGGAATTATCATTGAGAAGGAAACAAGTTTTTAATTACCATTTACCATTTAAAAAAGAATGAGTTCAATAATCTGGAATGTGTCACTGAAAATGGAATTGTCATGGCTGAGAAGAAACAAGCTGTTTAATATATTAGCCACTATTTCTTTACCATTTAAGAAAAAAAGAATGAGTTCAATAATCTGGAATGTGTCACTGAAAAAAATGGAATTGTCATGGCTGAGAAGGAAACAAGTTGTTTAATATATTAGCCACTATTTCTTTACCATTTAAGAAAAGAATGAGTTCAATAATCTGGAATGTGTCACTGAAAATGGAATTGTCATGGCTGAGAAGGAAACAAGTTGTTTTAATATATTAGCCACTATTTCTTTTACCATTTAAGAAAAAGAATGAGTTCAATAATCTGAATGTGTCACTGAAAATGGAATTGTCATGGCTGAGAAGAAACAAGTTGTTTAATATATTAGCCACTATTTCTTTACCATTTAAGAAAAGAATGGGTTCAATAATCTGGAATGTGTCACTGAAAATGGAAATTATCATGGCTGAGAAGGAAACAAGTTGTTTAATATATTAGCCACTATTTCTTTTACCATTTAAGAAAAGAATGAGTTCAATAATCTGGAATGTGTCACTGAAAATGGAATTGTCATGGCTGAGAAGGAAACAAGTTGTTTAATATATTAGCCACTATTTCTTTACCATTTAAGAAAAAGAATGAGTTCAATAATCTGGAATGTGTCACTGAAATGGAATTGTCATGGCTGAGAAGAAACAAGTTGTTTAATATATTAGCCACTATTTCTTTACCATTTAAGAAAAGAATGAGTTCAATAATCTAGAATGTGTCACTGAAAATGGAATTGTCATGGCTGAGAAGAAACAAGTTGTTTAATATATTAGCCACTATTTCTTACCATTTAAGAAAAAAAGAATGAGTTCAATAATCTGGAATGTGTCACTGAAATGGAATTTGTCATTTAAGGCTGAGAAGGAAACAAGTCACTGTTTAATATATTAGCCACTATTTCTATTTACCATTTAAGAAAAAGAATGAGTTCAATAATCTGGAATGTGTCACTGAAAATGGAATTGTCATGGCTGAGAAGGAAACAAGTTGTTTAATATATTAGCCACTATTTCTTTACCATTTAAGAAAAAGAATGAGTTCAATAATCTGGAATGTGTCACTGAAAATGGAATTGTCATGGCTGAGAAGGAAACAAGCTGTTTAATATATTAGCCACTATTTCTTTTTTACCATTTAAGAAAAAAGTTCAATAATCTGGAATGTGTCACTGAAATGGAAATGGCTGAAAACAAGTTGTTTTTAATATAGCCCACTATTTCTTTACCATTTAAGAAAAAAATGGTTCAATAATCTGGAATGTGTCACTGAAAATGGATTGTCATGGCTGGAAACAAGTTGTTTAATATATTAGCTACTATTTCTTTACCATTTAAGAAAAAGAATGAGTTCAATAATCTGGAATGTGTCACTGAAAATGGAATTGTCATGGCTGAGAAGGAAACAAGTTGTTTAATATATTAGCCACTATTTCTTTACCATTTAAGAAAAGAATGAGTTCAATAATCTGGAATGTGTCACTGAAAATGGAATTGTCATGGCTGAGAAGGAAACAAGTTGTTTAATATATTAGCCACTATTTCTTTACCATTTAAGCAAAAAGAATGAGTTCAATAATCTGGAATGTGTCACTGAAAATGGAATTGTCATGGCTGAGAAGGAAACAAGTTGTTTAATATATTAGCCACTATTTCTTTACCATTTAAGAAAAAAAGTTCAATAATCTGGAAGTTCTGAAAAATAATCTGGAATGTGTCACATTTGAAAAAAATGAGTTCAATGGAATTGTCATGGCTGAGAAGGAAAACAAGTTGTTTAATATATTAGCCACTATTTCTTTACCATTTAAGAAAAAAGAATGAGTTCAATAATCTGGAATGTGTCACTGAAAATGGAATTGTCATGGCTGAGAAGGAAACAAGCTGTTTAATATATTAGCCACTATTTCTTTACCATTTAAGAAAAGAAAAGTTCAATAATCTGGAATGTTCACAATGTCATGGCTGAAGGAATGTACTATTTTTTCACATTTAAGAAAAAGAATGAAAATGGAATGTCACTGAAAATGTCATGGCTGAGAAGGAAACAAGTTGTTTAATATATTAGCCACTATTTCTTCTACCATTTAAGAAAAAGAATTTATGAGTTCAATAATCTGGAATGTGTCACTGAAAATGGAATTGTCATGGCTGAGAAGGAAACAAGTTGTTTAATATATTAGCCACTATTTCTTTTACCATTTAAAAAAAGAATGAGTTCAATAATCTGGAATGTGTCACTGAAAATGGAATTGTCATGGCTGAGAAGGAAACAAGTTGTTTAATATATTAGCCACTATTTCTTTACCATTTAAGAAAAGAATGAGTTCAATAATCTGGAATGTGTCACTGAAAATGGAATTGTCATGGCTGAGAAGGAAACAAGTTGTTTAATATATTAGCCACTATTTCTTTACCATTTAAAAAAAGAATGAGTTCAATAATCTGAATGTGTCACTGAAAATGGAATTGTCATGGCTGAGAAGGAAATAAGTTGTTTAATATATTGCCACTATTTCTTTACCATTTAAGAAAAGAATGAGTTCAATAATCTGAATGTGTCACTGAAAAATGGAATTGTCATCTTTAGCTGAGAAGGAAACAAGTTGTTTAATATATTAGCCATTATTTCTTTACCATTTAAGAAAAAGAATGAGTTCAATAATCTGGAATGTGTCACTGAAAATGGAATTGTCATGGCTGAGAAGGAAACAAGCTGTTTAATATATTAGCCACTATTTTTTACCATTTAAGAAAAAAAGAATGAGTTCAATAATCTGAATGTGTCACTGAAAATGGAATTGTCATGGCTGAGAAGGAAACAAGTTGTTTAATATATTAGCCACTATTTCTTTACCATTTAAGAGAAAAGAATGAGTTCAATAATCTGGAATGTGTCACTGAAAATGGAATTGTCATGGCTGAGAAGGAAAAAGTTGTTTAATATATTAGCCACTATTTCTTTTACCATTTAAGAAAAAGAATGAGTTCAATAATCTGGAATGTGTCACTGAAAATGGAATTGTCATGGCTGAGAAGGGAAAAGTTGTTTAATATATTAGCCACTATTTCTTTACCATTTAAGAAAAGAATGAGTTCAATAATCTGGAATGTGTCACTGAAAATGGAATTGTCATGGCTGAGAAGGAAACAAGTTGTTTAATATATTAGCCACTATTTCTTTTACCATTTAAGAAAAGAATGAGTTCAATAATCTGGAATGTGTCACTGAAAATGGAATTGTGAATGGCTGAGAAGGAAACAAGCTGTTTAATATATTAGCCACTATTTCTTACCATTTAAGAAAAAAAAGAATGAGTTGAAAATAATCTGGAATGTTTCTTTTACCATTTAAGAAAAAATGGTTCAATAATTGGAATGTGTCACTGAAAATGGCTGAGAAGGAAACAAGTTGTTTAATATATTAGCCACTATTTCTTTACCATTTAAGAAAAAGAATGAGTTCAATAATCTGGAATGTGTCACTGAAAATGGAATTGTCATGGCTGAGAAGGAAACAAGCTGTTTAATATATTAGCCACTATTTCTTTACCATTTAAGAAAAAGAATGAGTTCAATAATCTGGAATGTGTCACTGAAAATGGAATTGTCATTTGAGAAGGAAACAAGTTGTTTAATAATTAGCCACTATTTCTTTACCATTTAAGAAAAGAATGAGTTCAATAATCTGGAATGTGTCACTGAAAATGGAATTGTCATGGCTGAGAAGGAAACAAGTTGTTTTAATATATTAGCCACTATTTCTTTACCATTTAAGAAAAAGAATGAGTTCAATAATCTGGAATGTGTCACTGAAAATGGAATTGTCATGGCTGAGAAGGAAACAAGTTGTTTAATATATTAGCCACTATTTTTTACCATTTAAGAAAAGAATGAGTTCAATAATCTGGAATGTGTCACTGAAAATGGAATTGTCATGGCTGAGAAGGAAACAAGTTGTTTAATATATTAGCCACTATTTCTTTACCATTTAAGAAAAAGAATGAGTTCAATAATCTGGAATGTACTGAAAATGGAACTGGAATGTGCTGAAAATGGAATTGTCAAGTTGAGAAGGAAACAAGCTGTTTAATATTAGCCACTATTTCTTTACCATTTAAGAAAAAGAATGAGTTCAATAATCTGGAATGTGTCACTGAAAATGGAATTGTCATGGCTGAGAAGGAAACAAGTTGTTTAATATATTAGCCACTATTTCTTTTACCATTTAAGAAAAGAAAATAATCTGGAATGAAAAATTCACTGAAAATATTGCCACTATTTATTAGCCACAATAATTTAACTTGAGAAGGCCATTTAGCCCTGTTTTACCATTTAAAAAAAGAATGAGTTCAATAATCTGGAATGTGTCACTGAAAATGGAATTGTCATGGCTGAGAAGGAAACAAGTTGTTTAATATATTAGCCACTATTTCTTTTACCATTTAAGAAAAAAGAATGAGTTCAATAATCTGGAATGTGTCACTGAAAATGGAATTGTCATGGCTGAGAAGGAAACAAGTTGTTTTAATATATTAGCCACTATTTCTTTACCATTTAAGAAAAAGAATGAGTTCAATAATCTGGAATGTGTCACTGAAAATGGAATTGTCATGGCTGAGAAGGAAACAAGTTGTTTAATATATTAGCCACTATTTCTTTACCATTTAAGAAAAGAATGAGTTCAATAATCTGGAATGTGTCACTGAAAATGGAATTGTCATGGCTGAGAAGGAAAATGTTGTTTAATATATTAGCCACTATTTATTTTTACCATTTAAGAAAAGAATGAGTTCAATAATCTGGAATGTGTCACTGAAAATGGAATTGTCATGGCTGAGAAGGAAACAAGTTGTTTAATATATTAGCCACTATTTCTTTACCATTTAAGAAAAAGAATAGTTCAATAATCATGTGTCACTGAAAATGGAAAAAGAAGGAAACAAGTTGTTTAATATATTAGCCACTATTTCTTTACATTTTAAGAAAAAGAATAGGTTCAATAATCTGAATGTGTCACTGAAAATGGAATTGTCATGGCTGAGAAGGAAACAAGTTGTTTAATATTAGCCATTTATTTTACCATTTAAGAAAAGAATGAGTTCAATAATCTGGAATGTGTCACTGAAAATGGAATTGTCATGGCTGAGAAGGAAACAAGGACTATTTCTTTTACCATTTAAGAAAAAGAATGAGTTCAATAATCTGGAATGTGTCACTGAAAATGGAATTGTCATTGAGAAGGAAACAAGTTGTTTAATATATTAGCCACTATTTCTTTACCATTTAAGAAAAAGAATGAGTTCAATAATCTGGAATGTGTCACTGAAAATGGAATTGTCATGGCTGAGAAGGAAACAAGTTGTTTAATATATTAGCCACTATTTCTTTTACCATTTAAGAAAAAGAATGAGTTCAATAATCTGGAATGTGTCACTGAAAATGGAATTGTCATAAGCTGAGAAGGAAACAAGTTGTTTAATATATTAGCCACTATTTTTCATTTACCATTTAAGAAAAAGAATGAGTTCAATAATCTGGAATGTGTCACTGAAAATGGAATTGTCATGGCTGAGAAGGAAAAAGTTGTTTAATATATTAGCCACTATTTCTTTTACCATTTAAGAAAAAAGAATGAGTTCAATAATCTGAATGTGTCACTGAAAATGGAATTGTCATGGCTGAGAAGGAAACAAGTTGTTTAATATATTAGCTACTATTTCTTTACCATTTAAGAAAAGAATGAGTTCAATAATCTGGAATGTGTCACTGAAATGGAATTGTCATGGCTGAGAAGGAAACAAGTTGTTTAATATATTAGCCACTATTTCTTTACCATTTAAGAAAAGAATGAGTTCAATAATCTGGAATGTGTCACTGAAAAATGGAATTATCATGGCTGAGAAGGAAACAAGCTGTTTAATATATGTTTATTTCTTTTACCATTTAAGAAAAGAATGAGTTATTGAATGTGTCACTGAAAATGGAATTGTCATTGAGAAGGAAACAAGTTGTTTAATATTTAGCCACTATTTCTTTACCATTTAAAAAAGAATGAGTTCAATAATCTGGAATGTGTCACTGAAAATGGAAATCTGTCATGGCTGAGAAGGAAACAAGTTGTTTAATATATTAGCCACTATTTCTTTACCATTTAAAAAAAATGAGTTCAATAATCTGGAATGTGTCACTGAAATGGAATTGTCATGGCTGAGAAGGAAACAAGTTGTTTAATATATTAGCCACTATTTCTTTTACCATTTAAGAAAAGAATGAGTTCAATAATCTGGAATGTGTCACTGAAAATGGAATTGTCATGGCTGAGAAGGAAACAAGTTGTTTAATATATTAGCCACTATTTCTTTTACCATTTAGAAAAGAATGAGTTCAATAATCTGGAATGTGTCACTGAAAATGGAATTGTCATGGCTGGAGAAGGAAACAAGCTGTTTTAATATATTAGCCACTATTTCTTTACCATTTAAGAAAAGAATGAGTTCAATAATCTGGAATGTGTGTCACTGAAAATGGAATTGTCATGGCTGAGAAGGAAACAAGTTGTTTAATATATTAGCCACTATTTCTTTACCATTTAAGAAAAAGAATGAGTTCAATAATCTGGAATGTGTCACTGAAAATGGAATTGTCATGGCTGAGAAGGAAACAAGCTGTTTAATATATTAACCACTATTTCTTTACCATTTAAAGAAAAAGAATGAGTTCAATAATCTGAATGTGTCACTGAAAATGGAATTGTCATGCTGAGAAGGAAACAAGCTGTTTAATATATTAGCCACTATTTCTTTACCATTTAAGAAAAAGAATGAGTTCAATAATCTGGAATGTGTCACTGAAAATGGAATTGTCATGGCTGAGAAGGAAACAAGTGAGATGTTTTGAAAATATATTAGAAGAAACAAGTTATTTTAATATATTAGCCACTATTTTTTTACCATTTAAGAAAAGAATGAGTTCAATAATCTGGAATGTGTCACTGAAAAATGGAATTGTCATGGCTGAGAGAAGGAAACAAGTTGTTTAATATATTTAACTATTTCTTTACCATTTAAGAAAAGAATGAGTTCAATAATCTGGAATGTGTCACTGAAAATGGAATTGTCATGGCTGAGAAGGAAACAAAGTTGTTTAATATATTAGCCACTATTTTTTTACCATTTAAGAAAAGAATGAGTTCAATAATCTGGAATGTGTCACTGAAAATGGAATTGTCATGGCTGAGAAGGAAACAAAGTTGTTTAATAAGTTGTTTAATATATTAGCTGAGAAGGAAATGTTGTTTATTTCTATTTCTTTACCATTTAAGAAAAGAATGAGTTCAATAATCTGGAATGTCACTGAAAATGGAATTATCATGGCTGAGAAGGAAAAGTTGTTTAATATATTAGCCTATTTCTTTACCATTTAAGAAAAGAATGAGTTCAATAATCTGGAATGTGTCACTGAAAATGGAATTGTCAGCCATGGCTGAGAAGGAAACAAGTTGTTTAATATATTAGCTACTATTTTTTACCATTTAAGAAAAGAATGAGTTCAATAATCTGGAATGTGTCACTGAAAATGGAATTGTCATGGCTGAGAGGAAACAAGTTGTTTAATATATTAGCCACTATTTCTTTACCATTTAAGAAAAAGAATGAGTTCAATAATAATCTGAAAATGGAATTGTCATGGCTGAAAAGTTGGAATTGTCATTAAGAAAAGAATGAGAATCTGGAAAATGAAAATGGAATTGTTTAATATATTTAGCCACTATTTCTTTACCATTTAAGAAAAGAATGAGTTCAATAATCTGGAATGTGTCACTGAAAATGGAATTGTCATGGCTGAGAAGGAAAACAAGCTGTTTAATATATTAGCCACTATTTCTTTACCATTTAAGAAAAAGAATGAGTTCAATAATCTGGAATGTGTCTGAAAATTGTCATGGCTGAGAAGGAAAACAAGTTGTTTGAAATATATGGCTGAGGAAAACAAATACTATTTCTTTACCATTTAAGAAAAGAATGAGTTCAATAATCTGGAATGTGTCACTGAAAATGGAATTGTCATCATTTAAGAAAAAGAATGAGTTCAATAATTGTTTAATGAAAATATTATGGCCAACTATTTAATATATTACCATTTAATTTAAAAAAGAATGAGTTCAATAATCTGGAATGTGTCACTGAAAATGGAATTGTCATGGCTGAGAAGGAAACAAGTTGTTTAATATATTAGCCACTATTTCTTTACCATTTAAGAAAAAGAATGAGTTCAATCTGAAATGTGTCACTGAAAATGGAATTGTCATGGCTGAGAAGGAAACAAGTTGTTTAATATATTAGCCACTATTTCTTTACCATTTAAGAAAAGAATGAGTTCAATAATCTGGAATGTGTCACTGAAAATGGAATTGTCACTGAGAGAAGGAAACAAGTTGTTTAATATATTAATACTATTTCTTTACCATTTAAGAAAAAAGAATGAGTTCAATAATCTGGAATGTGTCACTGAAAATGGAATTGTCATGGCTGAGAAGGAAACAAGTTGTTTAATATATTAGCCTGGAAATGTGTCACTGAAAATTTTGAGAAGGAAACCATTTAAGAAAAGAATGAGTTCAATAATCTGGAATCACTGAAATGGAATTGTCATGCTGAGAAGGAAACAAGTTGTTTAAAATTGGCCACTATTTCTTTTTACCATTTAAGAAAAGAATGAGTTCAATAATCTGAATGTGTCACTGAAATGGAATTGTCATGGCTGAGAAGGAAACAAGTTGTTTAATATATTAGCCACTATTTCTTTACCATTTAAGAAAAGAATGAGTTCAATAATCTGGAATGTGTCACTGAAATGGAAATTGTCATGGCTGAGAAGGAAACAAGTTGTTTAATATATTAGCCACTATTTCTTTTACCATTTAAGAAAAAGAATGAGTTCAATAATCTGGAATGTGTCACTGAAAATGGAATTATCATGGCTGAGAAGGAAACAAATTGTTTAATATAATAGCCACTATTTTTACCATTTTAAGAAAAGAATGAGTTCAATAATCTGGAATGTGTGTCACTGAAAATGGAATTGTCATGGAGAAGGAAACAAGTTGTTTAATATATTAGCCACTATTTCTTTACCACCATTTAAGAAAAATATATTAGAGTTCATTTAATAAAAAGAATGAGTTCAATGAAAATGGAATTGTCACTGGCTGAGAAGGAAACAAGTTGTTTAATATATTAGCCACTATTTCTTTACCATTTAGAAAAAGAATGAGTTCAATAATCTGGATAATGTCACTGAAAATGGAATTGTCATGGCTGAGAAGGAAAAATTGTTTTAATATACACTATTTCTTTACCATTTAAGAAAAGAATGAGTTCAATAATCTGGAATGTGTCACTGAAAATGGAATTGTCATGGCTGAGAAGGAAACAAGTTGTTTAATATATTAGCCACTATTTCTTTACCATTTAAGAAAAAGAATGAGTTCAATAATCTGGAATGTGTCACTGAAAATGGAATTGTCATGGCTGAGAAGGAAACAAGTTGTTTAATATATTAGCCACTATTTCTTTACCATTTAAGAAAAAGAATGAGTTCAATAATCTGAATGTGTCACCTGAAAATGGAATTGTCATGGCTGAGAAGGAAACAAGTTGTTTAATATATTAGCCACTATTTCTTTACCATTTAAGAAAAGAATGAGTTCAATAATCTGGAATGTGTCACTGAAAATGGAATTGTCATGGCTGAGAAGGAAACAAGTTGTTTAATATATTAGCCACTATTTCTTTTACCATTTAAGAAAAGAATGAGTTCAATAATCTGGAATGTGTCACTGAAAATGGAATTGTCATGGCTGAGAGGAAACAAAGTTGTTTAATATATTAGCCACTATTTCTTTTACCATTTAAGAAAAGAATGAGTTCAATAATCTGGAATGTGTCACTGAAAAATGGAATTGTCATGGCTGAGAAGGAAACAAGTTGTTTAATATATGGCCACTATTTCTTTACCATTTAAGAAAAGAATGAGTTCAATAATCTGGAATGTGTCACTGAAAATGGAATTGTCATGGCTGAGAAGGAACAAGTTGTTTAATATATTAGCCCTATTTCTTTACCATTTAAGAAAAGAATGAGTTCAATAATCTGGAATGTGTCACTGAAAATGGAATTGTCATGGCTGAGAAGGAACAAGTTGTTTAATATATTAGCCACTATTTCTTTACCATTTAAGAAAAAGAATGAGTTCAATAATCTGGAAATGTGTCACTGAAATGGAATTGTCATGGCTGAGAAGGAAACAAGCTGTTTAATATATTAGCCACTATTTCTTTTACCATTTAAAAAAGAATGAGTTCAATAATCTGAATGTCACTGAAAATGGAATTGTCATGGCTGAGAAGAAACAAGTTGTTTAATATATTAGCCACTATTTCTTTACCATTTAAGAAAAGAATGAGTTCAATAATCTGGAATGTGTCACTGAAAATGGATGGCTGAGAAGGAAACAAGTTGTTTAATATATTAGCCACTATTTCTTTACCATTTAAGAAAAGAATGAGTTCAATAATCTGGAATGTGTCACTGAAAATGGAAATCATGGCTGAGAAGGAAACAAGTTGTTTAATATATTAGCCACTATTTTTACCATTTAAGAAAAAAATGAGTTCAATAATCTAATCTGAAAATGGAATTGTCATGGCTGAAAATGGAATTGTCAATAATCTGGAATGTGTCACTGAAAAATGGAATTTGAGAGAAGGAAACAAGTTGTTTAATATATTAGCCACTATTTCTTTACCTATTTAAGAAAAAGAATGAGTTCAATAATCTGAATGTCACTGAAAATGGAAATTATTTGTATGAGAAGGAAACAAGTTGTTTAATATATTAGCCACTGTTAACATTTAAGAAAAGAATGAGTTCAAATAATCTGGAAATGTGTCACTTGAAATGGAATTGCTGAAGAACAAGTTGTTTAATATATTGAACTATTTCTTTACCATTTAAGAAAAAGAATGAGTTCAATAATCTGGAACAAAATACTGAAAATGGAATTGTCATGGCTGAAGGAAACAAGTTGTTTAATATATTAGCCTATTTCTTTACCATTAAGAAAAGAAATGAGTTCAATAATCTAAATGTGTCACTGAAAATGGAATTGTCATGGCTGAGAAGGAAACAAGTTGTTTTATATTAGGCCACTATTCTTTACCATTTAAGAAAAAAAGAATGAGTTCAATAATCTGGAAATGTGTCACTGAAAATGGAATTGTCATGGCTGAGAAGGAAACAAGCTGTTGAATATATTAGCCACTATTTCTTTTTTAGAAAACCAGTTCAATAAGAATGTGTCACTGAAAATGGAAATGAGTTACCAATAATCTGGAATGTGTCACTGAAAAATTGTCTCATGGCTCGCAAAGGTTGTTTTAATATATTAGCCACTATTTTCTTCCTGTTTTGAAAGAATGAGTTCAATAACAATGTGTCACTAATGGAATTGTCAATACTGGTTGTTTATATAATGGCCAATATTTTTACCATTTAAGAAAAAGAATGAGTTCAATAATCTGGAATGTGTCACTGAAAATGGAATTGTCATGGCTGAGAAGGAAACAAGTTGTTTAATATATTAGCCACTATTTCTTTTTACCATTTAAGAAAAGAATGAGTTCAATAATCTGGAATGTGTCACTGAAAATGGAATTGTCATGGCTGAGAAGGAAACAAGTTGTTTAATATATTAGCCACTATTTCTTTACCATTTAAGAAAAAGAATGAGTTCAATAATCTGGAATGTCACTGAAAATGGAATTGTCATGGCTGAGAAGGAAACAAGTTGTTTAATATATTAGCCACTATTTCTTTACCATTTAAGAAAAAGAATGAGTTCAATAATCTGAAAATGTCACTGAAAATGGAATTGTCATGGCTGAGAAGGAAACAAAGTTGTTTAATATATTAGCCACTATTTCTTTACCATTTAAGAAAAGAATGAGTTCAATAATCTGGAATGTGTCACTGAAAATGGAATTGTCATGGCTGAGAAGGGAAACAAGTTGTTTAATATATTAGCCACTATTTCTTTACCATTTAAGAAAGAATGAGTTCAATAATCGGAATGTGTCACTGAAAAATGGAGTTGTCATAGCTGAGAAGGAAACAAGCTGTTTAATATAATAGCCACTATTCTTTACCCATTTAAGAAAGAATGAGTTCAATAATACAGATGTGTCACTGAAATGGAATTATCATGGCTGAGAAGGAAACAGTTGTTGTTTAATATATTAGCCATATTTCTTCATTTAAGAAAAGAATAAGGTTCAATAATCTGGAATGTGTCTGAAAATGGAATTATCATGGCTGAAGGAACAAGCTGTTTAATATATTAGCCACTATTTCTTTTACCATTTAAGAAAAAGAATGAGTTCAATAATCTGGAATGTGTCACTGAAAATGGAATTGTCAAGTATGAGAAGGAAACAAGTTGCTTGAAATATATTAGCCAACTATTTCTTTACCATTTAAGAAAAAAGAATGAGTCTAATAATCTGGAATGTGTCACTGAAAATGGAATTGTCATGGCTGAAGGAAACAAGTTGTTTAATATATTAGCCACTATTTCTTTTTACCATTTAAGAAAAAAAGAATGAGTTCAATAATCTGGAATGTGTCACTGAAAATGGAATTGTCATGGCTGAGAAGGAAACAAGTTGTTTAATAGTATTATGTGCTAATTATTTGGCTTTACCTGTTTTTACTTTTTAAGAAAAAGAATGAGTTCAATCTAATGTCACTGAATGGAATTGTCACTGAAAAATGGATATTAGCCTATTTCTTTCATGGAATGAGAATCTGGAATGTCACTGAAAAGTTGTTTAATATATTAGCCACTATTTCTTTACCATTTAAAAAAAAAGAATGAGTTCAATAATCTGGGAATGTGTCACTGAAAATGGAATTGTCATGGCTGAGAAGGAAACAAGATTGTTTAATATATTAGCCACTATTTCTTTCATTTTAGTTCAATAATCTGGAATTTAAGAAAAAGAAGCTGGAGTTCAATAATCTGGAATGTGTCACTGAAAATGGAATTGTCATGGCTGAGAAGGAAACAAAATTTGTTTAATATATTAGCCACTATTTTTTACCATTTAAGAAAAAGAATGAGTTCAATAATCTGAATAAAATACTGAAAATGGAATTGCTCAAGTATTTTGAGACGGAAACAAGAATGAGTTCAATAATCTAGATATTATTGTCATGGCGAAAGGAAACAAGTTATTTTAATTTAGCCCATTTAAGAAAAAAGAATGAGTTCAATAATCTGGAATGTGTCACTGAAATGGAATTAATCATGGCTGAGAAGGAAACAAGCTGTTTAATATATTAGCCACTATTTCTTTACCATTTAAGAAAAAAAGAATGAGTTCAATAATCTGGAATGTGTCACTGAAAATGGAATTGTCATGGCTGAGAAGGAAACAAGTTGTTTAATATATTAGCCACTATTTCTTTACCATTTAAGAAAAGAATGAGTTCAATAATCTGGAATGTGTCACTGAAAATGGAATTGTCATGGCTGAGAAGGAAACAAGTTGGTTAATATATTAGCCACTATTTCTTTACCATTTAAGAAAAAGAATGAGTTCAATAATCTGGAATGTGTCACTGAAAATGGAATTGTCATGGCTGAGAAGGAAGGAAGCCAAGTTTTTTACCATTTAAAAAAAAGAATAGTTCAATAATTGGAATGTGTCATGAAAAGTTGCGGCTGAGAAGGAAGAATGTTGTTTAATATTAGCCACTATTTTTTTACCATTTAAGAAAAGAATGAGTTACTGAAATGGAATTGAAAAATGGCTGAGAAGGAAACAAAGTTGTTTAATATATTAGCCTATTTCTTTACAATTAAGAAAAGAATGAGTTCAATAATCTGGAATGTGTCACTGAAATGGAATTGTCATGGCTGAGAAGGAAACAAGTTGTTTAATATATTAGCCACTATTTCATTTTACAATAATCATTTAAGAAAAAGAATGAGTTCAATAATCTGAATGTGTCACTGAAAATGGAATTGTCATGTGTCACTGAGAAGGAAACAAGTTGTTTAATATATTAGCCACTATTTCTTTACCATTTAAGAAAAAGAATGAGTTCAATAAACTGAATGTGTCACTGAAAATGGAATTGTCATGGCTGAGAGAAGGAAAGCCAAGTTGTTTAATGGAAGTATTAGCCACTATTTCTATTTACCTATTATTTAAGAAAAGAATGAGTTCAATAATCTGGAATGTGTCACTGAAAATGGAATTGTCATGGCTGAGAAGAAACAAGCTGTTTAATATATTAGCCATTTATTTCTTTACCATTTAAGAAAAGAATGAGTTCAATAATCTGGAATGTGTCACTGAAAATGGAATTGTCATGGCTGAGAAGGAAACAAGTTTGTTTAATATATTAGCCACTATTTCTTTTTATTCATTTAAGAAAAGAATGAGTTCAATAATCTGAATGTGTCACTGAAAATGGAATTTGTCATGGCTGAGAAGGAAACAAGTTGTTTAATATATTAGGCCACTATTTCTTTTACCATTTAAGAAAAGAATGAGTTCAATAATCTGGAATGTGTCACTGAAAAATGGAATTGTCATGGCTGAGAAGGAAACAAGTTGTTTAATATATTAGCCACTATTTTTTTTACCATTTAAAAAAAAGAATGAGTTCAATAATCTGGAATGTGTCACTGAAAATGGAATTGTCATGGCTGAGAAGGAAACAAGTTGTTTAATATTGAAAGAATAGTTCAATACTGGAATTTCTGAAAATTGGAATTTCATGGCCATTTAAGCATTAAAAAAGAATGAGTCTAATAATCTGGAAATGTGTCACTGAAAATGGAATTGTCACATGAGAAGGAAACAAGTTGTTTAATATATTAGCCACTATTTCTTTACCATTTAAGAAAAAAAGAATGAGTTCAATAATCTGAATGTGTCACTGTTCAAAATGGAATTGTCATGGCTGAGAAGGAAACAAGTTGTTTAATATATTGTCACTATTTCTTTACCATTTAAGAAAAGAACAGAGTTCAATAATCTGAAAATGTCTGAAAATGGAATTGTCATGGCTGAGAGAAGGAAACAAGTTGTTTAATATATTAGCCACTATTTCTTTACCATTTAAGAAAAAGAATGAAAAAATGTGTCATGGCTGAAAATAAGTTGAATTAGCCCTATTTCTTTGGCTGAAAAAGATGAGTTCAATAATCTGGTTGTTGAAAATGGAATTATCATGGCTGAAGCCACTATTTCTTTTACCATTTAAGAAAAAGAATGAGTTCAATAATCTGGAATGTGTCACTGAAATGGAATTATCATGGCTGAGAAGGAAACAAGTTGTTTAATATATTAGCCACTATTTCTTTACCATTTAAGAAAAAGAATGAGTTCAATAATCTGGAATGTGTCACTGAAAATGGAATTGTCATGGCTGAAGGAAACAAGTTGTTTAATATATTTAGCCTGTTCTTTACCATTAAGAAAAGATAGGTTCAATAATCTGGAATGTGTCACTGAAAATGGAATTATCAAACTGAAGAAACAAGCATTTAATATATTAGTACTATTTGCCCCACCATTTAAGAAAAAGAATGAGTTCCGTATCAATACTGGAATGTGTCTGAAAATGGAATTGTCATGGCTGAGAGAAACAAGTTGTTTTAATATATTAGCCCACTATTTTACTAACACCATTTAAGAAAAGAATGAGTTCAATAATCTGGAATATGTCACTGAAAATGGGTGTCATGGCTGAGAAGGAAACAAGTTGTTTAATATATTAGCCTGTTTCTTTACCATTTAAGAAAAAGAATGAGTTCATAATCTGGAATGTGTCACTGAAAATGGAATTCGTCATATTGAGAAGGAAAAGTTGTTTTAATATATTAGCCTCTATTTCTTTACCATTTAAAGAAAAAAGAATGAGTTCAATAATCTAGATGTCACTGAAAATGGAATTGTCACATGAGAAGAAACAAGTTGTTTAATATATTGGCCTGTTCTTTACCATTTAAAAAAAAGAAGTTCAATAATCTGGAATGTGTCACTTTGAAAAATGGAAATTGTCATAGCTGAGAAGGAAACAAGTTATTTTAATATATTAGCCACTATTTCTTCACTTCATTTAAGAAAAGAATGAGAGTTCAATAATCAATGTGTCACTGAAAATGGAATTGTCACTGAAGGAAACAAGAAAATTTGGAATGAGTTCAATAATGGCTGACTGAAAATGGAATTGTCAAATGTTGTTTAATAGAAGGCCACTATTTCTTTTACCATTTAAGAAAGAATGAGTTCAATAAACTGGAATGTGTCACTGAAAATGGAATTGTCATGGCTGAGAAGGAAACAAGTTGTTTAATATATTAATAGCCTGTTTCTTTTTACATTTAAGAAAAGAATGGGTTCAAGAATCTGGAATATGTCACTGAAAATGGAATTGTCATGGCTGAGAAGGAACAAGTTGTTTAATATTAGCCACTATTTCTTTTACCATTTAAGAAAAAGAATGAGTTCAATAATCTGGAATGTGTCAATGAAAATGAAATTGTCATGGCTGGAGAAGGAAACAAGTTGTTTAATATATTAGCCACTATTTCTTTACCATTTAAGAAAAGAAATAGGTTCAATAATGAAATGTGTCACTGAAATGGAATTGTCATGGCTGAGAAGGAAAAGGTTGTTTATATATTAGCCACTATTTCTTTACCATTTAAGAAAAAGAATGAGTTCAATAATCTGGAATGTGTCACTGAAAATGGAATTGTCATGGCTGAGAAGGAAACAAGCTGTTTAATATAATTAGCCACTATTTCTTTACCATTTAAGAAAAGAATGAGTTCAATAAACTGGAATGTGTCACTGAAAATGGAATTGTCATGGCTGAGAAGGAATGTTATTTAATATATTAGCCACTATTTTTTGCCATTTAAGAAAAGAATGAGTTCAATAATCTGAATGTGTCACTGAAAATGGAATTGTCATGGCTGAGAAGGAAACAAGTTGTTTAATATATTAGCCACTATTTCTTTACCATTTAAGAAAAGATATGGTTCAATAATCTGAATGTGTCACTGAAATGGAATTGTCGCTGGCTGAGAAGGAAACAAGTTGTTTTAATATATTAGCCATTATTTCTTTACCAAATTTAAGAAAAGAATGAGTTCAATAATCTGGAATGTGTCGAAATGGAATTGTGTCATGGCTGAGAAGGAAACAAGTTGTTTAATATAATAGCCACTATTTCTTTACCATTTAAGAAAAGAATGAGTTCAATAATCTGGAATGTGTCACTGAAAATGGAATTGTCATGGCTGAGAAGGAAACAAGTTGTTTAATATATTAGCCACTATTTCTTACCATTTAAGAAAAGAATGGTTCAATAATCTGGGAATGTGTCACTGAAAATGAATTGTCATGGCTGAGAAGGAAACAAGCTGTTTAATATATTAGCCACTATTTCTTTTTTACCATTTAAGAAAAGATAATGAGAATTGTCAAAGCTGAGAAGGAAACAGTTGTTGAATGTCACCATTAAGAAAAAAATGGAATCTGTCTGAAAATGGAATTATCATGAGAAGGAAATGTTGTTTAATATATTAGCCACTATTTCTTTACCATTTAAGAAAAAGAATAAGTTCAATAATCTGGAATGTGTCACTGAAATGGAATTGTCATGGCTGAGAAGGAACAAGTTGTTTAATATATTAGCCACTATTTCTTTACATTTAAGAAAAAGAATGAGTTCAATAATCTGAATAAACACTGAAATGGAATTGTCATGGCTGAGAAGGAAACAAGCTGTTTAATATATTAACCTATTTCTTCACTAGAAAAGAATAGTTAATAATCTGAATGTTTACCTGAAAATGAATTATCATGGCTGAAAGAATGAGTTCAATAGCCACTATACCATTTGAAGTTGTAATCTGGAATGTGAAAATGGAATTGTCATGGCTGAGAAGGAAAGGATTGTTTTAATATATTAACTACTATTTCTTTACCATTTAAGAAAAGAATGAGTTCAATAATCTTGAATGTGTCACTGAAAATGGAATTGTCATGGCTGAGAGAAGCTGTTTAATATAAACAAGTTGTTTAATATATTGAAAAGCATGGCACCATTTCTTTTTCCATTTAAAGAAAAAAAGAATGGAGTTCAATGAAAATGGATCATGGAATGTGCTATTTCACTAAGAAAAAATGGGAATTGTCATGGCTGAGAAGAAAAAAGTTGTTTAATATAATAGCCACTATTTCTTTACCATTTAAGAAAAAGAATGGAGTTCTGAAAATAATCTGGAATGTGTTCTTCCATTTAAGAAAAAATGGAATCTGTCTGAAAATGGGTCTGAGAAGGAAACAAGCTGTTTAATATATTAGCCACTATTTCTTTACCATTTAAGAAAAGAATGAGTTCAATAATCTGAATGTCACTGAAAATGGAAGGTGTCATGTTTTGAGAAGGAACAAGTTGTTTAATATAATAGCCACTATTTCTTTAACATTTAAGAAAAAAGAATGAGTTCAATAATCTGGAATGTGTCACTGAAAATGGAATTTCATGGCTGAGAAGGAAACAAGTTGTTTAATATATTAGCCACTATTTCTTTTGCCATTTAAGAAAAGAATGAGTTCAATAATTGGAATGTGTCACTGAAAAATGGAATTGTCATGGCTGAAGAAACAAGTTGTTCAATAATAATAGTCATGGCACTATTTTTAATATTTACCATTTGCCATTTAAAAAGAATGAGTTCAATAATCTGAATGTGTCACTGAAAAATGGAATTGTCATGGCTGAGAAGGAAACAAGTGAAAATGATTTAATATATTAGCCACTATTTCTTTACCATTTAAGAAAAAGAATGAGTTCAATAATCTAGAATGTGTCACAAAAATGGAATTGTCATGGCTGAAGGAAACAAGCTGTTTAATATATTAGCCACTATTTCTTTACCATTTTAAAAAAAGAATGGGTTCAATAATCTGGAATGTGTCACTGAAAATGAATTGTCATGGCTGAGAAGGAAACAAGTTGTTTAATATATTAGCCACTATTTCTTTACCATTTAAGAAAAAAGAATGAGTTCAATAATCTGGAATGTGTCACTGAAAATGGAATTGTCATGGCTGAGAAGGAAACAAGTTGTTTAATATATTAGCCACTATTTCTTTACCATTTAAGAAAAGAATGAGTTCAATAATCTGGGTGTGTCACTGAAAAATGGAATTGTCATGGCTGAGAAGGAAAAGTTGTTTTAATATATTAGCCAATATTTCTTTTTACCATTTAGAAAAGAATCGAGTTCAATAATCTGGAATGTGTCACTGAAAATGGAATTGTCATGGCTGAGAAGAAAACAAGTTGTTTAATGTAATGCTAATTATTTCTTTACTATTTAAAGAAAAGAATAGGTTCAATAATCTGGAATGTGTCACTGAAATGGAATTGTCATGGCTGAGAAGGAAATGTTGTTTAATATATTAGCCACTATTTCTTTTACCATTTAAGAAAAGAATAAATTCAATAATCTGGAATGTGTCACACTGAAAATGGAATTGTCATGGCTGAGAAGGGAAACAAGCTATTTAATATATATTGCCAACTATTTTTACCATTTAAGAAAAGAATGGAGTTCAATAATCTGAATGTGTCACTGAAAATGGAATTGTCATGGTTGAGAAGGAAACAAGTTGTTTACTATATTAGCCAATTATTTCTTTACCACGGCTATTAAAAGAATGAAAAACTGAAATGGAATTTATTGAGAAGGAAACAAGTTGTTTATGCATTAGCCACTATTTCTTTACCATTTAAGAAAAAGAATGGAGTTCAATAATCTGGAATGTGTCCTGAAAATACGTTGTCATGGCTGAGAAGGAAACAAACTGTTTAATATATAGCCACTATTTCTTTTTACCACATTTAAGAAAAAGAATGAGTTCAATAATAATCTGGAATGTCACTGAAAATGGAATTGCCATGTGAGAAGGAAACAAGCTGTTTAATATAATAGCATATTCTTACACCATTTAAGAAAGAATAAGTTCAATAATCTGGAATGTGTCAATGAAAATGGAATTGTCATGGCTGAGAAGGAAAATAAGCTGTTTAACATATTAGCCACTATTTCATTTGTTTAAGAAAAGAATGAGTTCAATAATCTGGAATGTGTCACTGAAAAATGGAATTGTCATGGCTGAGAAGGAACAAGCTGTTTAATATATTACACACTCATTTCTTTACCATTTAAGAAAAGAATGAGTTCATCAATCTGAATGTGCTCACTGAAATGGAATTGCTCATGGCTGAGATGAAACAAGTTGTTTAATATAGTTTAGCTACTATTTCTTTAACATTAAGAAAAAGAATGAGAGTCTAATAATCTGAATGTCACTGAAAATGGAATTGTCATGGCTGAGAAGGAAACAAGCTGTTTATTTATATTAACCACTATTTTTGTACCATTTAAGAAAAAGAATGAGTTCAATAATCTGGAATGTGTCACTGAAATGGAATTGTCAAGTATGAGAAGGAAACAAGCTGTTTAATATACTAGCTATTTAAGAAAAGAATGAGTTCTTTACCATTTAAGAAAGGAAAGTTGTTTAATATATTGTTTACTAATCTATTTAAGAAAAAGAATGAGTTCAATAAAATGTGTCACTGAAATGGAATTGTCATGGCTGAGAAGGAAAAAGTTGTTTAATATAATAGCTACTTTATTTCTTTTTACCATTTAAGAAAAGAATGAGTTCAATAATCTGAATGTCACTGAAAATGGAAATTGTCATGGCTGAGAAGGAAACAAGCTGTTTAATATATTAGCCACTATTTTTACCATTTAAGAAAAGAATGAGTCGTCAATTTGGAATGTGTCACTGAAAATGGAATTGTCATGGATGAGAAGGAAACAAGTTGTTTAATATATTAGCCACTATTTCTTTTACCATTTAAGAAAAAAGAATGAGTTCAATAATCTGAATGTGTCACTGAAAATGGAATTGTCATGGCTGGAGAAGGAAAACAAGTTGTTTAATATATTAATTATTTTCTTTTACTATTAAAAGAATGAGTTCAATAATCTGAATGTGTCACTGAAAATGGAATTGTCATGGCTGAGAAGGAAACAAGTTGTTTAATATATTAATACTATTTCTTTTACCATTTAAGAAAAAAGAATGAGTTCAATCTGAATGTCATTGAAAAATGGAATTGTCATGGCTGAGAAGGAACAAGCTGTTTAATATATTAGCCACTATTTCTTTACCATTTAAGAAAAGAATGAGTTCAATAATCTGGAATGTCACTGAAAATGGAATTGTCATGGCTGAGAAGCATGAAACAAGTTGTTTAATATATTAGCTACCATTTCTTTTTACCATTTAAGAAAAAAGAATGAGTTCAATAATCTGAATGTGTCACTGAAAATGGGAATTGTCATGGCTGAGAGAGGAAACAAGTTGTTTAATATATTAGCCAACTATTTCTTTACCATTTAAGAAAAGAATGAGTTCAATAATCTGAATGTCATTGAAAAAATGGAATTGTCATATTGAGAAGGAAACAAGTTGTTTAATATATTAGCCACTATTTTTACCATTTAAGAAAAGAATGAGTTCAATAATCTGAATGTGTCATTAAAATGGAATTGTCATGGCATGAAGGAAACAAGTTGTTTAAATATATTAGCTACTATTTCACTATTTAAGAAAAAAATGAGTTCAATAATCTGGAATGTGTCACTGAAAATGGAATTGTCATATTAGAAGGAAACAAGCTGTTTAATATATTAGCCACTATTTCTTTACCATTTAAGAAAAAAGAATGAGTTCAATAATCTGAATGTGTCAATGAAAATGGAATTGTTACGGCATGAGAAGGAAACAAGTTGTTGAATATATTAGCTACATTTTCTTTTACCATTTAAGAAAAAGAATGAGTTCAATAATCTGAATGTGTCACTGAAAATGAATTGTCATGGCTGAGAAGGAAACAAGTTGTCGAATATATTAGCCACTATTTCTTTTACCATTTAAGAAAAAAGAATGAGTTCAATAATCTGAAATTGTAAAGCTACTTTTGAAATGGAATTGTCATGGCTGAGAAGGAAAACAAGCTGTTTAATATATTAACCAATTATTTCTTTTACTATTTAAGAAAAAATGAGTTCAATAATCTGGAATGTGTCACTGAAAATGGAAATTGTCATAGCTAGAGAGGAAACAAGCTCTTCAATATATTAGCCACTATTTCTTTTCATTAAGAAAAAGAACAGTTCAATAATCTGGAATGTGTCACTGAAAATGGAAATTATCATAGCTGAGAAGGGAAAACAAGTTGTTTAAATATATTAGCCACTATTTCTTTACCATTTAAGAAAAGAATGAGTTCAATAATCTGGAATGTGTCACTGAAAATGGAATTGTCATGGCTGAGAAGGAGGCTCAAGTTGTTTAATATATAGCCACTATTTCACTTCATTTAAGAAAAAGAATGAGTTCAATAATAATCTGGAATGTGTCAATGAAAATGAAATTGTCATGGCTGAGAAGGCTGAACAAGTTGTTTAATATATTAGCCACTATTTTCTTTTACCATTTAAGAAAAGAATGAGTTCAATAATCTGGAATGTATGCTGAAAATGGGATTACCAGGGCTGTTTAAATATATTGTCATGTTATTTCCTTTACCATTTAAGAAAAAGAATGAGTTCAATAATTTGAATTCTTTAATATATTAGGGAACCCACTATTTCTATTTTTACCATTTAAGAAAAAGAATGAGTTCAATAATCTGGAATGTCACTGAAAATGGAATTGTCATTATTGAGAATAAAACAAGTTGTTTAATATATTAGCACTATTTCTTTTACCATTTAAAGAATGAATAGGTTCAATAATCTGGAATGTGTCACTGAAAATGGAATTATCATGGCTGAGAAGGAAACAGTTGTTTAATATATTAGCCACTATTTTTTACCATTTAAGAAAGAATGAGTTCAATAATCTGGAATGTGTCACTGAAAATGGAAATGTCATGGCTGATAAGGAAACAAGCATTTTAATATATTAGCCACTATTTCTTTACCATTTAAGAGAAAAAATATGAGTTCAATAATCTGGAATGTGTCACTGAAAATGGAAATTGTCTGCTGGCTGAGAAAGGAAATATTTAATATATTAGCCACTTTTTTCATTTAATTTGAAAAAGAATGAGTCTAATAATCTGGAATGTGTCACTGAAAATGGAGTTATCATGGCTGAGAAGGGGAAAACAAGTTGTTTAATATATTAGCCACTATTTCTTTACCATTTAAGAAAAGAATGAGTTTCATTAATCTGGAATGTGTCACTGAAATGGAATTGTCATGGCTGAGAAGGAAACAAGTTGTTTAATATATTAGCCACTATTTCTTTACCATTTAAGAAAAAGAATGAGTTCAATAATCTGGAATGTGTCTGAAATGGAATTGTCATGGCTGAGAAGGAAACAAGTTGTTTAATATATTAGCCACTATTTCTTTACCATTTAAGAAAAAAGAATGAGTTCAATAATCTGGAATGTGTCACTGAAAATGGAATTGTCATGTTGAAGAATAAAAACAAGTTTGTTTAATATATTAACCCTTTTCTTTTACCATTTAAGAAAAAAGAATGAATGTTCTGAAAATGGAATTGTCTGTAGTGAGGGGAAAACAATGTCACATTTGAAAAAATGGAATCTGGAATGTCACTGAAATGGAATTATCGGGAGAAGGAAACAAGTTGTTTAATATATTAAAGTACTATTCTTTACTGTTTAAGAAAAAGAATGAGTTCAATAATCTGGAATGTGTCACTGAAAATGGAATTGTCATGGCTGAGAAGGAAACAAGTTGTTTAATATATTAGCCACTATTTTTTACCATTTAAGAAAAAGAATGAGTTCAATAATCTGGGAATGTCACTGAAAATGGAATTGTCATGGCTGAGGAAACAAGTTGTTTAATATATTAGCCACTATTTTTTTACCATTTAAGAAAAAGAATGAGTTCAATAATCTGGAATGTGTCACTGAAATGGAATTGTCATGGCTGAGAAGGAAACAAGTTGTTTAATATATTAGCCACTATTTTCTTTACCATTTAAGAAAAAGAATGAGTTCAATAATCTGAATGTGTCACTGAAATGGAATTGTCATGGCTGAGAAGGGAAAAGTTTGTTTAAAGTATTAGCCACTATTTCTTTTACTCATTTGGGAAAAAAAGAATGAGTTCATTAATCTGGAATGTGTCACTGTTAAAAATGGAATTGTCATGGCTGAGAAGGAAACAAGTTGTTTAATATATTAGCCACTATTTTTTTACCATTTAAGAAAAAAGAATGAGTTCATTAAATCTGGAATGTGTCACTGAAAATGGAATTGGTCATGGCTGAGAAGGAACAAGTTGTTTGAATATATTAAATACTATTTCTTTTACCATTTAAGAAAAAGAATGAGTTCAATAATCTGGAATGTGTCAATGAAAATGAAATTGTCATGGCTGAGAAATGTTGTTTAATATATTAGCCAATTATTTCTTTACCATTTATGCTTCGTTTAATGGAATATTAGAAACAAGCTGTTTAATATATCTTTTTACCATTTAAAAAAATGAGTTCAATAATCTGGAATGTGTCACTGAAATGAAATTGTCATGGCTGGAGAAGGAAACAAGTTGTTTAATATATTAGCCACTATTTCTTTTACCATTTAAGAAAAGAATGAGTTCAATAATCTGAATGTGTCACTGAAAATGGAAATTGTCATGGCTGAGAAGGAAACTAATATAAGCTAATTATTTCACCATTTGTTTAATGAAAATGGAATTGTCATGGCTGAGAAGGGAAACAACTGAATATATTAGCCACTATTTTTACCATTTAAGAAAAGAATGAAAACGGAATGTGTCACTGAAAATGGTTCATTGAGAAGGAAACAAGTTGTTTAATATATTATTAGCCACTATTTTACCATTTTGAATGTCTAATAATCTGGAATGTGTACTGAAAATGGAATTGTCATGGCTGAGAAGGAAAACAAGCTGTTTAATATATTAGCCACTATTTCTTTTACCATTTAAGAAAAAGAATGAGTTCAATAAACTGAATGTGTCACTGAAAATGGAATTGTCATGGCTGAGAAGGAAACAAGTTGTTTAATATGGACAGCTACTATTTCTTTTTACCATTTAAGAAAAGAATGAGTTCAATAATCTGAATGTGTCACTGAAAAATGGAATTGTCACTGGGAGAAGGAAATGTTGTTTAATATATTAGAAAAATGGAATTGTCTGAAAAATGGAATTGTATTGAGAAGGAAACAAGTTGTTTAATATATTAGCCACTATTTTTTTACCATTTAAGAAAAAAGAATGAGTTCAATAATCTGGAATGTGTCACTGAAATGGAATTGTTTTATTGAGAAGGAAACAAGTTGTTTAATATATTAAATACTATTTCTTTACCATTTAAGAAAAGAATGAGTTCAATAATCTGGAATGTGTCACTGAAAATGGAATTGTCATGCGCTGAGAAGGAAACAAGTTGTTTAATATATTAGCCACTATTTCTTTACCATTTAAGAAAAAGAATGAGTTCAATAATCTGAAAATGTGTCACTGAAAATGGAATTGTCATGGCTGAGAAGGAAACAAGCTGTTTAATATATTAGCCACTATTTCTTTTACCATTTAAGAAAAAGAATGAGTTCAATAATCTGGAATGTGTCACTGAAAAATGGAATTGTCATGGCTGAGAAGGAAAGTTGTTTAATATATTAGCCATACTATTTCTTTACCATTTAAGAAAAAGAATGAGTTCAATAATCTGGAATGTGTCACTGAAAATGGAATTGTCATGGCTGAGAAGGAAAACAAGTTGTTTAATATATTAGCTACCATTTCTTTACCACTTAAGAAAAAGAATGAGTTCAATAATCTGGACGTGTCACTGAAATGGAATTGTCATATTGAGAAGGAAACAAGTTGTTTAATATATTAGCCACTATTTCTTTACCATTTAAGAAAAGAATGAGTTCAATAATCTGGAAATGTGTCACTGAAAATGGAATTGTCATGGCTGAGAAGGAAACAAGTTGTTTAATATATTAGCCACTATTTTTTTACCATTTAAGAAAAAGAATGAGTTCAATAATCTGAATGTGTCACTGAAAATGGAATTGTCATGGCTGAGAAGGAAACAAGTTGTTTAATATATTAGCCACTATTTCTTTACCATTTAAGAAAAGAATGAGTTCAATAATCTGGAATGTGTCACTGAAAATGGAATTGTCATGGCTGAGAAGGAAACAAGTTGTTTAATATATTAGCCACTATTTCTTTACCATTTAAGAAAAAAAGAATGAGTTCAATAATCTGGAATGTGTCACTGAAAATGGAATTGTCATGGCTGAGAAGGAAACCAAGAATGAGTTAATCTGGAATACTGAAATAGCATGGAAGGAAAAGTATTTAATATTTACCATTTAATTTAAGAAAAAGAATGAGTTCAATAATCTGGAATGTGTCACTGAAAATGGAATTGTCATGAGAAACAAGTTGTTTAATATATTAGCCACTATTTCTTTTTTACCATTAAGAAAAAGAATGAGTTCAATAATCTGGAATGTGTCACTGAAAATGGAATTGTCATGGCTGAGAAGGAAACAAAGTTGTTTAATATATTAGCCACTATTTCTTTTTACCATTTAAGAAAAAAGAATGAGTTCAATAATCTGGAATGTGTCACTGAAAATGGAATTGTCATGGCTGAACAAGTTGTTTAAAACACTATTTTTACCATTTAAAAAGAATGAGTTCAATAATCTGGAATTTCACTGAAAATTTATCATGGCTGAAAAAGAATGAGTTGTTTAATATATTATAATTTCTTTACCATTTAAAAAGAATGAAAATGGAATGTGTCACTGAAAATGGAATTGAGCTGAGAAGGAAACAAGTTGTTTTAATATATTAGCACTATTTCTTTACCATTTAAGAAAAGAATGAGTTCAATAATCTGGAATGTGTCACTGAAAATGGAATTGTCATGGCTGAGAAGGAAACAAGTTGTTTAATATATTAGCCACTATTTCTTTACCATTTAAGAAAAAGAATGAGTTCAATAATCTGGAATGTCACTGAAAAAATGGAATTGTCATAGCTGAAAAGAAGTTGAATATATTAGCCACTATTTCTTTACCATTTAAAAAAAGAATGAGTTCAATAATCTGGAATGTGTCACTGAAAAATGGATTATCATGGCTGAGAAGGACAAGCTATTTAATATTTTAGCCACTATTTCTTTACCATTTAAGAAAAAAGAATGAGTTCAATAATCTGGAATGTGTCACTGAAAATGGAATTGTCATGGCTGAGAAGGAAACAAGTTGTTTAATATATTAGCCACTATTTCTTTACCATTTAAAAAAAAGAATGAGTTCAATAATCTGGAATGTGTCACTGAAAATGGAATTGTCATGGCTGAGAAGGAAACAAGTTGTTTAATATATTAGCCACTATTTCTTTTACCATTTAAGAAAAGAATGAGTTCAATAATCTGGAATGTGTCACTGAAAATGGAATTGTCATGGCTGAGAAGGAAAACAAGTTGTTTAATATATTAGCCACTATTTCTACCATTTAAGAAAAGAATGAGTTCAATAATCTGGAATGTGTCACTGAAAATGGAATTGTCATGGCTGAGAAGGAAACAAACTGTTTAATATATTAGGCCACTATTTTTACCATTTAGAAAAAGAATGAGTTCAATAATCTGGAATGTGTCACTGAAAATGGAATTGTCATGGCTGAGAAGGAAACAAGTTGTTTAATATATTAGCCACTATTTCTTTTACCATTTAAGAAAAAAGAATGAGTTCAATAATCTGGAATGTGTCACTGAAAATGGAATTGTCATGGCTGAGAAGGAAACAAGTTGTTTAATATATTAGCCACTATTTTCTTTACCATTGATTTAAAAAAGAATGAGTTCAATAATCTGGAATGTGTCACTGAAAATGGAATTGTCATGGCTGAGAAGGAAACAAGTTGTTTAATATATTAGCCACTATTTCTTTACCATTTAAGAAAAGAATGGGTTCAATAATCTGGAATGTGTCACTGAAAATGGAATTGTCATGGCTGAGAAGGGAAACAAAGTTGTTTAATATATTAGCCACTATTTCTTTACTATTTAAGAAAAGAATGAGTTCAATAATCTGGAATGTGTGTGAAAATGGAATTGTCATGGCTGGAAACAAGCTGTTTAATATATTAGCCACTATTTCTTTACCATTTAAGAAAAGAATGAGTTCAATAATCTGGAATGTGTTCACTGAAAATGGAATTGTCATGGCTGAGAAGGAAAGTAAGCTGTTTAATATATTAGCCACTATTTCTTTACCATTTAAGAAAAAGAATGAGTTCAATAATCTGGATATGTCACTGAAAATGGAATTGTCATGGCTGAGAAGGAAACAAGTTGTTTAATATATTAGGCCACTATTTCTTTACCATTTAAGAAAAAGAATGAGTTCAATAATCTGGAATGTGTCACTGAAAATGGAATTGTCATGGCTGGAGAAGGTTGTTTAATATATTGCCTATTTCTTACCATTTAAAAGAATGAGTTCAATAATCTGGAATGTGTCACTGAAAATGGAATTATCATGGCTGAGAAGGAAAACAAAATATATTAGCCACTATTTCTTTTCAATAATCTGGAATGTGTCACTGAAAATGGAATTGTCATGGCTGAGAAGGAAACAAGTTGTTTAATATATTAGCCACTATTTCTTACCATTTAAGAAAAAGAATGAGTTCAATAATGGAATGTGTCACTGAAATGGAATTGTCATGGCTGAGAAACAAGTTGTTTAATATATTAGCCACTATTTCTTTAAGAAAGAACAATAATTAAAAAAAAGAATGGAATAATCATGAGAAGGAAAATAAATCTAGCCACTATTTCTTACCATTAAAAAAAAAATGGAATTGTCATGGCTGAAAAGGAAACAAGTTTTAATATATTAGCCACTATTTTTTTACCATTTAAGAAAAGAATGAGTTCAATAATCTGGAATGTGTCACTGAAAATGGAATTGTCATGGCTGAGAAGGAAACAAGTTGTTTAATATATTAGCCACTATTTTTTACCATTTAAGAAAAGAATGAGTTCAATAATCTGGAATGTGTCACTGAAAATGGAATTGTCATGGCTGAGAAGGAAAAGTTGTTTAATATATTAGCCACTATTTCTTTACCATTTAAGAAAAAAGAATGAGTTCAATAATCTGGAATGTGTCACTGAAAATGGAATTGTCATGGCTGAGAAGTTGAAACAAGTTGTTTAATATACAGCCACTATTTCTTTACCATTTAAGAAAAAGAATGAGTTCAATAATCTGAAATGTGTCACTGAAAATGGAATTGTCATGGCTGAGAAGGAAACAAGTTGTTTAATATATTAGCCACTATTTCTTTACCATTTAAGAAAAAGAATGAGTTCAATAATCTGGAATGTGTCACTGAAAATGGAATTGTCATGGCTGAGAAAAACAGTTGTTTAATATAATGGCCACTATTTCTTTACCATTTAAGAAAAAGAATGAGTTCAATAATCTGGAATGTGTCACTGAAAATGGGTGTCATGGCTGAAGGAAACAAGTTGTTTAATATATTATTACTATTTCTTTACCATTTAAGAAAAAGAATGAATGTTCAATAATCTGAATGTGTCACTGAAAATAAATTGTTCAATAATCTGGAATGTGCTGAGAAGAAACAAGTTGTTTAATATATTAGCCACTATTTCTTTTACCATTTAAGAAAAGAATGAGTTCAATAATCTGGAATGCACTGAAAATGGAATTGTCATGGCTGAGAAGGAAAAAAGTTATTTTATATATTAGCCACTATTCTTTACCATTTAAGAAAAAAGAATGAGTTCAATAATCTGGAATGTGTCCTGAAAATGGAATTGTCATGGCTGAGGAAGGAAACAAGTTGTTTAATATATTACTATATTTCTTTTACCATTTAAGAAAAAAGAATAAGGTTCAATAATCTGAAATGTGTCACTGAAAATGGAATTGTCATGGCTGAGAAGGAAACAAGTTGTTTAATATATTACCACTATTTCTTTACCATTTAAGGAAAAAGAATAGGTTCAATAATCTGGAATGTGTCACTGAAATGGAAAATTGTCATGGCTGAGAAGGAAAAGTTGTTTAATATATTAGCCACTATTACCATTTAAAAAAAGAATGAGTTCAATAATCTGGAATGTGTCACTGAAAAAATGGAATTGTCATGGCTGAGAACGGAAACAAGTTGTTTAATATATTAGTTCAATAATCAGATATTTCTTCCATTTAAGAAAAAGAATGGTTCAATAATCTGGAATAAGATGTCACTGAAAATGGAATTGTCATGGCTGAGAAGGAAACAAGTTGTTTAATATATTAGCCACTATTTCTTTGAAAAAGTACCATTTTAAGAAAAGAATGAGTTCAATAATCTGGAATGTGTCACTGAAAATGGAATTGTCATGGCTGAAAATGAAACAAGCTTATTTAATATATTAGCCACTATTTCTTTACCATTTAAGAAAAAGAATGAGTTCAATAATCTGGAATGTGTCACTGAAAATGGAATTGTCATGGCTGAGAAGTTGTTTGAAACAAGTTGTTCAATTTAATATATTAGCCACTATTTCTTTACCATTTAAAAAAAAGAATGAGTTCAATAATCTGGAATGTGTCACTGAAAATGGAATTGTCATGGCTGAGAAGAAACAAGTTGTTTAATATATTAACCACTATTTCTTTTACCATTTAAGAAAAAGAATGAGTTCAATAATCTGGAATGTGTCACTGAAAATGGAATTGTCATGGCTGAGAAGGGAAGCAAGCTGTTTAATATATTAGCCACTATTTCTTTACCATTTAAGAAAAGAATGAGTTCAATAATCTGGAATGTGTCACTGAAAATGGAATTGTCATGGCTGAGAAGGAAACAAGTTGTTTAATATATTGGCACCATTTCTTTACCATTTAAGAAAAAGAATGAGTTCAATAATCTGGAATGTGTCACTGAAAATGGAATTGTCATGGCTGAGAAGGAAACAAGTTGTTTTAATATAATAGCCACTATTTCTTTACCATTTAAGAAAATAATGAAAATAATCTGAATGTTCTGAAAATGAATCATGGAGGAAGGAAACAAGCTGTTTAATATATTGCACTATTTCTTTACCATTAAGAAAAAATGGTTCAATAATTGAATAAATACTGAAAATGGAATTGTCATGGCTGAGAAGGAAACAAGTTGTTTTAATATATTAGCCACTATTTCTTTACCATTTAAGAAAAGAATGAGTTCAATAATCTGGAATGTCACTGAAAATGGAATTGTCATGGCTGAGAAGGAGCAAAGTTGTTTAATATGTGTACCTTTCTTTACCATTTAAGAAAAGAATGAGTTCAATAATCTGGAATGTCACTGAAAATGGAATTGTCATGGCTGAGAAAGGAAACAAGTTGTTTAATATATTAGCTACTATTTCTTTACCATTTAAGAAAAAAGAATGAGTTCAATAATCTGGAATGTGTCACTGAAAATGGAATTGTCATGGCTGAGAAGGAAACAAGTTGTTTAATATATTAGCCAAAAAAAGAATGAGTTCAATAATCTGGAATGTGTCACTGAAAATGGAATTGTCATGGCTGAGAAGGAAACAAGTTGTTTAATATATTAGCCACTATTTCTTTTACCATTTAAGAAAAAGAATGAGTTCAATAATCTGGAATGTGTCACTGAAAATGGAATTGTCATGGCTGAGGAAGGAAAGTTGATAACCATTTAAGAAAAGAAAGTTCAATAATCTTGTTTGAAATATATTCAGCCACTATTTCTTTACCATTTAAGAAAAAAGAATGAGTTCAATAATCTGGAATGTGTCACTGAAAATGGAATTGTCATGGCTGAGAAGAAACAAAGTTGTTTAATATAATAGCCCTATTTCTTTACCATTTAAGAAAAGAATAGGTTCAATAATCCTGGAATGTGTCACTGAAAATGGAATTATCATTGAGAGGAAACAAGTTGTTTAAATATAGCCACTATTTCTTTACATTTAAGAAAGAATGGGTTCAATAATCTGGAATGTGTCACTGAAAATGGAATTATCATGGCTGAGAGAGCAAGTTGTTTAATATATTAGCCCTATTTCTTTTACCATTTAAGAAAAGAATGAGTTCAATAATCTGGAATATTCATGGCTGAAAGAAAGCTGTTTAATATATTGTCATTTCCTTTTTTAAGAAAGAACAAGTTCAATAATGGAATGTGTCACAAGCTGTTTTAATATATAATATATTGTACTATTTCTTTACCAGGCTGAAAGAACCAGGTTCAATAATCTGGAATGTGTCTGAAATGGGAATTGTCATGGCTGAAAACAAGTTGTTTAATATATTAGCCACTATTTCTTTACCATTTAAGAAAAAGAATGAGTTCAATAATCTGGAATGTTCACTGAAAATGGAATTGTCCATGGCTGAGAAGAGAGCAAGTTGTTTAATATATTAGCCACTATTTCTTTACCATTTAAGAAAAGAATGGGTTCAATAATCTGGAATGTGTCACTGAAAATGGAATTATCATGGCTGAGAAAGAAACAAGTTGTTTAATATATTAGCCACTATTTCTTTCATTTAAGAAAAGAATGAGTTCAATAATCTGGAATGTGTCACTGAAATGGAATTATCATGGCTGAGAGGCTCAAGTTATTTAATATGTTATACTATTTCTTCCACCATTTAAGAAAAAGAATGAGTTCAATAATCTGGAATGTGTCTCACTGAAAATGGAATTGTCATGGCTGAGCAAGTTGTTTAATAAAGCCTGTTTAATAGGTTCAATAATCTGGAAGCCCACTACTGTTTTTTACCATTTAAAAAAAGAATAAGTTCAATAATCTGGATATATGTCACTGAAAATGGAATTATCATGGCTGAGAAGGAAACAAGTTGTTTAATATATTAGCCACCCTATTTCTTTACCATTTAAGAAAAAAAAAAAAAAAAAAAAAGAATGAGTTCAATAATCTGGATGTCACACTGAAAATGGAATTGTCATCATGGCTGAAACAAGTTGTTTAATATTAGCCCACTATTTCTTTACCATTTAAAAAAATAGAGTTCAATAATCTGGAATGTGTCACTGAAAATGGAATTGTCATGGCTGAGAAAACAAGTTGTTTAATATATTAGCCACTATTTCTTTACCATTAGAAAAGATGAGGTTCAATAATAGGTTCAAGAAAATAATGGCTGGAAACAATATTTAATAATAGCCACTATTTTTCACTGAAAAATGGAATTGTCATGGCTGAGGAAACAAAGTTGTTTAATATATTAGCCACTATTTCTTTACCATTTAAGAAAAAGAATTAGGTTCAATAATCTGGAATGTGTCACACTGAAAATGGAATTATCATGGCTAAGGAAGGAAACAAGTTATTTAATATATTAGCCACTATTTCTTACCATTTAAGAAAAGAACAAGTTCAATAATCTGGAATGTGTCACTGAAAATGGAATTGTCATGGCTGGAGGAAACAAGTTGTTTGATATATTGTACTATTTCTTTTCATTTAAGAAAAAGAATGGAGTTCAATAATCTGGAATGTGTCACTGAAATGGAATTATCATGGCTGAGGAGAGAGCAAGCTGTTTAATATATTAGCCACTATTTCTACCATTTAAGAAAAGAATAGGTTCAATAATCTGGAATGTGTCTGAAAATGGAATTATCATGGCTGAGAGAACAAGTTGTTTAATATAATAGCCACTATTTCTTTACCATTTAAGAAAAGAATGAGTTCAATAATCTGGAATGTGTCACTGAAAATGGAATTGTCATGGCTGAGAAGGAACAAGCTATTTAATATAATAAGCACTATTTCTTTACCATTTAAGAAAAAATGAGTTCAATAATCTGGAATGTCACTGAAATAGAATTGTATCATAGCTGAGAAAAACAAGTTGTTTAATATACAACCCATATTTCTTCTCATTTAAGAAAAGAATGAGTTCAATAATAATCTGGAATGTCACTGAAAATGGAATTGTATCATGGCTGAGAGGGAAACAAAGTTATTTAATATATTAGCCACTATTTCTTTACCATTTAAGAAAAAGAATGAGTTCAATAATCTGGAATATCACTGAAAATGGAATTGTCATGGCTGAGAGGAAACAAAGTTGTTTATATAATAGCTTCACTATTTCTTTAGGTTCCATTTAAGTGGAATTGTCATGGCTGAAAAGAATGGGCCTATTTCAATTTAAGAATGGAATGAATGTCACTGAAAATGGAATTGTCATGGCTGAGAAGAACAAGTTGTTTAATATAATAGCCATATTTCTTTACCATTTAAGAAAAAATGGGTTCAATAATCTGGAATGTGTCTGAAAAATGGAATTGTATCATGGCTGAGGAAAACAAATTTTTAATATATTAGCCCTGTTCATTTAAAAGAAAAGATAGGTTCAATAATCTGGAATGTGTCACTGAAAATGGAATTATCATTAATGAGAAGGAAACAAGTTGTTTAATATATTGCCACTATTTCTTTACCATTTAAGAAAAAGGAGGTTCAATAATCTGGAATGTGTCACTGAAATGGAATTGTCATGGCTAGAGAAAACAAACTGTTTAATATAATTAACCACTATTTCTTTACCATTAGAAAGAATGGGTTCAATAATCTGGAATGTGTCACTGAAAATGGAATTGTCATGGCTGAGAAGGAAACAAGTGTTTTAATATATTGTACTATTTCTACTTCATTTAAGAAAGAATGAGTTCAATAATCTGGAATGTGTCTGAAATGGAATTGTCATGGCTAGGAAAATGCGATTGTTCTTTACCATTTAAAAGGGAATGAGTTCAGCAATCAAGTTGAAAATTTAATTGTCATGTGAGAAGAAACCACTGTTTGCTTCTGGTTACATTGAAAGAATGAGTTCAATAATCTGGAATGTGTCACTGAAATGGAATTGTCATGGCACAGAAACAAGTTGTTTAATATATTAGCCACTATTTTCTTTATTTAAGAAAAAGAATGAGGTTCAATAATCTGGAATGTGTCACTGAAATGGAATTATCATGGCTACAGGGAAACAAGTTGTTTAATATAATATACTATTTCTTTACCATTTAAGAAAAGAATAGGTTCAATAATCTGGAATGTGTCACTGAAAAATGGAATTATCATGGCTGAAAGGAAGAAACAAGTTGTTTAATATATTAAGCCACTATTTCTTTACCATTTAAGAAAGAATGAGTTCAATAATCTGGAATGTGTATCACACAAAAATGGAGTTATCATGGCTGAGGAAGGAAACAAGTTGTTTAATATATTAGCCACTATTTCTTTACCATTTAAGAAAAGAATAGGTTCAATAATCCCAAATTATGTCACTGAAATGGAGATTGTCGCGGCTGAAAAACAAGTTGTGTTTTAATATAGCCACTATTTCTTTTCATTAAGAAAGAATGAGTTCAATAATCTGAATGTCACTAGAAATGGAATTGTCATGGCTGAAACCAAACTGTTTAATATATTAGCCACTATTTCTTCTATTTAAAGAATGAGTTCAATAATCTGGAATATGTCACTGAAAATGGAATTATCATGGCTGAGAAACAAGCTGTTGTATAGCCACTATTTCTTTACCATTTAAGAAAGAATGAGTTCAATAATCTGGAATGTCGCAAAATGGAATTGTCATGGCTGAAGGCTCTCGCAAGTTATTTTAATATATTAGCCACTATTTCTTACCATTTAAGAAAGAATGAGTTCAATAATCTGGAATGTGTCACTGAAAATAGAATTATCATGGCTGAAACAAGTTGTTAATATATTAGCCACTATTTCTTTACCATTTAAGAAAGAATAGGTTCAATAATCTGGAATGTGTCACTGAAAATGGAATTGTCATGGCTGAGAAGGAAACAAGTTGTTTAATATATTAGCCACAATTTCTTTACCATTTAAGAAAAAATGAGGTTCAATAATCTGGAATGTGTCACCGAAAATGGAATTGTCAATGAAAGGAAACAAGCTGTTTTTAATATCTAGCCTCTATTTTTTCATTTAAGAAAAAGAATGAGTTAAATAATCTGGAATAATGATTGAAAATGGAATTGTCATGCTGAGAAGGAAACAAGTTATTTTAATATATTAGCCACTATTTCTTTACCATTTAAGAAAAAAAAGAATGGGTTCAATAATCTGGAATGTCACTGAAAATGGAATTGTCATGGCTGAGAAGGAAACAAGTTGTTTAATATATTAGCCACTATTTCTTTACCAGTTTAATCTGGAAAAGAATGAGTTCAATAATCTGGAATGTGTCACTGAAAATGGAATTGTCATGGCTGAGGAAGGAAACAAGTTGTTTTAATATATTAGCCACTATTTCTTTACCATTTAAGAAAAGAATGAGTTCAATAATCTGGAATGTGTCACTGAAAATGGAATTGTCATGGCTGAGAAGAAACAAGTTGTTTAATATATTAGCCACTATTTCTTTACCATTTAAGAAAAAGAATGAGTTCAATAATCTGGAATGTGTCACTGAAAAATGGAATTGTCATGGCATTTAAGAGAATGAGAAACAGGATTGTTTAATATATTAGCCACTATTTTTTCTTTAGTTCCATTTAAGAAAAAAAGAATGAGTTCAATAATCTGGAATTATTCACTGAAAATGGAATTGTCATGGCTGAGAAGGAAACAAGTTGTTTAATATATTAGCCACTATTTCTTTACCATTTAAGAAAAGAATGAGTTCAATAATCTGGAATGTGTCACTGAAAATGGAATTGTCATGGCTGAGAAGGAAACAAGTTGTTTAATATATTAGCCACTATTTCTTTACCATTTAAGAAAAAGAATGAGTTCAATAATCTGGAATGTGTCACTGAAAATGGAATTGTCATGGCTGAGAAGGGAACAAGTTGTTTAGCCACTATTTCTTTACCATTTAATGAGTTCAATAATCTGGAATTTCATGGCCATTTAAAAAAAGAATGAGTTCAATAATCTGGAATGTGTCACTGAAAATGGAATTGTCATGGCTGAGAAGGAAACAAGTTGTTTAATATATTAGCCACTATTTCTTTACCATTTAAGAAAAGAATGAGTTCAATAATCTGGAATGTGTCACTGAAAATGGAATTATCATGGCTGAGAAGGAAACAAGTTGTTTAATATATTAGCCACTATTTCTTTACCATTTAAGAAAAGAATGAGTTCAATAATCTGGAATGTGTCACTGAAAATGGAATTGTCATGGCTGAGAAGGAAACAAGTTGTTTAATATATTAACCCTATTTCTTTACCATTTAAGAAAAGAATGAGTTCAATAATCTGGAATGTGTCACTGAAAATGGAATTGTCATGGCTGAAGAAAACAAGTTGTTTAATATAATAGCCACTATTTCTTTACCATTTAAGAAAAAGAATGAGTTCAATAATCTGGAATGTGTCACTGAAAATGGAATTGTCATGGCTGAGAAGGAAAACAAGTTGTTTATATATTAGCCACTATTTCTTTACCATTTAAGAAAAGAATGAGTTCAAATAATCTGGAATGTGTCACTGAAAATGGAATTGTCATGGCTGAAAGTTTAATATATTAGCCACTATTTCTTTACCATTAAGAAAAGAATAAGAAAAAGAATGAAATATTGTCATGGCTGAGAAGAAACAAGTTGTTTAATATATTAGATTTCTGTTTGAATATATTGAGAAGGAAACAAGCTGTTTAATTATATTTACCATTTAAGAAAAAGAATGAGTTCAATAATCTGGAATGTGTCACTGAAAATGGAATTGTCATGGATGAGGCTGGCTGATTTTAATATATATTAGAAGAAAAAGAATGAAATAAGAATGTGTTTAAAATATTAGGAAACCACTATAGCACTGTTTCTTTACCATTTAAGAAAAAGAAAAAGTTCAATAATGGAAGTTCAATAATCTGGAATGTGTCACTGAAAATGAGTTCAATAATTCAATGTGTCATGGCATGGCTGAGAAGGAAACAAGCTGTTTAATATATTAGCCACTATTTCTTTACCATTTAAAAAAAAGAATGAGTTCAATAATCTGGAATGTGTCACTGAAAATGGAATTGTCATGGCTGAGAAGGAAACAAGTTGTTTAATATATTAGCCACTATTTCTTTACCATTTAAGAAAAATAATGAGTTCAATAATCTGGAATTTGTCATGGCTGAGAAGGAAAATTTTAATAATTGCTAACTATTTCTTTTTACCATTTAATAGTTGTTTAATATATTAGCCACTATTTCTTTACCAAAAAAAGATGGTTCAATAATCTGGAATGTGTCACTGAAAATGGAATTGTCATGGCTGAGAAGGAAACAAGTTGTTTAATATATTAGCCACTATTTCTTTTACCATTTAAGAAAAGAATGAGTTCAATAATCTGGAATGTGTCACTGAAAATGGAATTGTCATGGCTGAGAAAGAAACAAGTTGTTTAATATATTAGCCACTATTTCTTACCATTTAAGAAAAAGAATGAGTTCAATAATCTGGAATGTGTCTTTGAAAATGGAATTGTCATATTTTGAGAAGGAAACAAGTTGTTTAATATATTAGCCACTATTTCTTTACCATTTAAGAAAAAAAGAATGAGTTCAATAATCTGGAATGTGCCACTATTTCACATTTAAGAAAAAAAATGGAATTGTCTGAAAATGGAATTGATGGCTGAGAAAACAAGTTGTTTAATATATTAGCCACTATTTCTTTACCATTTAAGAAAAAGAATGAGTTCAATAATCTGGAATGTGTCACTGAAAATGGAAAATGGAATTGTCATGGCTGAGAAGGAAACAAGTTGTTTAATATATTAGCCACTATTTCTTTACCATTTAAGAAAAAGAATGAGTTCAATAATCTGGAATGTGTCACTGAAAATGAAATTGTCATGGCTGAGAAGGAAACAAGTTGTTTAATATATTATATACTATTTCTTTACCATTTAAGAAAAAGAATGAGTTCAATAATCTGGAATGTGTCACTGAAAATGGAATTGTCATGGCTGAGAAGGAAACAAGTTGTTTAATATATTAGCCACTATTTCATTTTTACCATTTAAGAAAAAGAATGAGTTCAATAATCTGGAATGTGTCACTGAAAATGGAATTGTCATGGCTGAGAAGGAAACAAGTTGTTTAATATATTAGCCACTAAGAAAAAAGAATTTCTTTATGTGTCCTGAAAATTTAAGAAAAAGAATATAGTTCAATAATCTGGAATGTGTCACTGAAAATGGAATTGTCATGGCTGAGAAGGAAACAAGTTGTTTAATATTTAATATATTTAAGAAAAGAATAGGTTCAATAATCTGGGATATGTCACTGAAAATGGAATTGTCATGGCTGAGAACAAGCTGTTTAATATATTTAAGCCACTATTTTTTACCATTTAAGAAAAATGGGTTCAATAATCTGGAATGTTCTGAAAATAAGTTGTCATGGCTGGGATATGTCACCATTTAAAAAGAAAGAATGAGTTCAATAATCTGGAATGTGTCTGAAAATGGAATTGGAAACAAGTTGTTTAATATATTATTACTATTTCTTTTCATAGAAAGAAAAATAATGGAATGTTCACTGAAAATAATCATGAGAAACAAGTTGTTTATCTCATACTATTTCTTTACCATTTAAGAAAATGGGTTCAATAATCTATCATGGCTGAGATTGTCATGTGTGAGAAACAAGTTGTTTTAATATATTAGCCACTATTTCTTTTACCACCATTTAAGAAAAGAATGGGTTCAATAATCTGGAATGTGTCACTGAAAATGGAATTGTCATGGCTGGGGAAAACAATTTGTTTAATATTTTAGCCACTATTTCTTTACCATTTAAAGAAAAGAATGAGTTCAATAATCTGGAATGTTTCACTGAAAATGGAATTATCATGGCTGGGGAAAACAAGTTGTTTAATAATACCCACTATTTCTTTTCCATTTAAGAAAAGAATAAGTTCAATAATCAGGATATTGTCACTGAAATGGAATTGTCATGGCTGAGAAGGAAACAAGTTGTTTAATATATTAGCCACTATTTCTTTACCATTTAAGAAAAGAATGAGTTCAATAATCTGGAATGAATTGTCACTGGAGAAGGAAAAAGGAATTGTCATGGCTGAGAAGGAAACAAGTTGTTTAATATATTAGCCACTATTTCTTTACCATTTAAGAAAAAGAATGAGTTCAATAATCTGGAATGCTGTCACTGAAAATGGAATTGTCATGGCTGAGAAGAAAACAAGCTGTTTAATATATTAACCACTATTTCTTTACCATTTAAAAAAAAGAATGAGTTCAATAATCTGGAATGTGTCACTGAAAATGGAATTGTCATGGCTGAGAAGGAAACAAGTTGTTTAATATATTAGCCACTATTTCTTTACCATTTAAGAAAAAGAATGAGTTCAATAATCTGGAATGTGTCACTGAAAATGGAATTGTCATGGCTGGAGAAGGAAACAAGTTGTTTAATATATTAGCCACTATTTCTTTACCATTTAAGAAAAGAATGAGTTCAATAATCTGGAATGTGTCACTGAAAATGGAATTGTCATGGCTGAGAAGGAAACAAGCTGTTTAATATATTAGCCACTATTTCTTTACCATTTAAGAAAAAGAATGAGTTCAATAATCTGGAATGTGTCACTGAAAATGGAATTGTCATGGCTGAGAAGGAAACAAGTTGTTTAATATATTAGCCACTATTTCTTTACCATTTAAGAAAAAGAATGAGTTCAATAATCTGGAATGTGTCACTGAAAATGGAATTTGTCATGGCTGAGAAGGAAACAAGTTGTTTAATATATTAGCCACTATTTCTTTTTACCATTTAAGAAAAGAATGAGTTCAATAATCTGGAATGTGTCACTGAAAATGGAATTGTCATGGCTGAGAAGGAAACAAGTTGTTTTAATATATTAGCCACTATTTCTTTACCATTTAAGAAAAAGAATGAGTTCAATAATCTGGAATGTGTCACTGAAAAATGGAATTGTCATGGCTGAGAAGGAAACAAGTTGTTTTAATATATTAGCCACTATTTCTTTTTACCATTTAAGAAAAAGAATGAGTTCAATAATCTGGAATGTGTCACTGAAAATGGAATTGTCATGGCTGAGAAGGAAACAAGTTGTTTAATATATTAGCCACTATTTCTTTACCATTTAAGAAAAGAATGAGTTCAATAATCTGGAATGTGTGTCACTGAAGTGAGTTATCATGGCTGAGGAAGAAACAATTTATTTTAATATATTAGTACTATTTCATTTAAGAAGAATGAGTTCAATAATCTGGAATTTAATGGAAAAGAAACAAGTTATTTAATAATCTGGAATTTCTTCACATTTGAAAGAATGAGTTCAATAATCTAGAATGTGCTGAAATGGGTATCATGGCTGGGGAAAACAAGCTGTTTAATATAACTAGCCACTATTTCTACCATTTAAAGAAAAAGAATGGTTCAATAATCTGGAATATGTCTAGAAATGAATTATCATGGCTGAGGAAAGAACAAAGTTGTTTAATATATTAGCCATTTCTTTTACCATTTAAAAGAAAGAATGAGTTCAATAATCTGGAATGTGTCACTGAAATGGAATTATCATGGCTGAAGAGAACAAGTTATTTAATATATTAAGCCTATTTCTTTACCATTTAAGAAAAGAATATGGGTTCAATAATCTGGGTCACTGAAAATGGAATTATTGTCTGAGAAAAACAAGTTGTTTAATATATTAGCCACTATTTCTTTACCATTTAAGAAAAGAATGGGTTCAATAATCTGGAATGTATCACTGAAAATGGAATTATCATGGCCTGAGAAAAACAAGTTATTTAATATATTAGCCACTCTTCTTTACCATTTAAGAAAAGAATGTGTTCAATAATCTGGAATGTGTCACTGAAAATGGAATTGTCATGGCTGAGAAGGAAACAAGTTGTTTAATATAATAGCCACTATTCTTTTTACCATTTAAGAAAAAAAGAATGATGTGTTGAAAAATAATCGGGGAGAAGGAAACAAGTTGTTTTAATAATGTGTCACATTTGAAAAAGAATGAAATCTGGAATTGTCACTGAAAATGGAAATGGCTGAGAAGGAAACAAGTTGTTTAATATATTAGCCACTATTTCTTTACCATTTAAGAAAAAAGAATGAGTTCAATAATCTGGAATGTGTCACTGAAAATGGAATTGTCATGGTTGAGAAGGAAACAAGTTGTTTAATATATTGTACTATTTCTTTACCATTTAAGAAAAGAATGAGTTCAATAATCTGGAATGTCACTGAAAATGGAATTGTCATGGCTGAGAAGGAAACAAGTTGTTTAATATATTAGCCACTATTTCTTTACCATTTAAGAAAAGTATTTCAATAATTACCTGAAATTTAAGGAAACAAGTTGTTTTAAAATTAGCCACTATTTTTCATTTTGAAAAATGAGTTCAATAATCTGGAATGTGTCACTGAAAATGGAATTGTCATGGCTGAGAAGGAAACAAGTTATTTAATATATTAGCCACTATTTCTACCATTTAAGAAAAGAATGAGTTCAATAATCTGGAATATGTCACTGAAATCCGATTATCATGGCTGAGAAGAAACAAGTTGTTTAATATATTTAACCCACTATTTCTTTACCATTTAAGAAAAAAAATGGGAATGGAATGTTCTGAAAATAATCTGGAATGTAATATTATATTTCTTTACCATTTGAAAGAATGGGTTCAATATTAATCTGGAATTGTCTGAAAATGGAATTATCACTCATGGCTGAAGAAAAACAAGTTGTTTAATATATTAGCCACTATTTCTTTACCATTTAAAGAAAAAGAATGTCCAGTTCAAAATATTGTCATGGCTGGGAAAACAATGTTAATATATTGCCTATTTCTTCAATAGTTCAATAATCTGGAATGTATCATGAAAATGGAATTGTATCATGGCTGAAAACTAAAGTTTTTAATATATTTAGCCACTATTTTTTACCATTTAAAGAAAAGAATGGATTCAATAATAATCTGGGATGTGTCACTGAAAATGGAATTGTCATGGCTGAGAAAACAAAGTTGTTTAATATATAATGTCACTATTTCTTTTTACCATTTAAGAAAAGAATGAGTTCAATAAAATCTGGAATGTGTCACTGAAATGGAATTGTCATGGCTGAGGAAGAAACAAGTTGTTTAATATATTAGCCACTATTTTTTTACCATTTAAAGAAAAGAATGGGTTCAATAATCTGGAATGTGTCACTAGAAGTAGGAATTATCATGGCTGAGGGAGAACAAGTTATTTGTCTATATTGTACTATTTTACCTAAATTTAAAGAAAGAAGTAGGTTCAATAATCTGGAATGTCGCAAAGTGGAATTATCATGGCTGAGAAGAGAACAAGCTGTTTTATTATAACTGGCACTTTCTTTCTTTACCATTTTAAAGAAGAAAAGAATGGGTTCAATAATCTGGAATTCTTTTATGAAGGTAAGTTATCATGGCTGAGAAGAACACGGCTATTTAATATAACTAAGCCACTATTTCTTTTCATTAAGAAAAGAATGAGTTCAATAATCAGGATATGTCACTGAAAATGAGTTATGGCTGAGAAGGAAACAAGTTGTTTAATATATTAGCCACTATTTCTTTACCATTTAAGAAAAAGAATGAGTTCAATAATCTGGAATGTGTCACTGAAAATGGAATTGTCATGGCTGAGAGAAGGAAACAAGCTGAATGTTTAATATATTAAGCCACTATTTCTTTACCATTTAATTAAAAAAGAATGAGTTCAATAATCTGGAATGTGTCACTGAAAATGGAATTGTCATGGCTGAGAAGGAAACAAGTTGTTTAATATATTAGCCACTATTTCTTTACCATTTAAGAAAAGAATGAGTTCAATAATCTGGAATGTGTCACTGAAAATGGAATTGTCATGGCTGAGAAGGAAACAAGTTGTTTAATATATTAGCCACTATTTCTTTACCATTTAAGAAAAGAATGAGTTCAATAATCTGGAATGTGTCACTGAAAATGGAATTGTCATGGCTGAGAAGGAAACAAGTTGTTTAATATATTAGCCACTATCTGGAATTTCTTTACCAGCTGTTTTAAGAAAAAGAATGAGTTCAATAATCTGGAATGTGTCACTGAAAATGGAATTGTTCAATAATCATGGCTGAGAATGGCTGAGAAACAAGTTGTTTTAATATATTAGCCACTATTTCTTTACCATTTAAGAAAAGAATGAGTTCAATAATCTGGAATGTGTCACTGAAAATGGAATTGTCATGGCTGAGAGAAGGAAACAAGTTGTTTAATATATTAGCCACTATTTCTTTACCATTTAAGAAAAAGAATGAGTTCAATAATCTGGAATGTGTCACTGAAAATGGAATTGTCATGGCTGAGAAGGAAACAAGTTGTTTAATATATTAGCCACTATTTCTTTACCATTTAAGAGAAAAAGAATGAGTTCAATAATCTGGAATGTGTCACTGAAAATGGAATTATCATGGCTGAGAAGAAAAAAGAAACAAGTTGTTTAATATATTAGCCACTATTTAATATTTACCATTTAACCATTTAAGAAAGAATGAGTTCAATAATCTGGAATGTGTCACTGAAAATGGAATTGTCATGGCTGAGAAGGAAACAAGTTGTTTAATATATTAGCCACTATTTCTTTACCATTTAAGAAAAAAAGAATGAGTTCAATAATCTGGAATGTGTCACTGAAAATGGAATTGTCATGGCTGAGAAGGAAACAAGTTGTTTAATATATTAGCCACTATTTCTTTACCATTTAAGAAAAGAATGAGTTCAATAATCTGGAATGTGTCACTGAAAATGGAATTGTCATGGCTGAGAAGGAAACAAGTTGTTTAATATATTAGCCACTATTTCTTTACCATTTAAGAAAAGAATGAGTTCAATAATCTGGAATGTGTCACTGAAAATGGAATTGTTTCATGGCTGAAAAAGAAGGAAACAAGTTGTTTAATATATTAGCCACTATTTCTTACCATTTAAGAAAAAGAATGAGTTCAATAATCTGGAATGTGTCACTGAAAATGGAATTGTCATGGCTGAGAAGGAAACAAGTTGTTTTAATATATTAGCCACTATTTCTTTACCATTTAAGAAAAAGAATGAGTTCAATAATCTGGAATGTGTCACTGAAAATGGAATTGTCATGGCTGAGAAGGAAACAAGTTGTTTAATATATTAGCCACTATTTCTTTACCATTTAAGAAAAAAGAATGAGTTCAATAATCTGGAATGTGTCACTGAAAATGGAATTGTCATGGCTGAGAAGGAAACAAGTTGTTTAATATATTAGCCACTATTTCTTTACCATTTAAGAAAAAGAATGAGTTCAATAATCTGGAATGTGTCACTGAAAATGGAATTGTCATGGCTGAGAAGGAAACAAGTTGTTTAATATATTAGCCACTATTTCTTTACCATTTAAGAAAAGAATGAGTTCAATAATCTGGAATGTGTCACTGAAATGGAATTATCATGGCTGAAACAAGTTGTTTAATATATTATTATATTTCTTTACCATTTAAGAAAGAATGGATTCAATAATCTGGAATGTGTCACTGAAATGGGTGTCATGGCTGGGAAACAAGCTATTATTTAATATATTAGCCACTATTTCTTATCATATATATATATATATATCAATAATCTATATATCACTGAACCTATTATCATATATATATAAACCAGTTATTTTATATATATATATATATTTATATATATAATAAGAATAGTTCAATAATCTGGAATGTGTCACTGAAAATGGAATTATATCATATATAAACAAACTGTTTAATATATTATATTTCTATATATTTATATATATGGGTTCAATAATCTTTAATGTGTCATATAAAATGGATATATATATAAACAGTTGAGCAATATATTAACTATTTCTTAATATGAATATATAGTTCAATTAACAACTAATATATATATATATCTATATGTATCTAACTAATTTAAGAAAAAAGAATGAGTTCAATAATCTGGGGAATGTGTCACTGAAAATGGAATTATCATAGCTGAGAAGGAAACAAGCTGTTTTAATATATTAGCCACTATTTCTTTTACCATTTAAGAAAGAATGAGTTCAATAATCTGGAATGTGTCACTGAAAATGGAATTATCATAGCTGAGAAAACAAATTTGTTTAATATATTAGCCACTATTTCTTTCACCATTTAAGAAAAAATGAGTTCAATAATCTGTCATGGTCACTGAAAATGGAATTGTCATGGCTGAGAAAACAAGCTGTTTAATATATTAGCCACTATTTCTTTACCATTTAAGAAAAAGAATGAGTTCAATAATCTGGAATGTGTCACTGAAAATGGAATTGTCATGGCTGAGGGGAAAACAAGCTAATTTTATATATTTAGATATCTATTAACAACTAATATATATATATATAAAATTAATTACAAATATATATAGAAATATATTTATTAACAACTAATAGATATATATCTATATATAGAAATTAACAACTAATATATATGTATATATAAAAAATTAAAAAAAAATATATATATATATATATATATATATATATATATATATTTATTAACAACTAATATTATATATAAATATATATTTATTAACAACTAATATTATATAGATATATATATATGTCGATTAACAACTAATATTATATATATATAGATATATATATAGGGGAATATTATATACATATATATATATATTAACAACTATGATTATATATATATATAACGTTAACAATAATGCATATATATATGAGATATATATGCACCATGTAACAATATATATGTATTAACAACTTAACATATATATATATTTATTAACAGAGAATATTATATATATATAGTATATATAAATGCCACATCCACTATTATATATATATTTGAGGATGGATTAACAACTGAATATTATATATATATATATATATATAATATAACTAATATTAAACTCCATTTAAATATTGAACAGGTTCAACGCTGTTTCGGTTAACGGACCTGAACCTGTGTCTTCAGCGTGTTCTGACCTTACTATATATTCTATAAAAGATCGTATTAAAACAACAAGCATCAAATCTAAAGAATGCATTACAAAAGTCAAATAATTATATGGTTTAAACGAGATAGATGTGTTGCGCTCCCCTGACTCTTCTGGCTTCGAGCGCTAGGATTAATCCAATGACGTACTGCACGGTTATTAATAAATGTAACTAAACAATACCGTCGATGACTACATTTGTTCATCCGGGTAACTCAATTTAATAAAAATTCTAGAACAGTATGTGTGATAATTATACATTTCTTTCATTTATTCTTTGCTTATTTTTTTTTTTTTTATTTTGGGATATATAGCTCATCAGTAAAAACTGTCTATGCATGCCGACATTTTGCTAAAACCTGTGACCGGGCATTTAACAATTTAACATCTGGCTTTTTATACGTCACAGTCGCGAACTTCTCTAAACAAAAACGGAGAAACCTATCACCATTTTTATAACTCTCCGTTCTCGTAATGATCTCTCAATCGCGGGACATACAACCAGCTTTATTTTAATACTTTATATATAGCTGGACAGTAAGACTTTTCTTGTACAGTTCTGTGAAAGACATCTTGTGGTTCTCATATCGCTGTCTAAATGGTCGCTCATTTGATCCGAAATAGATTTTTTCTCGACATCCCCGTCTCCCTTCATTGTTGTCTTATGCATAATACCTTCCGTCCTATTCAAAGGGCAATTGGCCAGCTCGACGTGGTGTAATGGTTAGTAAAGCTTGTCCTGCTAGATCAATTACGACTGAGTATTGATTTCGATCCTCACTGGGTGCCCCATACTTTCGGCCTTGTGCCACATCTAAGCCGGGCTTAGAAAATCATATCCAAAAGGGCACGTTTTATCTCTGCAGTTACTTTTCAGTTGTTCACTGCCCTTTTCTTTCTTCTTAAATATTTTTTTGATTAGGTCTTAGCTTGGGCATGTTCATCTGTCACTCAGTTTAACAATGTTTCTATTATAAATTTATATAACAATGTTTCTATTATAAATTTATAAAACTTTGATCTAAAGGGAAAATGTTTATGTAATAAGCCAACGAGTATTTTACCAATCCTTGCCGTCACTGTTAGAAGGAAGCGAAAAACCAAATAATTTTATTTTTCGATTCCGATTCTACGTTTATATGCTACTCATTTTCTAGAAGCATTTCATAATCTTTTGATTTGTTGAATATTTTTATGTGAAGGAATTTGTGGATAATGGCTATTGGATTCCTTCGGAAATTTTTTTACTAAATCATCACCCAAGGCCTCGAAACCCCTGCCAAAGGGAATTTACTATATGAGGCGTGTGATATGAATGACAGAAGAGGACGTGCGTACAGGTTATGAGCATATGTAAGACAGATAACAGTTGACCTAAACCTGGAGATAAGATTTTGATGATCAGGAAGCATCCACCCAGGTGTCTGTTCTCCAACGTAGCCATTTCGTAGTGTTGAAAATAATTCATCACTCACAAGGCCGCGGAAACACTTGAACTCTGTCAAGGCTGGAAAGTCAGGATTGAGCAGTTCCAGCACAGATATGGTAGCAATGCCCTATTTTTGGTCTGATTTGGTTTTTGTAGAGTCTGGTAATCTGAGTACGTTCCATGTGTGGTTCGATCCCAAATTTGAGCCAATTTGATGTTAGTATAAGAAGGATATTATTTTGAAAATAAATGTTTGTTAGCAAACTAAATGCATTTTCCATTATTAGGCTAAAGGCCCATGTAGCTTTTTCTCCTATTGGATTACTACCATAAAACGATAGCCAACAATCTAATGTAGTGTGCTTCATCCTTTTTGTGGAATCTTCAATATTGTGTCCACTTTTCAGAGAAAAGTCAAATAACGATTTTTGCGTCTACCATAGAGTGATGGTTAGCAAGCACATCTTACAGACCGAATGTATTGTTTAATCTTCAGTATGTCAGACAAAGCTGCTTAGTAGATAAATATAATTAGACAATGGCCGTAGACTAGAGAATTAGTCTGCACGCAATTTTTTCCTATTGTAAAGAGCTTGATTCTCATTGGATGCTTGTGCGAGTTAGCTTTCTACCAGATTAAACCAAACATAGTATTTATCTTGAACATTTCACTTGGGTCCAAAAGACCTCATAGTTATCATACCGTAATTGTAACCATTGATCCTCCAAGAGCATACGCGCTTCAAATTCTTTAAGTTTTACTTTAAAGAAACACACACACACACACACATACACACTTAGATTCTATTTTGTGACACATTTTGTATAACATGTAAGAATATTTTTTTTTTTTTTTCTTGCCAGATACCAGTATCACGTCATTTTTTTTGTGCGCCCAATCAATAGTTTCATGCCATTTGATTTTTTATTTACTCCTGAAACCGGAAGAGGGGTAGGGGGAATAACCAATGAGAAGATATATTATTTTCTTGATGGCATTGATGCATTTCGATACTGAATTATCAAACTACTTTTTTAATGTGTCCGGTGTGTGGGGGGGTGCAAGAGAAGAGAAATAACTTTTTTAAACTCATGTTACCTGTGTATTGCTTTTTTTTTTTTTAGTCTTTTTCTCTCTCTTACACATACACACTTATATAGGAGAAAAGAGTTTGAAAATTTAAGAGTTTTGATGATTTAGGAGTGAATTAATTTGCCAACCAAACGGTGTGTGAGAGAGACAGAAAGGTTGATCAATTTCAGGCGTACTGTAATGTTTAGCAAGCTTGTCTCCTTCAAAACAGTTTTGACTGAAAAGTGAGTTCGATCCTTACTGGGTACTCCACATTTTCGGCCTTGTGCCACTTCTAAGTGTGGTAATAATTAGCGAGACTAGTATTGTCGGCCATTACTACTAATTAGTGAGTTCGATCCTAATGAAATGTCCTAACCTAGGTACCTTCATTAGATCGCTAAAAAGTATAGCATGACGAAAAAGACGCCAAACTTGACGAAAACAAAACTTTATCATCTAAATATTTATGTTATTATTAAGAAGAAAGATCAAAGTAATTTGGGGTATTTTTTACATTTTTTAATCGTTCCTAGCACGTCCGAAATTTTCGTTAAATATCTTTTTTTTTTTTTGAGACGTCAAAATTGACAGATAATCGATCATGTCAGCTATTTTTCCAATTTATAAAAAAATGAAAATCTGTTTGAAATTCTTTTAAAAATCAATTATATTTTTTTTATTTTAAGAAGATCGGAAATTATAATGTATATTCAAAATATTTTGAACCAAGCTTAACTTAGTTTCTGCGCATCACTTGACAAGATGAAGAAAGACATTCATGACGTTTTGATAGCTTACGTGAGGATAATTCCTTCTACGGAAGGAGAGAAGTGAAGTTATTTAGATTTAAGTGAACAAATTATTTACCTCGTTACTTTTAATGAAAACTTTTAGCGCTCTAATATTTATTTTTTTGTACTTAGCTTTCACCTTTACGTTTACGATGCTTTATGGAAAATATATTATAAAGAAATTAAAATAAGACTTAAGAGTGAGATTAAATTTCATTAGAAAGGTATCTAATTCATTTATAGGTACCTTTATGAAATTTTATCAAAAGTGTATATAAAATACAAATTTAAATTTCATATGATACTGATACTTGTAGGTACCCTTCTCAGTTGAAATTGAAAAATCAAATTAACTTCTCCACACGTGTTTCAGGACATTTACGAAACCGGATGCAGCTTTTAACTAATTTTAAAATATTTTAACAACTTAAATGTAAAAATCTATTATAATTATAGAAATAACAAATAATTGTATTAAAAATTCAGTATTTAAGATAAATACTAGACAAACTCAAAACAAGTGACTTTTTTATTGCACGCATGATACTTCCGGTCTTCCGTAGATTTGATTAACAGTCTTATTGACACAAATTATATTTTTTTATATACTGTTGTTCGTTAGTCTGTAAGAAGCTTTGGAAATTATAATCTGTAAATATATATATACTTAATAACATTCGTTAAATTCTACAAACTTTTCCCTAATTTTAGAAGAATTAACAATGTAAAAATAATAAAATATTTCAGAAATAACAAAAATTGTTTTAAAAATTAATTTTCATCGAAATATCTTTTGCTTTCAGACAATATTGTCCATGTTGTTCATAAAATACGTAAAAGCAATTAAAAGCTTTTGAAATTAAATAATATTTTTGTTTTATTGAGTTTGTATGTTACAATTCAGAGATGATTTTCAGGTAGAGGTGATCCAACTAAAAAAAAAAAAAAAAAAAAAAAAAAGAAAAAAAAAAAAAAAAAAATAAACATGATTTGGTTTCCTCAAAGCCTTGTGCTTTTAACTAATATAATCCACTAATCTTCCCAAAATTGAAATTATGGAGTTTTCATACAATTAGTTGGCGGGGGGAGGGTAATACATGTGAAAAAAAAAAAGAAAAAGAAAAAGTTTTTGCCATGACTTTAAAAAAGAAAAACATATTTATAATAAGTTCCATCATTTGTAAATAGTTTCTGAAATTTTCATTAAAATCCGACACTTCTTTTTATTTTTGCAAGATTTTCCAAATTAATGTGTGTCATATATAGAAAAAAAATGCGCTAAAATTTTGTTATTTTACTAGTTCTGGTGACACAAAGAGAAACAAGTTTTTTTTTTTTGGTTTTTTTTAAATCAAAATTTAGAATGTTCTAAAAGAAAGAAACATTTTTTAAAAATAATTAAAAAAAAATACTTTGATCTTTCCTCTCAATAACAGCTTCAACATTTAGACGCTAAAATTTTGTTTTCGTCAAGTTTGGCGTCTTTTTCATCAAGCTCTGCTCTGTTTTTAGCCATCTCATGAAGGTACTTACCCTAACCCAACAAACACTGATATGTCGTAAATTCAACCTCCCGAAACCAAACATTAAAAAATATAACGTTTATAATAATAATAATAATAATAATAAGTAAAATCCGATAAAAAAAATATTTTCTAATATTACTGTTATATTTTTAGTGGGTATACGTGTTTCAATTGCTATCTCTAGTCATGGAAACCAATTTTCGAGTCAAAATAACGTTTTATAGTAATAAATATAATATCGGATAAAGAAAATAATTTAAAAAATACTGTTGTTTACGTTTCGGGTAAGAAACTGAAACTAGAAGATACGGATTCGTATAATTCACCACGAGAAAAAAACAAGTGCCTTCGTTTATAGGTTTATTTAAACCTAGTCCTTATCAGGCTGCTTCCGTGGCCGAACTGGTGAAAGCATACTTCGGCTCAAAAAATGGTTTCTCTGGTGGAAAAAAAGGAATGAAAGTACGATCCCTGTTTGGTCAAAGTTCAGTCTTTGGTGGTAAAACTGGAGTGACCTTTCCATGGCGCAGGCCTGGGCGATGGTATATCGCAGGCATGTCCAAAGTCCGGCCTGCGGTCAAATTTCATGTGGACCCACATCCTCTGTCATAGAATGTATCACTTACGGGCCTGCCAGTATTGTCAATCAGAGTATACACTTAAGAAATGCAATTTCATATTTTACCAAAAGATGGCATCAGCACTGTGTGACTGCTCTCTGGTGGTGACCCTAGCTTTTTCCAGCCAATTTCTAAAAACACTACCTTTGAACCAGACCTAGCCTACATAAGGCAGTCCAGATCTCATTATCACCATTCACATTATTACAGGAAAATTATTTGTTTTGGCCATCTGAGATGAATAAATTCTAAAATCTTAGTGAATTAAATTTGTTTTGTGTTGGTCAAAATCAGTTATAAATATATTTGGACACTTGGACTTGTGTCACTTTGTTTTGTACTTCTTAATAAGATGAATGTTGGTGTTATGTTCCTATTCATATGTTTTTAGCTTAAAGGTTGACAAACAACATTAAATATCAATAATATGTAATGTTTAAGATTAACCTGGATATATTATAGCTTCCTGGGAGTTATTTTTCCTCAGACATATTTTATTTCATCTTATATGGGCTTAAGATATGACAGGCTGAGTGATTTTGGTAAAATCTGTTTAAATTTATTTGTCATTCATGTGAAGAAAGGAATATAAATAGTTGTTTAATATAATATATATTTATATATTTAATAAAAAAGAATGAGTTCAATAATCTGAATGTATATAAAAATGGAATTATCATGGCTGAGAATATATATGAAGTTATTTATATATATATAAAAAATATAGTTCAATATTTATTGTCACAATGGAATTATATATAGAAGGAAACAAGTTTAATATATTAGCCACTATTTCTTTACCATTTATATATATATATATGGAATGTCACTGAAATGGAATTGTCATGGCTGAGAAGGAAATAGCTGTTTAATAGCCATATTTATTTACCATTTTAACAAATAGTTATATATATATATACTAAAATTTATTAGAAGGATAAGTTATTTAATATATATAATTTTTACCATTTAAGAAAAAGAATGAGTTCAATAATGGAATGTGTATAAATGGAATTTCATGGCTGAGAAGGAACAAGCTGTTTAATATATATATATATATAAAAATAGAATGAGTTCAATAATCTGGAATATGTCACTGAAAATGGAATTATTATGGCTGAGAAGGAAATGTTGTTTAATATATTAGCCACTATTTCTTTTACCATTTAAGAAAAAGAATGAGTTCAATAATCTGAATATATGAAATGGAATTTATGGCTGAGAAGGAACAAGTCACTGTTTAATATATATATATTTATACCATTTAAGAAAAGAATGAGTTCAATAATCTGGAATGTGTCACTGAAAATGAATTGTCATGGCTGAGAATATATTGTTTAATATATTAGCCACTATTTCTTTTACCATTTAAGAAAAGAATGAGTTCATAATGAATGTGTCACTGAAAAATGGAATATCATGACTGAGAAGGAAACAATATTTATATATAGCCATATTTCTTTACCATTAAAAAGAATGAGTTCAATAAATGGAATGTGTAACTGAAAATGGAATTGTCATTAATATACAAGTTGTTTAATATATTAGCTACTATTTCTTTACCATTTAAGAATAGAATGAGTTCAATAATAATCTGAATTTACTGAAAATATATATGGAGAAGGAAACAAGTTATTTAATATATTAACAACTATTATTTACCATTTAATAAAAAGAATAGTATAATAATCTGGAATGTGTCATGAAAATGAGTTATCATATATGAGAATAAACAAGTTGTTTAATATATTATATATTTCTTTATATATAAGAAAAGAATGAGTTCATATATTTTACTGAAAATTTAAGAAAATATGAGTAGCCTCATTTCTTGTTTAAAATATTATATATGTTTTTAAATATGAAAAAGAATAGTTATATATGAATGTGATGAAAATGGAAACTGAGAAATATAGCTATATAATGAGAAACAATATTATCCTATATTTATTTACCATTTAAGATATTATGAGTTCAATAATATTGTCACTGAAAATGGAATTGTCATGGCTGAGAAGGAAACAATATATATTACCACTATTTCTTTACCATTTATAAAATATGAGTAAATAACTGAATGTGTCACTGAAAATGGAATATCATGGCTAAACAAGTGTTTAATATATTATATATTATTTATATTTAAGAAAAAGAATGAGTTCAATAACTGGAATGTATATAAATGGAATTATCATGGCTAGGAACAAGTTGTTTAATATATATTATATATATATATTAGAAAAGACTATCAATTATATGTATATATAATTTACTGGAGAAGGAAATATATATAATATATATATATATCATTTAAAAAAACTGAAATATATATATATCATGAAATGGAATTATATATATGGAGAAAACAAGTTGTTTAATATATTATATATATATATACTATTTAAGAAAAGAATGAGTTCAATAATATATATATATGAATATATATATTAAGAAGGAAATCGGTTATATATATATATATATATTTCTATTAAGAAAAACCACTTTAACTATATATATATATATATATAATATATCTATTTCTTTATATAGAATGATATATATATATAAATATTAAGGAAACAATATAATATATATATATATATATTAAGAAAAAGAATGATTATATATATCACTGAAATATATATGAGAAATATATGAGTTATATATATATATATAATATTTAAGAAAAAGAATATATATATATATATATGATTGGAAACAATGAGAATTAATATATATATATATATATATTTTTACCATTTAAGAAAAAAGAATATATATAATGAATCTATCATTATATATATATGGCTGAGAAGGAAAAAAGTTGTTTATATATTATATATATATAAGAATGAGTTAATAATCTGAATATTTATATATATATAGACTAAATGCTTAATATTTAACTATTTCTTTACCATTTATATATATATATATATATATGTATGAAATGGAATTGTATATGAGATAGGAAACAATGTTTATATATTATTTACATTTAAAAGAATATTAATAATATATATATATGAAATGAACCATGAGAAGGAGTTATATATATATATATATATTTTTACTCATTTGAAAAAGAATTATATATATATATAAATGGAATTGAATTTGAATATAAGTTGTTTAATATATATATATATATTTACATTTAATAAAAAGAATGAGTTATATATATATATATGTCACTGAAAATGGAATATCATATATAGAAGGAAACAAGTTGTTTATATATTATATACTATATATTTACCATTTAAGAAAAAGAATATATATATAATCTGGAATGTGTATATATATATATATATGAATTTAATTTCTTTACCATTTAAGAAAAAGAACGAGTTATATATATATATCACTGAAAATATATATTAGAAACAACTGTTTAATATATTATTTCTTTTACCATTTAAGAAAAAGAATGAGTTCAATAATATGAAAATATGAATTGTCACTGAAAAATATATATATATATATTCATTAACCATTTAAGAAAAGAATGAATATATATGTTTAATATATATATATATATATTAACATTTAATAAAAGAATATATATATATAATAATCTGGATTGTCACTGAAAATATATTATATATATATAAACAATATTGTTTAATATATTATATATATTTTTTACTCATTTAAGAAAATAATGAGTTCAATAATCTGGAATGTATATAAATGGAATTATATGAGAAGGAAACAATTGTTTAATATATAAATTATTTTAATTACCATTTAAGAAAAATATATAGTTCAATAATCTGGAATGTGTCACTGAAATGGAATATATATATATGAGAAGGAACAAGTTGTTTAATATATTATATATATTTATATATATTTAATAAAAAGAATGAGTTCAATAATCTGGAATGTGTATGAAAATGGAATTGTCATCTGAGAAAAATATATTTATATATTAGCCACTATTTATTATATATATAAAAAGAATGAGTTCAATAATCTAATATTATGAAAATATATATATATATATGAGAAGAAACAATATTGTTTAATATATATATTATATTTATTTACCATTTAAGAAAAAGAATGAGTTCAATAATCTGGAATATATATCACTGAAAATGGAATTATATATATATGAGAAGGGAAATAGTTGTTTAATATATTAGCAACTATTTCTTTACCATTTAAGAAAAAGAATGAGTTCAATAATCTGGAATGTGTCACTGAAAATGGAATTATCATATATGAGAAGGAAAACAAGTTGTTTAATATATTATACCACTATTTCTTTAAGAAAAAAGAATGAGTTCAATAATCTGGAAGAAAAAGCGTCACTGAAATGAATTGTCATGGCTGAATGAAACAAGTTGTTTAATATATTAGCCACTATTTCTTTACCATTTAAGAAAAAATGAGTTCAATATTCTGAATGTGTCACTGAAATGGAATTGATGGCTGAGAAGGAAAAGTTGTTTAATATATTATACTATTTCTTTAATACCATTTAAGAAAAGGTTGAGTTCAATAATCTGGAATGTGTCACTGAAAATGGAATAGTCATGGCTGAGAAGGAAACAAGTTGTTTAATATATTAGCCACTATTTCTTTACCATTTAAGAAAAATAATGAGTTCAATAATTTGGAATGTGTCACTGAAAATGGAATTGTCATGGCTGAGAAGGAAACAAGTTTGTTTAATATATTAGCCACTATTTTTACCATTTAAGAAAAAGAATGAGTTCAAATAATCTGGAATGTGTCACTGAAATGGAAATGAAGGAAACAAGTTATTTAATATATTAGCCACTATTTCTTTTACCATTTAAGAAAGAATCGAGTTCAATAATCTGAATGTGTCACTGAAATGGAATTGTCATGGCTGGAGAAGGAAAGTTGTTTAATATATTAGCTACTATTTTTTTTTTAACCAAGAATGAGTTCAATAATCTGGAAAAAATGGAATTATCATGGCTGAGAAGGAAACAAGCTGTTTAATATATTAGCCACTATTTCTTTACCATTTAAGAAAAAGAATGAGTTCAATAATCTGGAATGTGTCACTGAAAATGATATGGTCATGGCTGAGAAGGAAACAAGTTGTTTAATATATTAGCCACTATTTCTTTACCATTTAAGAAAAAGAATGAGTTCAATAATCTGGAATGTGTCACGAAAAATGGAATTGTCATATATAAACAAGTTGTTTAATATATTAACCACTATTTCTTTACCATTTAAGAAAAGAATGAGTTATGAATGTGTCACTGAAAATGGAATTGTCATATGAGAAGGAAACAAGTTGTTTAATATATTAGCCACTATTTCTTTACCATTTAAGAAAAAGAATGAGTATAATCTGGAATGTGTCACTGAAATGGAATTGTCATGAGAAGGAAACAAGTTGTTTAATATATTATACTATATATATTTAAGAAAAAAGAATGAGTTCAATAATCTGGAATGTGTCACTGAAAATGGAATTGTCATGGCTGAGAAGAAACAAGTTGTTTAATATATTAGCCACTATTTCTTTACCATTTAAGAAAAAAAGATGAGTTCAATAATCTAGATCCATCCTCAAAGTAAGTCATGAGAAGGAAAAAAAGTTTAATATATTGTGCACTATTTCTTTACCATTTTAAGAAAAAGATAAGTTCAATAACATCTGGAATATCCTGCAAAAATGGAATTGGCCTTGGCTGAAGAAACAAGCTGTTTAATATATTAGCCACACCTGTTGAGAAAAGAATGAGTTCAATAATCTGAATGTGTCACTGAAAATGGAATTGTATACTTGGCTGAGGAAGGAAACAAGTTATTTAATATGTTATTTTCTACTTTATTTAAAGAAAAAAGAATATTTAAATAATCTGGAATGTGTGCTGAAAATACGATTATCTGGCTGAGAGGAAACCGATTGGCTATTACCATTAGCCACTATTTCTTACCATTTAAGAAGAATGAGTTCAATAATCTGGGGATATCACTGAAAAATGGAATTATCATGCTGAAGGAAACAAGTTGTTTAATATATTAGTTCTTCAATTGGGTTTTTTACCATTTAAGAAAAAAGTATGAGTTTAATATATAGCCTGGAATTTACCATTAAGAAAAAAATGGAATCTGGAATGGCTGAGAAGGAAATCAAGCTGTTTAATATATTAGCCACTTTCTTTACCATTTAAGAAAAAAAGAATGGAATGTGTCACTGAAAATGGAATCAGCAATGAGAAGGTATAATGCCACTATTCCAATTGAAAATGGAATGTGTCCTGAAAATGGATTATCATGGCTGAGAAGGAAACAAGTTGTTTAATATTATATTAGCCACTATTTCTTCACATTTAAGAAAAAAGAATGAGTTCAATAATCTGAAATAAAATACTGAAATGAAATTATCATAATGAAGGAAACAAGTTGTTTAATATATTATACTATTTCTTTACAATTAAAAATTATCAATCTGGAGATGTGTTCTAAGATTGTCCATTTAAGAAAAAGAATGAGTTCTTTTCGTTAATCTGAGATGTGTCATAGAAAATGGAATTGTCATGGCTGAGAAGGAACAAGTTGGTTTTAATATACAGCTACTATTTCTTTACCATTTAAGAAAAAGAATGAGTTCAATAATCTGGAATGTGTCACTGAAAATGGAATTGTCTTGGCTGAGAAGGAAACAAGCTGTTTAATATATTAGCCACTATTTTTTACCATTTAAGAAAAAAGAATGAGTTCAATAATCTGGAATGTGTCACTGAAAATGGAATTGTCATGGTTGAGAAGGAAACAAGTTGTTTAATATATTAGCCACTATTTCTTTTTACCATTTAAGAAAAAAAGAATGAGTTCAATAATCTGGAATGTGTCACTGAAAATGGAATTGTCATGGCTGAGAAGGAAACAAGTTGTTTAATATATTAGCCACTATTTCTTTACCATTTAAGAAAAAAAGAATGAATAATCTGGAATGTGTCACTGAAAATGGAATTGTCACTGAAAAAGTTGTTTAATATTTAGCCACTATTTCTTTACCATTTAGAAAAAGAATGAGTTCAATGTGGAATGTGTACCGAAAATGGAATTGTCAGAAGGAAACAAGTTGTTTAATATATTAGCCACTATTTTTTACCATTTAAGAAAAGAATGAGTTCAATAATCATGTGTCACTGAAAAAATGTGTCAAGTTGACTATTTCTTTACCATTTGAAAAAGAATGAGTTCAATAAATCTGAATGTGTCACTGAAAAGAAAGGAAACAAGTTTAATATTTAATATATTCAAGAAAAGAATGAGCCACTATTTCTTTACTATTTAAGAAAAGAATGAGTTCAATAATCTGGAATGTGTCACTGAAAATGGAATTGTCATGGCTGAGAAGGAAACAATTTTTTTTTAATATATTGAAATGTGTCACTGAAATGGAATTTTTTTTACCATTTAATTTAAGAAAAGAATGAGTTCAATAATCTGAATAAAATACTGAAAATGGAATTGTCATGGAGATAAGCGTTATTTAATATATTGAGAAAAGAATGAAACAAGAATGTGTTTAATATATTAGGCCACTAATTTCTTTACCATTTAAAAGAAAAAAGTTCAATAATGGGAATGTTCACTGAAAAATAATCATGGCTGAGGAATGTTTCACCATTTAAGAAAAGAATGAGATAATAAAAGTCACTGAAAAATGGCTGAGAAGGAAACAAGTTGTTTAATATATTAGCCACTATTTCTTTACCATTTAAAAAAAAGAATGAGTTCAATAATCTGGAATGTGTCACTGAAATGGAATTGTCATGGCTGAGAAGGAAACAAGTTGTTTAATATATTAGCCACTATTTCTTTTACCATTTAAGAAAAGAATGAGTTCAATAATCTGGAATGTGTCACTGAAAATGGAATTGTCATGGCTGAGAAGGAAACAAGTTGTTTTAATATATTAGCCACTATTTCTTTTACCATTTAAGAAAAAGAATGAGTTCAATAATCTGGAATGTGTCACTGAAAATGGAATTATGTCATGGCTGAGAAGAAAAACAAGTTGTTTAATATATTGGCTGAAGGAAACCAGTTGTTTATTTCTTTACCATTTAAGAAAAAAAGAAAGAATGAAGTGTCACTGAAAATGGAATGGCTGAGAAATGTTTAATATATTGCCACTATTTTTTTTTCTACCATTAGAAAAAAAATGAGTTCAATAATCTGGAATGTCACTGAAAATGGGCTGAGAAGGAAACAAGTTGTTTAATATATTAGCCAATTATTTCAATGGCATTTAAGAAAAAAGAATGAGTTCAATAATCTGGAATGTGTCACTGAAAAATGGAATTGTCATGGCTGAGAAGGAAACAAGTTGTTTAATATATTAGCCACTATTTCTTTACCATTTAAGAAAAAGAATGAGTTCAATAATCTGGAATGTGTCACTGAAAATGGAATTGTCATGGCTGAGAAGGAAACAAGTTGTTTAATATATTAGCCACTATTTCTTTACCATTTAAGAAAAAGAATGAGTTCAATAATCTGGAATGTGTCACTGAAAATGGAATTGTCATGGCTGAGAAGGTTTAATATATTAAACTAACCATTGAATTTAACAGTATTAGCATGGCTGAGAGGAAACAAGTTGTTTAATATATTAGCTACTATTTTACCATTTAAGAAAAGAATGAGTTCAATAATCTGAATGTGTCACTGAAAAAATGGCTGAGAAGAAACAAGCTGGAATTGTACTATGGCTTTTTGAGAAAAGAATGAGTTCAATAATCTGAATGCGTGTCTGAAAATAATTGTCATGGCTGAAGGGAACAAGTTGCCACTATTATTTTTACCATTTAAGAAAAAAAATGAGTTCAATAATCTGGAATGTGTCATCGAAAATGGAATTGTCATGACTGTGAGAAGGAAACATGTTGTTTAATATATTAGCCACTATTTCTTTTACCATTTAAGAAAAGAATGAGTTCAATAAACTGGAATGTGTCACTGAAATGGAAATTGTCATGGCTGAGGCAAAACAAGTTGTTTAATATATTGCCACTATTTCTTTTACCATTTAAGAAAAAGAAAGTTCAATAAAAGAATGTGTCACTGAAAATGGAATTGTCATGGCTGAAGGAAACATAGGTTGAAATAATACTATTTCTTTACCACTGAAAAAATCTGGGTCACTGAAAATGGAATTGTCATTGAGAAGGAAACAAGTTGTTTAATATATTAGCCACTATTTCTTTCCATTTAAGAAAAGAATGAGAATCTGGAATGTGTCACTGAAAATGGAAAATCGTATGGAGAAGGAAACAAGCTGTTTAATATATTGCCACTATTTCTTTTACCATTTAAGAAAAAAAGTCTAATAATGAATGTTCAATGAAAATGGAATGTGTCTGGCTGAGAAGGAAACAAGTTGGAATATATTAGCCACTATTTTTTACCATTTAAAAAAAGAATGAGTTCAATAATCTGGAATGTGTCACTGAAAATGGAATTCTGGCTGAGAAGAAACAAGTTATTTAATATATTAGTTTCTATTTTTTTACCATTTAAGAAAAAAAGAATGAGTTCAATAATCTGGAATGTGTCACTGAAATGGATTGTGAGAGAAGAAAACAAGTTGTTTAATATATTAGCTACTATTTCTTTACCATTTAAGAAAAAGAATGAGTTCAATAATCTGAAATGTGTCACTGAAAATGGAATTGTCATGGCTGAGAAGGAAACAAGTTGTTTAATATATTAGCCACTATTTCTTTACCATTTAAGAAAAAAATGAGTTCAATAATCTGGAATGTGTCATGAAAATGTGTCATGGGCTGAAACAAGCTGTTTAAATATTAGCCACTATTTGGCTATTTAAGAAAAAAGAATGAGTTCAATAATCTGGAATGTGTCACTGAAATGGAATTGTCATTGAGAAGGAAACAAGTTGTTTAATATTTCTATACCATTTACCATTTAAGAAAAAGAATGAGTTCAATAATCTGGAATGTGTCACTGAAAATGGAATTGTCATGGCTGAGAAGGAAACAAGTTGTTTAATATATTAGCCACTATTTCTTTACCATTAAAGAAAAGAATGAGTTAATAATCTGGAATGTGTCACTGAAATGGAATTGTCATGGCTGAGAAGGGAAACAAGTTGTTTATTATATTAGGCCACTATTTTTTTTACCATTAAGAAAAAGAATGAGTTCAATAATCTGAAGAAGTCACTGAAAATGGAATTATCATGGCTGAGAAGTTGTTTTAATATATTAGCCAACATTTAAGAAAAAGAATTAGTTCAATAATCTGGAATGTGTCACTAGAAATGGAATTGTCATGGCAGAAGGAAACAAGTTGTTTAATATATTTATATTTCTGCCATTTAAGAAAAAGAATGAGTTCAATAATCTGGAATGTGTCTCTGAAAATGGAATTGTCATGGCTGAGAAGGAAACAAGTTGTTTATTATATTGACCACTATTTCTTTTCATTTAAGAAAAAGAATGAGTCTAATAATCTGGAATGTGTCACTGAAAAATGGAATTGTCATATTGAGAAGGAAACAAGTTGTTTAAATATATTAGCCACTATTTCTTTACCATTTTAAGAAAAAGAATGAGTTCAATAATCTGGAATGTGTCACTGAAAATGGAATTATCCTTGCATGAGAATAAAACAAGCTGTTTAATATAGCCACTATTATTTTACCATTTAAGAAAAAGAATGAGTTCAATAATCCTGAAATGTCACTGAAATGGAATTGTCATGGCTGAAAAATAAGCTGTTTAATATATTAGCCACTACTTTTTTACCATTTAAGAAAAAGAATGGAGTTCAATAATCTGAATGTGTCACTGAAAATGGAATTGTCATGGCTGAGAAGGAAACAAGTTGTTAATATATTAGCCACTATTTCTTTTACCATTTAAGAAAAAGAATGAGTTCAATAATCTGAAATGTCACTCTTGTGTCATGGCTGAGAAGGAAAAGTTGTTTAATATAATAGCCACTATTTCTCAACTCATTTAAGAAAAGAATGAGTTCAATAGAATGGAATGTGTCTGAAAATGGAATTGTCATGGCTGAGAAGGAAACCAAGTTGTTTTAATATATTAGCTCTTGGATTGATAATGACTCATTTAAGAAAAAGAATGAGTTCAATAATCAATGTGTCACTGAAAATGGAATTGGTCATGGCTGAGAAGGAAAACAAGAATTAATATAATAGTCTATTTTTTACCATTTAAGAAAAAAGAATGAGTTCAATAATCTGAAATTATGTCACTGAAAATGGAATTGAATTGGTATTGAGAAGGAAACAAGTTGTTTAACAACAATAGCCACTATTTCTTTAATACAAAGAAAGTTTAATAATGTGTCACTGAAATAATCTGGAATGTCATATTGCCACTCTTTTACTCATTTAAGAAAAAAATTGTCACTGAAAATGGAAAGGGAGAAGCAATGTTATTTAATATATTAACATTTTTTACCATTTAGAAAAAAAGAATGAGTTCTGAAAATGGAAATCTGGAATGTGCTAATTATTTACTGAAAATGGAATGTGTCATGGCTGAGAACAAAACAAATTGTTTAATATATTAGTTTACTATTTCTAAGAATGAGTTCAATAGTCTGAAGAACTCTTGAATGATAATGACTCATCTCAAAAATTATAGAAGGTAGACATAGAATGGATTGACTGGAAACATTTTGGTAACAACAAAAGCAATACAAAGAATGAGTTCAATAGTCTGAAGAACTCTTTGGAATGATAATGACTCATCTCAAAATTATAGAAGGCAGACATAGAATGAATTGACTGAAACATTTTGGTAACAAACAAAAGCAATAGAAAAAGAATGAGTTCAATAGTCTGAAGAACTCTTGGAATGATAATGACTCTTCTCAAAATTATAGAAGGTAGACATAGAATGGATTGACTGAAACATTTTGGTAACAACAAAAGCAATACAAAGAATGAGTTCAATAGTCTGAAGAACTCTTGGAATGATAATGACTCTTCTTAAAATTATAGAAGGCAGGCATAGAATGAATTGACTGAAACATTTTGGTAACAACAAAAGCAATACAAAGAATGAGTTTAGTAGTCTGAAGAACTCTTGGAATGATAATGACTCTTCTCAAAATTATAGAAGGTAGACATAGAATGGATTGACTGAAACATTTTGGTAACAACAAAAGCAATACAAAGAATGAGTTCAATAGTCTGAAGAACTCTTGGAATGATAATGACTCTTCTTAAAATTATAGAAGGCAGGCATAGAATGAATTGACTGAAACATTTTGGTAACAACAAAAGCAATACAAAGAATGAGTTCAATAGTCTGAAGAACTCTTGGAATGATAATGACTCTTCTCAAAATTATAGAAGGTAGACATAGAATGAATTGACTGAAACATTTTGGTAACTTAACAAAAGCAATACAAAGAATGAGTTCAATAGTCTGAAGAACTCTTGGAATGATAATGACTCTTCTCAAAATTATAGAAGGTAGACATAGAATGGATTGACTGAAACATTATGGTAACAACAAAAGCAATACAAAGAATGAGTTCAATAGTCTGAAGAACTCTTGGAATGATAATGACTCTTCTCAAAATTATAGAAGGTAGACATAGAATGGATTGACTGAAACATTTATGGAAACAAAAAGCAATACAAAGAATAAAACAAAAGAATGAGTTATAGTCTGAAGAACTCTTGGAATGATAATGACTCTTCTCAAAATTATAGAAGGTAGGCATAGAATGGATTGACTGAAACATTTTTGGTAACAACAAAATCAATACAAAGAATGAGTTCAATAGTCTGAAGAACTCTTGGAATGATAATGACTCTTCTCAAAATTATAGAAAGGTAGGCATAGAATGGATTGACTGAAACATTTTGGTAACAACAAAATACAAAGAATGTGTTCAGTAGTCTGAAAACTTTTGGAATGATAATGACTCTTCTTAAAATTATAATAGGCATAGAATGGATTTACTGAAACATTTTGGAAACAACAAAATACCCAAAGAATGTGTTCACTTGCCTGAAGAACTCTTGGAATGATAATCAATCGTTGGGTGGTCACTGAAGCATTATGAACCTTGCCTTGTAAACATTAAAAACCAACTGTTTCATTTCCATGATGCTAACTTGTCTCTCAAAGCCAAATAATGTCATTACTATTCAGGCTGGTGGTCTTTTGCTGATGGCCAATGAGGACAGTCATTTCTTGGAATCTTCTGAAGTTGACCAATCAGAGCATTTCCAATATATGAAACACTCAGATAACTTCTGTCAGTCTATTCAGGCTGAATAGTAACAATTAGGACAGGTTTTTTGGAATCTTTCTGGAGCAATTTTACGATAAGGGCATAAATAATTTTTTTCTTCTTTGAATTCTTTAATATTTTTTCAATGATTCTATTTCTTTAGAATCAAAAAGAAATTGCACTGTCTAGTTACCGTATTCGATCCATCTAATAAATGCGGTCAGTTTGGTTAATATGTAATAAGAATATTTGAACCGCACACGATTCTGACCTCGAACTAATCATTTTGCTGGGCTTAGTTTCATATTCAGTGAAAGTTTAAGAGGTTGGTCGTAAAGGGGGGGATCACTTTATCAGTTTAGTTAATTAAATAAGAGCAAAATTAAACCCTATTGCCACTGTTTCCAAAGTATTTGCTAAGGACATAAAGTGGGAGATCACTTTAGTAATTAAATAGAGCAAAAGAAATAAACCGCCCCCCACCGCCTTTTTGCCACAAGATGTTTCTGAAACATCTCCCAGGGACATACAAAGTGTCTCTGAGACATTTCCACTGGACATAAAGTGGGGGATCAGTTTAGTAATTAAACACGATACCCCGCCTTTTTTGCCATTAAACGTTTCTGAAACATTTCCATTGGATATAAAGTGGGGGATCAGTTTAGTAATTAAACAAGATAAAAATAAACCCCCCTTTTTTGCCATAAAACGTTTCTGAAACAGTTCTTTTGGACATAAAGTTGGGGATCAATTTTGTAATTATACAAGATAAAAAAATACCCCCCACCACTATTTTGCCATAAAACGTTTCTGAAACATATCCCATTGAACATAAAGTGGGGGATCAGTTTAGTAATTAAACATGATAAAAAAATAACCCCACTATTTTTTTGCCATAAAACGTTTCTGAAACATTTCCATTGGACATAAAGTGGGGGATCAGTTTAGTAATTAAAAATAACTATGCTCTCTTTTTAATTTTTTTTTTTTTTACTGTTAGTTCATCCAATGAAAGGCCCAAGAGCCAGTCCAACTAGAAGGTTTTGAATGAGATTATGAGGGATTAAGATGCATGACTGTTATTATTATGAGAATGAGCAGGATAGATATTGGCTGACCCTGGACTTAAAGAATTAAGATTTTTTTTTTTTGAAAAAACATTTCATTCCAAGCAAGGAAATAAAGCCACTAAGACAGAAGAGGCTGCTGAGTTTTAGAGAATACGAGAAAACTAAAAAAAAAACACTGCCAAATATGGCCGACATGGTACTTCAGTGTCTGAACAATAGCTGAAATGGTGCTTCTGTTTCTTTAGTCCTTGGTTAGAACAGGTTATATCTCGGTGCTGGTCATTAAGATGTTAAAATTAACAAGCCCATTTCTTGCCCCAGTTAACAACAGAATGTAGGAAGAACTGTTTCACAGGGGATTCCTTCTTGGCTCACCAGCAGATATCAATGCTTTTTGTTCCTTCTCAGAAATACCAGGTGGAATCACAATCTTCTCCTTGGTTCTCACACCAGCCTTTTCTGCCGCTAGAGCCCACAGGAATTATTTATACCGAGGGGTCCAACGTGATAGTCCCAATCACAACAGAAAAACGTATTTGTGTCTGCTCATAACAATTGTAAATGTGTCTTCAAAGAGGTTAAGTCTTTGCGGATAGAATGAGACACCATAGTTTCTAACAGGTTTGCTTCTCGTGATAATAAAAGCTCTGTAATAACATCTTAATAAGAGATGGTCTTTATTCCTCCGTTCTTCTATTGATAAAGCAGAATGTTTTGCTCATAAATTCTTCTCAAATCCTACTCTTGATTCATCGTTGCCTGACTTTCCACTTTAGAACTGAGTCTCTATCGTGTTTATGCATATAACTCTATCCATGATATCATCTCTAAACGAGATCCCGTCAAAGCATGTGAACTTGATGGGTATCCTGCAACTATCCTTAAGAAACATGCTGCTGAACTGGCTCTGTTCTCTCTAAACTGTACAACAATAACCTTGCTGCTTCTTGCCTTTGGAAATCCTTTTCTGTTGTTCCTATCTTAAAAAGAAATAAAGTGAACCATCTGATTCTTCTAACTATTGGCCTATTAGTCTTCTACGACTTTTTGGCTAAGTTCTAGAATTCAAATCAATGCCGAATTGGTTAAGCATTTCACCTGCCGGATCTTCTTCCTGATATAAGCAATATGGCTTTCCTTCTATAGGTCAACTGCTGATGAGCTAACGGTTATCACTGAAAGAGTCTATGAAGCTTTAGATTAGAATGGTGAAGATCAGGCTGTTGTTGCTTTGGGTATCTCAAAGGCATTTGACAGGGTTTGACATATTGGCCTTCTTCACAAGTTGAAAAAGGTTATGACATTTCTGGATGTATTTTTGAACTGATTCAGTCTTTCTGATGGAATCACAAAATGAAAGTTGTCCTGAATGGCCACTCTTCTTGATCTTTCTGCATCAAGGCAGGCATCCTCCATGGACATACATTGTTCCTAAGTTTGATCAATAACCTTCCTGATGGCATCAGTTCTCAACTTGGTTTTTTTATGCTGATGACACAACTATTCCTCCGGTCTTAAGTCTGATCAGTTCAAGGAGGTCAAACTGGCAGCTGATTTCAAAAAAAATGGTGATCTACTGTTAATTGGGGCAAGGAATAGTTCGTTACTTATAATGCTTCCACAATGACAGAACCCTTTCTTCTCGAACTCTGTCCCTCATCCGCCACGGAAGTGAACAAGAACATTATAACTTAGGCCTTCTTGCTCACTTCCGCTTTTTATAGCAGGAAGGAAAGTGTATCTGGAAGTACAGCATCTCACCACACCACAGAAGTTCAATCAGTGACCATGGCTTGTGCAGCAGTTTTGGCCAAGGACAACATTCCCTGGTCAGACAGCTACCATATTACCCAGATCTCCTGCCTTGCAACTTAAAATCAAATCCCACATGAAAAAGTTTTCAAGACGTTGCGGTAATACAAGAATATGCGAAGAGGTATCGGCTCACTATCATCAAAAGGAGTTCCAGAAAGGAATCCATATGTGAAAAATGATATTGGATAAAGTATGCGGCTTTAGAAGAGGTCTATTTTGAAGGAGATTAAATGCTGAATAGATATGTGTTGTAGTTTTTTTATAGCATGAAAAAGATTTCAAGACGTTGGGAGTAATACAATATTAGGAGAGGCAGCTGCACACTATCATCAAAAAAGTAGTTACAGAAATGCTTCCATACATGGAAATGACATTGGATAAAATATGTAGCTTCAGAATTGGTCTATTTGGAAGGAGATTAAATGCTGAATAGATATGTATTGTAGTAATATAAGACTATTTGGAGAGACAGCTGTACACTATCATAAAAAAAAGTTCCAGAAATGCTTCCATACATGAAAATGACATTGGATCAAGTATGTGACTTCAGAAGGGGTCTATTTTGAAGGAGATTAAATGCTGAATAGTTATGTGTTTATAGTTTTCTTTTATAGCTCCAGTTTCGAAACTTTTTTTTTACCGATTCTGAAATATTGGACAAATGAATGGAAACCCACATTTCTTTTATTTGCGCTCTTTAGCTTTCATTTTGCCGTTTTATTTTTCAATGAATGGAAACTCGTCCTAAAGAACAAAGATACAGACTGGTTGGTTAATACTGATATGTGGACAAAATAAAAAAAAAAAAATAACGATTTCATGACAGACTCAATCTTCGCATCAGCAAATTAATTCTTGGTCTCATCATATTTTATATATTTTCCCAACACTTTGATTAAACTCTAATTTAAGAAAAGAAGGTTCAATAATCATGAATCAGTCTGAAAATAGCATGAATCATGGCTAAAGAAACAAGTTGAAAATATATTGCCACTATTTCTTTTACCATTTAAAGAAAAAGAATGAGTTCAATAATCTGGAATGTGTCAAATGGATTATCTCATGGCTGAGAAGAAAAAGCTGTTTAATATTATACTATTTCTTACCATTTAAAGAAAAGAATGAGTTCAATAATATCTGGAATACATGTCACTGAAAATAATGGCTGAGAAGGAAACAAGTTGTTTAATATATATGTCACCATTTGAAATGGAATGTGTCACTGGCTGGAAAAACAAGTTGTTTAATATATATAGCCACTATTTCTGCATTTAAGAAAAGAATGAGTTCAATAATCTGGAATGTGTCACTGAAAATGGAATTGTCATGGCTGAGAAGGAAACAAGCTGTTTAATATAATTAGCCACTATTTCTTTACCATTTAAGAAAAGAATAGGTTCAATAATCAGAATATGTCACTGAAAATGGAATTGTCATGGCTGAGGAAGGAAACAAATTGTTTAATATATTATTACTATTTCTTTACCATTTAAGAAAGAATAGTTCAATAATCAGGATGTGTCACCTGAAAATGGAATTGTCATATTGAAAGGAAACAAGTTGTTTAATATATTAGCCACTATTTCTTTACCATTTAAGAAAAAGAATGAGTTCAATAATCTGGAATGTGTCACTGAAAATGGAATTTCTCATGGCTGAAGGAAACAAGTTGTTTAATATATTAGCCACTATTTCTTTTACCATTTAAGAAAAAGAATGGGTTCAATAATCTGGAATGTCACTGAAAATGGAATTCATGGCTGAGGAAGGAAACAAGTTATTTAATATATTAGCCACTATTCCTTTACCATTTAAGAAAAAGAATAGGTTCAATAATCTGGAATGTCACTGAAAATGGAATTATCATGGCTGAGGAAAGGAAACAAGTTGTTTTAATATATTGACACTATTTCTTTACCATTTAAGAAAAAGAATATGAGTTCAATAATCTGGAATGTATCTACTGAAATGGAATTTGTCATGGCTGAAGAAACAAGTTTTTTAATATATTAGCCACTATTTTCTTACCATTTAGAAAAAAATGGGTTCAATAATCTGGAATGTGTCACTGAAAATGGAATTATCATGGCTGAAAAGAAACAAGTTGTTTAATATTAGCCCTATTTCTTTCCATTTTAGAAAAGAATGGTTCAATAATCTGGAATGTGTCACTGAAAATGGAAATCTCATGGCTGAGAAGAAACAAGCTGTTTTAATATAATGGCCCTATTTCTTCATTGAAAAAAAGAATGGTTCAATAATCTGGAATGTGTCACTGAAAATGGAATTGTCATGGCTGAAGAAGAAACAAGTTGTTTTAATATATTAGCCACTATTTCTTTACCATTTAAGAAAAAGTTCAATAATCTGAGGTTCTGAAAATAATCTGGAGTGATTTGTGTCACATTTGAAAATGGGTTCAATAATCTGGAATATGTCATGAAAATGGATTATCTGTGGCTGAGGAAAACAAGTTGTTTAATATATTAGCCACTATTTCTTTTACATTTGAAAAGAATGAGTTCAATAAATCTGGAATGTGTCACTGAAAATGGGTGTCATGGCTGAGAAGGAAACAAGTTAACATTATATTAGCCACTGTTTCTTTTACCATTTAAAAAAAGAATGAGTTCAATAATCTGGAATGTGTCACTGAAAATGGAATTATCATGAGGCTGAGAAGGAAACAAGTTAATTTAATATATTTAGCCACTATTTCTTTACCATTTCAAGAAAAAGAAATGGTTCAATAATCTGGAATGTGTCACTGAAAATGGAATTATCATGGCTGAGAAGGAAACAAGTTGTTTAATATATTAGCCACTATTTCTTTTACCATTTAAGAAAAAATAAGGTTCAATAATCTGGAATGTGTCACTGAAATGGAATTGTCTCATGGCTGAGAGGAAACAAGTTGTTTTAATATATTAGCCACTATTTCTTTACCATTTAAGAAAAAGAATGGGTTCAATAATCTGGAATGTGTCACTGAAAATGGAATTGTCATGGCTGGAAGAAACAAGCTGTTTAATCTATTAGCCTCTATTTCTTTCCATTTGAAAAAAATAGGTTCAGTTCAATCTGGAATGTCACTGAAAATGGAATTGTCATGGCTAGAGAAACAAGTTAATTTAATATATTAGCCACTATTTCTTTACCATTTAAGAAAAAGAATGGGTTCAATAATCTGGAATGTGTCCTGAAAATGGAATTGTCATGGCTGAGAAGAAACAAGTTGTTTTAATATGCCACTATTTCTTTACCATTTAGAAAAATGAGTTCAATAATCTGGAATGTGTTTCAAAGTGGAATTGTCATGGCTGAAGGAAGAACAAGTTGTTTAATATAATAGCCACTATTTCTTTTACCATTTAAGAAAAGAATAGGTTCAATAATCTGATGTGTCACTAGAAAATGGAATTGTCATGGCTAGAGAGAAACAAAGTTGTTTAATATATTAATACTATTTCTTTACCATTAAGAAAAGAATGAGTTCAATAATCTGGAATGTCACTGAAAATGGAATTATCATGGCACAAAGAAGAAACAAGGATTGTTTTAATATATTAGCCACTATTTCTTTACATTTAAGAAAAGAATGAGTTCAATAATCTGAATGTGTCACTGAAATGGAATTGTCATGGCTGAGAAGGAACAAGTTATTTAATATATTAGCCACTATTTCTTTACCATTTAAGAAAAGAATGAGTTCAATAATCTGGAATGTCACTGAAAATGGAATTGTCATGGCCTGAGGAAGAAACAAATTTTTTAATATATTAGCCACTATTTCTTTTACCATTTAAGAAAAAGAATGAGTTCAATAATCTGGGTGTGTCAACTTTCAGAAAATGGAATTGTCATGGCTGAGGAAGGAAACAAGTTGTTTAATATATTAGCCACTATTTCTTTACCATTTAAGAAAAGAATGAGTTCAATAATCTGGGAGGAATGTGTCACTGAAAATGGAATTGTCATGGCTGAGAAGGAAACAAGTTATTTAATATAACAACCACTATTTCTTTACCATTTAAGAAAAGAATGGGAATCTGGAATGTTCTGAAATAATGGCTGGATATTGTATTTCTTTACCATTTAAGAAAAGAATGAGTTCAATAATCTGGGCCCTTCTAGAAATGATTGTCATGGCTGGGAAGAAACAAGCTGTTCCCAATATATTAGCCACTATTTCTTTACCATTAAGAAAAGAATGAGTTCAATAATCTGGAATGTCACTGAAAATGGAATTGTCATGGCTGAGAAGGAAACAAGTTGTTTAATATATTAGCCACTATTTCTTTACCATTAAAAGAAAAGAATGGGTTCAATAATCTGGAATATGTCACTGAAAATGGAATTATCATGGCTGAAGGAAACAAATTTTGTTTAATATATTATTACTATTTCTTTACCATTAAGAAAAAGAATGAGTTCAATAATCTGGATGTCTGAAAATGTCATGGCTGAGAGGAAACTGAATTTCTTTACCATTTGGATTCAATAAATTGTCACTGAAATGGAATTGCAGCTGAGAAGAAACAAGCTGTTTAATATATTGGCCTCTATTTCTTTTTGTTTAAGAAAAAGAAATGAGTTCAATAATCTGGAATGTGTCACTGAAAATGAATTTATCATGGCTGAGGAAGGAAACAAGTTGTTTTAATATAGTAGCCACTATTTCTTTTACCATTTAAGAAAAAGAATGAGTTCAATAATCTGGAATGTGTCACTGAAAATGGAATTATCATGGCTGAGAAGGAACAAGCTGTTTAATATATTAGCCGCTATTTCTTACCATTTAAGAAAAAGAATAAGTTCAATAATCTGGAATATGTCACTGAAATGGAATTGTCATGGCTGAGAGAAACAAGTTGTTTAATAGCCACTATTGGCACCTAAGAAAAGAATGAGTTCAATAATTGAATGTGTCACTGAAATTTAAGAAAATAAGCTGTTTAATTAGCCACTATACCATTTAAGGATGTGTTCAATAATCTGAATGTGGAAAATTGTCATGGCTGAGGAAAACAAGTTGTTTAATATATTAGCCACTATTTCTTTTTACCATTTAAAGAAAAAGAATGAGGTTCAATAATCTGGAATATGTCACTGAAATGCGATTATCATGGCTGAGAAGGAAACAAGTTGTTAATATATGTTAACCTATTTCTTTACCATTTAAGAAAAATGAGTTCAATAATCTGGAATGTGTCACTGAAAATGGAATTGTCATGGCTGGGGAAAGGAAACAAGTTGTTTAATATATTATTAGCCACTATTTCTTACCATTTAAGGAAAAAGAATGAGTTCAATAATCTGGAATGTGTCACTGAAAATGGAGATTGTCATGGCTGAGGAAAACAAGTTGATTTAATATATTAGCCACTATTTCTTTACCATTTAAGAAAAAGAATGAGTTCAATAATCTGGAATGTCACTGAAAATGGAATTGTCATGGCTGAGAGGAAACAAGTTATTTAATATATTTAAGCCACTAGCTACCATTTAAGAAAAGAATAGAGTTCAATAATCTGTGAATGTGTCACTGAAAATGGAATTATCATGAGGAAACAAGTTGGTTAATATATTAGCCACTATTCTTACCATTTAAAAAAAAATAGGTTCAATAATCTGGAATGTGTCACTGAAAATGGAATTGTATTGTTGAGGAAGAAACAAGTTGTTTAATATGTTAGCCTATTTCTTTTACCATTTAAGAAAAAAATGAGTTCAATAATAATCTGGAATGTCACTGAAAATGGAATTATCCATGGCTGAGAAAACAAGCTGTTTTAATATTTAATACTATTTTCTTACCATTTAAGAAAAAAATGAGTTCAATAATCTGGATATGTCTCATAATAGATTATCATGGGAAAACAAGTTGTTTAATATATTAGCCACTATTTCTTTACCATTTAAGAAAAGAATGAGTTCAATAATCTGGAATGTGTCACTGAAAATGGAATTTTCATGGCTGAGGAAGGAAACAAGTTGTTTAATATATTGCCACTATTTCTTTACCATTTAAGAAAAAGATGGGTTCAATAATCTGGAATGTGTCTGAAGTAGATGTCATGGCTGATAAAGAAACAAGCATTTTAATATATGGCCACTATTTCTTTTTCCATTTAAGAAAAAAATGGGTTCAATAATCTGGAATGTGTCACTGAAAATGGATTGTCATGGCTGAAGGAAACAAGTTATTATAATATAGCCACTATTCTTTTACCATTTTAAGAAAAAAGAATGAGTTCAATAATCTGGAATGTACTGAAAATGGAATTGTCATGGCTGGGAAGGAAAACAAGTTATTTAATATATTAATACTATTTCTTTACCATTTAAGAAAAGAATAGGTTCAATAATCTGGAATGTGTCACTGAAAATGGAATTGTCATGGCTGAAGGAAACAAGTTGTTTAATATTAGCCACTGTTTCTTTCATTTAAGAAAAAGAATAGGTTCAATAATCTGGTGTCACTGAAAATGGGTGTCATCGCTGAGAAGGAAACAAAGTTGTTTAATATGTAGCCACTATTTCTTTACCATTTAAGAAAAAGAATGAGTTCAATAATCTGGAGATATGTCACTGAAAATGGAATTGTCATGGTAAGGAAGAAACAAGTTGTTTAATATATTAGCCACTATTTCTTTTACCATTTTAAGAAGAAAAATGAGTTCAATAATCTGTCACTGAAAATGGTGTCACTGAGGAGGAAACAGGTGTTGATTGCCACTATTTGCTACCATTTGAAAGAATAGGAATAATCAAGTTGTGAAAATAATTGTCATATGGCTTGAAGGAACTAGTTTTTAATTTAGGCCACTGTTTCTTTAATTTAAGAAAAGAATAGGTTCAATAATCTGGAATGTGTCCTGAAAATGATTGTCCTTGGCTGAGAAAAAGATTGTTTAATATAATGGCCACTATTTAACAATTTAAGAAAATATTAGTTCAATAATCTTTTGCAATTTAAGAAAGAAGTTGTTTAAGTTCAATAATCTGTTAAGAAATGAGTTCAATAATCTGGAATGTCACTGAAAATGGAATTGTCATGGCTGGGGAAAAACAAGTTGTTTAATATATTAGCCACTATTTCTTTACCATTTAAGAAAAAAAGAATAGTTCAATAATCTGGATATGTCACTGAAAAATGGAATTGTCATGGCTGAGAAGGAAACAAGTTGTTTAATATATTAGCACTATTTCTTACCATTAAAAAAAGAATGAGTTCAATAATCTGGAATGTGTCACTGAAAATGGAATTGTATCTTGGCTGAGAAGAAACAAGGATTAACAATATATTAGCACTATTTCTTTTCTGTTTAAGAAAAGAATAGGTTCAATAATCTGGAATGTGTCACTGAAAATGGAATTGCCCTTGGTTGTGAAGGAAACCATTGTTTAATGTATCTGAATGTCCTGAAATGGAATTGTCATTTCAAGTTGTTTAATATATTACCATTTCTTTAAGAAAAGAATGAGTTTCAATAATCTGGGATATGTCACTGAAAATGGAATTATCATGGCTGAGAAGGAAACAAGTTGTTTAATATATTGCCACTAACTGCTACCATTTAAGAGAAAAGTATGAGTTCAATAATCTGGAATGTGTCACTGAAATGGAGATTATCATGGCTGAGAAGAAACAAGCTGTTAATATAATAAGCCACTATTTCTTCTTCCATTTAGAAAAAGAATGAGTTCAATAATCTGGAATGTGTCACTGAAAATGAATTGTCATGGCTGAGAAAACAAGTTGTTTAATATATTAGCCTATTTCTTTTACCATTTAAGAAAAAAAAGAATGAGTTCAATAATCTGAATGTGTCACTGAAAATGGAATTTTCATGGCTGAGAGGGAAACAAGTTGTTTAATATAGCCTGGCTCTTTTACCATTTAAGAAAAGAATGAGTTCAATAATCTGGATGTGTCACTGAAAATGGAATTATCATGGCTGAGAAAAACAAGCATTTTAATATATTAGCCACTATTTCTTTTCCCATTTAAAGAAAAATAGGTTCAATAATCTGGAATGTGTCACTGAAAATGGAATTGTCATGGCTGAAGGAAACAAGTTGTTTAATATTAGCCACTATTTTACCATTTAAGAAAAGAATAGGTTCAATAATCTGGAATGTCACTGAAAATGGAATTATCATGGCTGAGAGGAAACAAGTTGTTTAATATATTAGCCACTATTTCCTTGCCATTTAGAAGAAAAAGAATGAGTTCAATAATCTGGAATGTGTCACTGAAAATGGAATTTGTCATGGCCTGAGAAGGAAACAAGTTGTTTAATATATTAGCCACTATTTCTTTACCATTTAAAGAAAAAAAGTTCAATAATCTGGAATGTATCCTGAAAATGGGAATTATCATAGCTGAGAAGAACAACAAGTTGTTTAATATAATAGCCACTATTTCTTTTTACCATTTAAGAAAAAGTAATGGAATTCTGAAAATAATCATGGGAATGTATTTTCACTGTTCAAAATCTGGAATTGTCATGGCTGAGAAAGGAAACAAGCTGTTTAATATATTAGCCACTATTTCTTTACCATTTAAGAAAAAGAATGAGTTCAATAATCTGGAATGTGTCACTGAAAATGGAATTGTCATGGCTGAAAGGAAACAAGTTGTTTAATATATTAGCCACTATTTCTTTACCATTTAAGAAAAAGAATAGGTTCAATAATCTGGAATGTGTCACTGAAAATGGAATTATCATGGCTGAAGAAACAAGTTGTACAATATTTAATATATTTTAGTTCAATAACTATTTCTTTACCATTAAGAAAAAGTTGTTTAATATATTAGTTCAATAATCTGGAATGTGTCTGGAACTGAAAATGGAATTGTCATGGCTGAAGGAAACAAGTTATTTTAATATATTAGCCACTATTTCTTTACCATTTAAGAAAAGTTCAAATGGGAATTCAATATTGTCATGGCTAGTTTTAATATGTGTCACTGAAAATGGAATTGTCATGTGCTGAGTCAAGGAAACAAGCTATTTTAATATATTTAATATATTTCCACTATTTCAATTTACCATTTAAGAAAAGAATGCCACTAGTTCAATAATCTGGAATGTGTCACTGAAAATGGAATTATCATGGCTGAGAGGAAAACAAGCTGTTTAATATATTAGCCACTATTTCTTCCATTAAAAAATAAAGTTCAATAATCTGGAATGTGTCACTGAAAATGGAATTGTCATGGCTGAGAAGGAAACAAGTTGTTTAATATATTAGCCACTATTTCTTTACCATTAAGAAAAAGAAAAAATAATGAAGTTCAATAATCTGGGACAAGTTATGCCACTATTTCACTGAAAAAAATGGAATTGTGTGTCTGAAAATCATGGCTGAGAAACAATTTGTTTAATATATTATTACTATTTCTTTACCATTAAGAAAAAGAATGAGTTCAATAATCTGGAATGTGTCACTGAAAATGGAATTATCTCATGGCTGAAGAAACAAGTTGTTTAATATATTAGCCACTATTTCTTTACATTTAAGAAAAGAATGGGTTCAATAATCTGGGAATGTGTCACTGAAAATGGAATTGTCATGGCTGAGAGGAAACAAGTTGTTTAATATATTTAGCCACTATTTCTTTTCTGTTTAAGAAAAGAATGAGTTCAATAATCTGGAATGTCACTGAAAATGGAATTGTCATGGCTGAGGAAGGAAACAAGTTGTTTTAATATATTAGCCTCTATTTCTTTTACCATTTAAGAAAAAAGAATGGAGTTCAATAATCTGGAATGTGTCACTGAAAATGGAATTGTCATGGCTGAGAAGGAAACAAATTATTTTAATATAATAGCCTATTTCTTACCATTTAAAAGAATAAGTTCAATAATCTGGAATGTGTCACTGAAAATGGAATTGTCATGGCTGAGAGGAAACAAGTTGTTTAATATATTAGCCACTATTTCTTTACCATTTAAGAAAAAATGAGTTCAATAATCTAGATGTGTCACTGAAAATGGAATTGTCATGGCTGAGAAGGAAACAAGTTGTTTAATATATTAGCCACTGTTTCTTTTACCATTTAGAAAAGAATGAGTTCAATAATCTGGAATGTGTCACTGAAAATGGAATTATCATGGCTGAGAAGAAACAAGTTGTTTAATATATTAGCCACTATTTCTTTTACCATTTAAGAAAAAAGAAGAGTTCAATAATCTGGAATGTGTCACTGAAAATGGAATTGTCATGGCTGAGAAGAAACAAAGTTGTTTAATATATTAGCCACTATTTCTTTACCATTTAAGAAAAAAAAATGAGTTCAATAATCTGGAATGTGTGGAAATGGAATGGGTGTCATGGCTGAAGAAGTTGAAACAAGTTATTTTAATATAATATTATCCACTATTTCTTTTACCATTTAAGAAAAAAAAGAATGAATGTTCAATAATCTGGAATATGTCACTGAAAAACCGTCTGGAATTGTCTCATGGAATTGTCTGAGAAGGAAACAAGTTGTTTAATATATTAGCCTATTCTTTACCATTTAAGAAAAAATATTTCTGGAATTTACTAAACCATTTAAGAAAAGAATGCCACTATTTTCAATAAGAAAATAATAGGTTCAATAATCTGGAATGTGTCACTGAAAATGGAAGTTCATGGCTGAGAAGAAACAAGTTATTTTAATATTAGCCACTATTTCTTTACCATTTAAAAAAAAGAATGGTTCAATAATCTGGAATGTGTCACTGAAAATGGAATTATCATGGCTGAAAGGAAACAAGTTGTTTAATATATTAGCCACTGTTTTTACCATTTAAGAAAAAGAATGAGTTCAATAATCTGGAATCACTGAAAAATGGGTGTCATGTGAGAAAAACAACTGTTTAATATATTAGCCACTATTTCTTTACCATTTAAAAAAAGAATGGGTTCAATAATCTGGAATGTGTCACTGAAAATGGAATTATCATGGCTGAAAACAAGTTATTTTAATATAATGAAAGAATAAGGTTCAATAACTATTTCTTTACCATTTAGAAGAAAGAATGAGTTCAAGTTAATCTGGAATGTGTCACTGAAAATGGAATTGTCATGGCTGAGGGAAAACAAGTTGTTAATATATAGCCACTATTTCTTTTCATTTAAGAAAAATGGGTTCAATAATCTGGAATGTGTCACTGAAAATGGAATTATCATGGCTGAGAAGGGGAAACAAGCTGTTTAATATATTAGCCTATTTCTTTTATTTTAAAGAAAAAGAATGAGTTCAATAATCTGGAATGTGTCACTGAAAATGGAATTGTCATGGCTGACGAGAAGAAACAAGTTATTTAATATATTAACCACTATTTCTTTACCATTTAAAAAAATAGGTTCAATAATCTGGAATGTGTCACTGAAAATGGAATTGTCATGGCTGAGAAGGAAACAAGCTGTTTTAATATATTAGCCACTATTTCTTTACCATTTAAGAAAAGAATAGGTTCAATAATCTGGAATGTGTCACTGAAAATGGAATTATCATGGCTGAAGGAAACAAGTTGTTTAATATATTAGCCACTATTTCTTTACCATTTAAGAAAAAAAAGTTCAATAATGAATGTTCAATAATCTGGAATGTATTTCACTGAAAGTTCAATAATGGAATTGTCATGGCTGAGGAGACTGTTTAATATAGTAACCTATTTCTACTTACATTTAGAAAAAAGAAACAAGTTGTTTAATATAGTTGTTTAATATAATAGCCACTATTTCTTTACCATTTAAGAAAAGAATGGATGTTCAATAATCTGCTGAGGAAAATAAGATAAATATGTCACATTTGAAAATGGAATTATCATGGCTGAGGAAGAAACAAGTTGTTTAATATATTAGCCACTATTTTTTACCCATTTAAGAAAAAGAATGAGTTCAATAATCTGGAATGTGTCACTGAAAATGGAATTGTCATGGCTGAGAAGGAAACAAGTTGTTTAATATATTAACCACTATTTCTTTACCATTTAAGAAAAAGAATGAGTTCAATAATCTGGAATGTGTCACTGAAAATGGAATTGTCATGGCTGAGAGGAAACAAGTTGTTTTAATATAGTAGCCACTATTTTCTTTACCATTTAAGAAAAAAGATAGGTTCAATAATCTGGAATGTGTCACTGAAAATGGAATTGTCATGGCTGAGAAAGAAACAAATTTGTTGCTGTTTATTTCTTTATATTAGCCACTATTAATCTTTGTCACATGGAATTTTTTTGAAGAAAAAATTGTTTTAATAATTGCCACTATTTCTTTACCATTTCAAATAATCTGGAATGTGTCACTGAAAATGGAATTGTCATGGCTGATAAGAGACAAGCATTTTAATAAAGCCAATTTCTTTGTTTAAGAAAATAATAGTTCACTATTTCTTGCTGAAAGAAATATTGTCATGGCTGAAAAAAGAATGGTTCAATAATCTGAGATGAGTTCAATGTCTGGAATGTCACTGAAAATGGAATTGTCATGGCTGAAAGGAAACAAGTTGTTTAATATATTAGCCACTATTTCTTTTACCATTAGAAAAAAAAGAATAGGTTCAATAATCTGGAATGTGTCACTAAATGGAATTGTCATGGCTGAGAGGAAACAAGTTGTTTAATATATTGGCCACTATTTCTTTACCATTTAAGAAAAAGAATGAGTTCAATAATCTGGATGTGTCACTGAAAATGGAATTGTCATGGCCTGAGAAGGAAACAAGCTGTTTAATATATTAACCACTATTTCTTTTACCATTTAAGAAAAAAAAGAATGAGTTCAATAATCTGGAATGTGTCATTTGAGGAAATCCTGGAATTGTCACTGAAAATGTGGCTGAGAAGAAGTTGAAACAAGCTTTACCATTTAATAGTTCAATAATCTGGAATGTGTTAGTCATGGCCACTATTTCTTTACCATTTAAGAAAGAATGGGTTCAATAATCTGGAATGTGTCACTGAAAATGGAATTGTCATGGCTGAAGGAAACAAGTTGTTTTAATATATTAGCCACTATTTTTCTTTACCATTTGAAAAAAAATGGGTTCAATAATCTGGAATGTGTCACTGAAAATGGAATTGTCATGGCTGAGAAGAAACAAGTTGTTTAATATAATGGCACTATTTCTTTACCATTTAAGAAAAGAATGAGTTCAATAATCTGGAATGTGAATGTGTCACTGAAAATGGAATTATCATTTTAAGAAAAAGAATGGGTTCAATAATCTGGAGATGTGTCACTGAAATGGAATTGTCAAGCAAGTTGTTTAATATATTAGCCACTATTTTTTTACCATTTAAGAAAAAGTTCAAAATCTGGAATGTGTTCAATAATCTGGAATGTGCCACTATTTCTTTTACCATTAAGAAAAAAATGAGTTCAATAAATTGTCTGAAAATGGGCTGCTGAGAAGGAAACAAGTTGTTTAATATATTAGCCACTATTTCTTTACCATTTAAGAAAAAGAATGAGTTCAATAATCTGGAATGTGTCACTGAAAATGGAATTGTCATGGCTGGAGAAACAAGTTGGGAAACAAGCATTTAAGAAAAGAATGAGTTCAATAATCTGGAATGTGTCACTGAAAATGGGTGTCATGGCAGAGAAGGAAACAAGCTGTTTAATATATATTGCCTATTTCTTTACCATTTGGTTCAATAATCTGGAATGTCACTGAAAATGGAATTGTCATGGCTGAGAGAAACAAGTTGTTTAATATATTAGCCACTATTTCTTTACCATTTAAGAAAAGAATAGGGTAATTCAATAATCTGGAATGTTTAATGTCACTGAAAAAAATGGAAATCTGGTTTAATATATTAGCCACTATTTTCACATTTAAGAAAAAAATGTGTCACTGTTCAATAATCTGGTTATTTTAATATAATACTATTTCACCATTTGAAAATGGAATTGTCATGGCTGAAGGAAACAAGTTGTTTTAATATAATAGCCACTATTTCTTTACCATTTAAGAAAAAAGAATGGGTTCAATAATCTGGAATGTGTCACTGAAAATGGAATTGTCATGGCTGAAGGAAACAAGTTTTTTTAATATATTAGCCACTATTCTTTTACCATTTAAGAAAAGAATAGGTTCAATAATCTGGAATATGTCACTGAAAATGGAATTATCATGGCTGAAGAAACAAGTTATTTTAATATATTAACCACTATTTCTTTTACCATTTAAGAAAAAAATGAGTTCAATAATCTGGAATGTGTCACTGAAAATGGAATTGTCATGGCTGAGAGAAACAAGTTATTTTAATATATTAGCCACTATTTCTTTACCATTGAAAAAAAAAAAGAATGAAAAGTTCAAGTTGTGGAATGTGTCACTGAAAATGGTCAATAATCTGGAATGTGGAAAATGGAATTGTCATGGCTGAGAAGAAACAAGTTATTTAATATATTAGCCACTATTTCTTTACCATTTAAGAAAAAAGATAAGGTTCAATAATCTGGAATGTGTCACTGAAAATGGAATTGTCATGGCTGAGAAGGAAACAAGCTGTTTTAATATATTAACCACTATTTCTTTACCATTTAAGAAAAAGAATAGGTTCAATAATCTGGAATGTGTCACTGAAAATGGAATTGTCATGGCTGAGAAGAAACAAGCTGTTTAATATATTAGCCACTATTTCTTTTACCATTTGAAAAAAGATAGGTTCAATAATCTGGAATGTGTCACTGAAAATGGAATTGTCATGGCTGAGAAGAAACAAGTTGTTTAATATTAGCCACTATTTCTTTACCATTTTATGAGTTCAATAATAATCTGGAATGTGTCACTGAAAATGGAAGTCATTCATATATTAATCATTTAAGAAAAAATGTTCAATAATCTGGAATGAAAATGGAATTGTCATGGCTGAGAAGGAAACAAGTTGCCTATTTCCTTTCATTTTAATATAATCTAGCCACTATTTCTTTACCATTAAGCCTGTTCTTCCATTTAAAAAAGAATAGGTTCAATAATCTGGAATGTGTCACTGAAAATGGAATTGTCATGGCTGAGGGGAAACAAGTTATTTAATATATTACCACTATTTTTTACCATTTAAGAAAAGAATGAGTTCAATAATCTGGAATGTGTCACTGAAAATGGAATTGTCATGGCTGAGGAAAACAAGTTGTTTAATATATTAGCCTATTTCTGTTACCATTTAAGAAAAAGAATGAGTTCAATAATCTGGAATGTGTCACTGAAAATGGAATATTGTCATGGCTAATCTGGAGAAGGAAACAAGCTGTTTAATATGTAGCCACTAACTTTACCATTTAAGAAAAAAGAATGGGTTCAATAATCTGGAATGTGTCACTGAAATACGATTATCATGGCTGAGAAGGAAACAAGCTGTGTAATATATTGCCACTATTTCTTTTACCATTTAAGAAAAGAATGAGTTCAATAATCTGGAATGTGTCACTGAAAATGGAATTGTCATGGCTGAGAAGAAACAAGTTGTTTTAATATATTAGCCACTATTTCTTTACCATTTAAGAAAAGAATGAGTTCAATAATCTGGAATGTGTCACTGAAAATGGAATTGTCATGGCTGAGAAGAAACAAGTTGTTTTAATATATTAGCCACTATTTTTACCATTTAAAAGAAAAAAAGAATGAGTTCAATAATCTGGAATGTGTCACTGAAAATGGAATTGTCTCATGGCTGAGAAGAAACAAGTTGTTTAATATATTAGCCACTATTTCTTTACCATTTAAGAAAAGAATGAGTTCAATAATCTGGAATGTGTCACTGAAAATGGAATTGTCATGGCTGAGAAGAAACAAGTTTAATAAACAAGAATGTTGGAATTGTCATTTAATATAATCTGGAATATGTCCTGAAAATGGAATTGTCATTGAGAAGGAAACAAGTTTAATATATTTATTTTAATGAGTTCAATAATCTTACCATTTAGTTGTTTAAAAAGAATAAGAAAAATAGGTTCAATAATCTGGAATGTGTCACTGAAAATGGAATTGTCATGGCTGAGAAGGAAACAAGCTGTTTAATATATTAGCCACTATTTCTTTACCATTTAAGAAAGAATGGGTTCAATAATCTGGAATGTGTCACTGAAAATGGAATTGTCATGGCTGAAGGAAACAAGCTGTTTTAATATATTGCCACTATTTCTTTACCATTTAAGAAAAAGAAGTTCAATAATCTGGAATGTGTCACTGAAAATGGAATTGTCATGGCTGAAGAAACAAGTTGTTTAATATATTAGCCACTATTTCTTTACCATTTAAGAAAATCTGGAATGGGTTCAATAATCTGGAATGTGTCACTGAAAATGGAATAATCTCTGGAATGGCTGAAGGGTCAAACAAGTTGTTTAATATATTAGCCCTATTTCTTTCATTTAAGAAAAAGAATGGGTTCAATAATCTGGAATGTGTCACTGAAAATGGAATTGTCATGGCTGAGAAGAAACAAGTTGTTTTAATATATTAGCCACTATTTCTTTACCATTTAAGAAAAAGAATAGGTTCAATAATCTGGAATGTGTCACTGAAATGCGATTGTCATGGCTGGGAAGGAAACAAGCTGTTTTTAATATATTAGCCACTATTTCTTTTACCATTTAAGAAAAAAGAATGAGTTCAATAATCTGGAATGTGTCACTGAAAAATGGAATTATCATGGCTGAGAAGGAAACAAGTTGTTTAATATATTAGCCACTATTTCTTTACCATTTAAGAAAAGAATGAGTTCAATAATCTGGAATGTGTCACTGAAAATGGAATTATCATGGCTGGAAACAAGCTATTTCTTACCATTTAATATAATAACCATGGCTAGTTGTTTTCTTTACCATTTAAGAAAAGAATGAGTTCAATAATCTGGAATGTGTCACTGAAAATGGAATTATCATGGCTGAATGAAGGAAACAAGCTGTTTTAATATATTGAAAAAAGCCCTATTTCTTACCATTTAAGAAAAAGAATGAGTTCAATAATCTGAATGTGTCTGAAAATGGAATTGTCATGGCTGAGGAGAAGGAAACAAGTTGTTTTAATATATTAGCCACTATTTCTTTACCATTTAAGAAAAAATGAGTTCAATAATCTGGAATGTGTCACTGAAAATGGAATTGTCATGGCTGAGGAAGGGAAACAAGTTGTTTTAATATATTAGCCACTATTTCTTTACCATTTAAGAAAAAGAATGAGTTCAATAATCTGGAAATGTGTCACTGAAAATGGAATTGTCATGGCTGAGAAGGAAACAAGCTGTTTAATATATTAGCCACTATTTTTTACCATTTAAGAAAAGAATGAGTTCAATAATCTGGAATGTGTCACTGAAATGGAATTGGTCATGGCTGAAGAAACAAGTTGGAGATTTTAATATATTAGCCACTATTTCTTTACCATTTAAGAAAAGAATGAGTTCAATAATCTGGAATGTGTCACTGAAAATGGAATTATCATGGCTGAAGGAAACAAGTTATTTAATATATTAGCCACTATTTCTTTACCATTTAAGAAAAAGAATGAGTTCAATAATCTGGAATGTGTCACTGAAAATGGAATTATCATGGCTGTTATTTTAATATATTAGCCCTATTTCTTACCATTTAAGAAAAAAAGAATGTGTTCAATAATCTGGAAGTTGTGCCACTATTTCTTTACCAAAAGAAGTTCAATAATCTGGAATGAATTGTCATGGCTGAGAAGAAACAAGTTATTTTAATATATTAGCCACTATTTCTTTACCATTTAAGAAAAGAATGAGTTCAATAATCTGGAATGTGTCACTGAAAATGGAATTATCATGGCTGAGAAGGAAACAAGCTGTTTAATATATTAGCCACTATTTCTTTACCATTTAAGAAAAAGAATGAGTTCAATAATCTGGAATGTGTCACTGAAATGGAATTATCATGGCTGAGAAGGAAAGGTTCAAGTTGTTTTAATATATTAGCCACATTTGTACATTTTCTTTACCATTAAGAAAAAAGAATGAGTTCAATAATCTGAAAATGAATCTGAGAAGAAACAAGTTGTTTAAAATAGAATTATCATGGCTGAGAAGAATGTGTCACTGAAAAATGGTTGTCATTAATATAATATTACACACTATTTCTTTACCATTAAGAAAAGGAATGGGTTCAATAATCTGGAATGTGTCACTGAAAATGGAATTTATCATGGCTGAGGAAGGAAACAAGTTATTTTAATATATTACTTCACTATTTCTTTTACCATTTTAAGAAAAGAATGAGTTCAATAATCTGGAATGTGTCACTGAAAATGGAATTGTCATGGCTGAGAAGGAAACAAGTTGTTTAATATATTAGCCACTATTTCTTTACCATTTAAGAAAAGAATGAGTTCAATAATCTGGAATGTGTCACTGAAAATGGAATTGTCATGGCTGAGAAGGAAACAAGCTGTTTAATATATTAGCCACTATTTTCTTTACCATTTAAAGAAAAGAATAGGTTCAATAATCTGGAATGTGTCACTGAAAATGGAATTGTCATGGCTGAGAAGAAACAAGTTGTTTAATATAATTAGCCACTATTTCTTTACCATTTAAGAAAAAAAGAATGAGTTCAATAATCTGGAATGTGTCACTGAAAATGGAATTGTCATGGCATGGCTGAGGAAGGAAACAAGTTGTTTAATATATTAGCCACTATTTCTTTACCATTTAGAAAAAAAGTTCAATAATGAGTTCAATAATCTGGAATGTGTCACTGAAAAAAATAGAGTTCAATAATTGTCATGGCTGAGAAGGAAACAAGTTGTTTTAATATATTAGCCACTATTTCTTTACCATTTAAGAAAAAGAATGAGTTCAATAATCTGGAATGTGTCACTGAAAATGGAATTGTCATGGCTGAGAAGGAAACAAGTTGTTTAATATATTAGCCACTATTTCTTTACCATTTAAAAGAAAAGAATGAGTTCAATAATCTGGAATGTGTCACTGAAAATGGAATTGTCATGGCTGAGAAGGAAACAAGTTGTTTAATATATTAGCCACTATTTCTTTACCATTTAAGAAAAAATGAGTTCAATAATCTGGAATGTGTCTGAAAATGGAATTGTCATGGCTGAGAAGGAAACAAGCTGTTTAATATATTAGCCACTATTTCTTTACCATTTAAGAAAAGAATGAGTTCAATAATCTGGAATGTGTCACTGAAAATGGAATTGTCATGGCTGGAGGAAGAACAAGTTGTTTAATATATTAGCCACTATTTCTTTACCATTTAAGAAAAGAATGAGTTCAATAATCTGGAATGTGTCACTGAAAATGGAATTGTCATGGTGGGAAGGAAACAAGTTGTTTAATATATTAGCCACTATTTCTTTTTTTAAAAAAATTTCAATAAAGAAAAAGAATGAAACAAGTTTTAATATATTTCAATAATCTCAAAAATGGAATTGTTGGAAGAAGGAACAATGTTTAATATGTCACTGAAAAAATGGTTCAATAATCATGGCTGAAATGGAAATGGCAAGTTGTTTTTAATATATTAGCCACTATTTCTTTACCATTTAAGAAAAAGAATGAGTTCAATAATCTGTCACTGAAAATGGAATTGTCACTGAGAAGGAAACAAAATGTTTAATATATTAGCCACTATTTCTTTACCATTTAAGAAAAAGAATGAGTTCAATAATCTGGAATGGATGTCACTGAAAATGGAATTGTCATAGCTGAGAAGAAACAAGCTGTTTAATATATTAGCCACTATTTCTTTACCATTTAAGAAAAAGAATGAGTTCAATAATCTGGAATGTGTCACTGAAAATGGAATTGTCATGGCTGAGAAGGAAACAAGTTGTTTAATATATTAGCCACTATTTCTTTACCATTTAAGAAAAGAATGGGTTCAATAATCTGGAATATGTCACTGAAAATGGGAATTGTCATGGCTGAGAAGGAAACAAGTTGTTTAATATATTTCTTTACCATTTAAGAAAAAGAATGAGTTCAATAATCTGGAATGTGTCACTGAAAATGGAATTGTCATGGCTGAGAAGGAAACAAGTTGTTTAATATATTAGCCACTATTTCTTTACCATTTAAGAAAAGAATGAGTTCAATAATCTGGAATGTGTCACTGAAAATGGAATTGTCATGGCTGAGAAGGAAACAAGTTGTTTAATATATTAGCCACTATTTCTTTTACCATTTAAGAAAAAGAATAGTTTAATATATTAGTTCAATAATCTGGAATGTGTCACTGAAAATGGAATTGTCATGGCTGAGAAGGAAACAAGTTGTTTAATATATTAGCCACTATTTCTTTACCATTTAAGAAAAAGAATGAGTTCAATAATCTGGAATGTGTCACTGAAAAATGGAATTGTCATGGCTGAGAAGAGAAGCTGTTTAATATATTAGCCAAACAAGTTGAATTTAATGAAAATATTTCATGGCTGAGAAGGAAACAAGTTGTTTAATATATTAGCCACTATTTCTTTACCATTTAAAAAAAAAAAAGAATGAATGTTCAATAATCTGGAATGTGTCACTGAAAATGAGAATTGTCATGGCTGAGAAGGAAACAAGCTTTTTTAATATATTAGCCACTATTTCTTTACCATTTAAGAAAAAAAAGTTCAATAATGGAATGTTCTGAAAATATTGTCATGGCTGGGAAAAAGTTGTTTAATATATTAGCCACTATTTTTTCACCATTTAAGAAAAGAATAGGTTCAAAATGGAATTGTCACTGAAAATGGAATTGTCATGGCTGAGAAGGAAACAAGTTGTTTTAATATATTTGTTCTTTTCATTTTAAGAAAAAGAATGAGTTCACTATTTCTGAAATGGAATTGTCATGGCTGAGAAGGAAACAAGTTGTTTTAAAAAAAAGAATGAGTTCAATAATCTGGAATGTGTCACTGAAAATGGAATTGTCATGGCTGAAGGAAACAAGTTGTTTAATATATTAGCCACTATTTCTTTACCATTTAAGAAAAAAAGAATGAGTTCAATAATCTGGAATGTGTCACTGAAAATGGAATTGTCATGGCTGAGAAGGAGAAGAATTTCTTTACCATTTAAGAAAAAAGAAACAAGTTGTTTAATATATTAGCCACTATTTCTTTACCATTTAAAGAAAAGAATGAGTTCAATAATCTGGAATGTGTCACTGAAAATGGAATTTTGAGAAGGAAACAAGTTGTTTAATATATTAGCCACTATTTCTTACCATTTAAGAAAAGAATGAGTTCAATAATCTGGAATGTGTCACTGAAAATGGAATTGTCATGGCTGAGAAGGAAACAACAAGCCACTTTTTTACCATTTAAGAAAAAGAATGAGTTCAATAATCTGGAATGTGTCACTGAAAATGGAATTGTCACTGAGAAGGAAACAAGTTGTTTAATATATTAGCCACATTTCTTTTAAGAAAAAGAATGAGTTCAATAATCTGGAATGTGTCACTGAAAATGGAATTGTCATGGCTGAGAAGGAAACAAGTTGTTTAATATATTAGCCACTATTTCTTTACCATTTTGAGTTCAATAATCTGAAAAAAAATGGAAATGAGAAGGAAACAAGTTCAATAATCTGAGAATGGTGTCACTGAAAATGGAATTGTCATGGCTGAGAAGGAAACAAGTTGTTTAATATATTAGCCACTATTTCTTTCATTTAAGAAAAAGAATGAGTTCAATAATCTGGAATGTGTCACTGAAAATGGAATTGTCATGGCTGAGAAGGAAACAAGCTGTTTAATATATTAGCCTATTTCTTTACCATTTAAGAAAAAGAATGAGTTCAATAATCTGGAATGTGTCACTGAAAAAATGGAATTGTCATGGCTGAGAAGGAAACAAGTTGTTTAATATATTAGCCCTATTTATTTCATTTAAGAAAAAAGAATGAGTTCAATTTGGAATGTGTCACTGAAAATGGAAATGTCATGGTTCAATTTTTTAATTTAAGAAAAAGAATGAGTTCAATAATCTGGAATGTGTCACTGAAAATGGAATTGTCATGGCTGAGAAGGAAACAAGTTGTTTAATATATTAGCCACTATTTCTTTACCATTTAAGAAAAAGAAAAAGAATAGGTTCAATAATCTGGAATGTGTCACTGAAAATGGAATTGAGTTTATCATGGCTGAAAGAAGTCATGGCTGAAACAAGTTGTTTAATATATTAGCCACTATTTCTTTTTACCATTTAAGAAAAAGAATGAGTTCAATAATCTGGAATGTGTCACTGAAAATGGAATTGTCATGGCTGAGAAGGAAACAAGTTATTTTAATATATTAAGCCACTATTTCTTTACCATTTAAAGAAAAGAATGAGTTCAATAATCTGGAATGTGTCACTGAAAATGGAATTGTCATGGCTGAGAAGGAAACAAGTTGTTTAATATATTAGCCACTATTTCTTTTACCATTTAAGAAAAGAATTTCAAAATCTGGAATGTGTCTGAAAAATGGAATTTCAATAATCAAGTTGTTTAATATATTGCCACTATTCTTTACATTTAAGAAAAAAAATGGAATGTGTCATGGCTGAGAAGGAAACAAGTTGTTTAATATATTAGCCACTATTTCTTTACCATTTAAGAAAAAGCCTGAAAATGGAATTGTCATGGCTGAGAAGGAAAACAAGCTGTTTAATATATTTTGAGTTCAATAATCTGGAATTGTCATGAAAATGGAATTGTCATGGCTGAAGGAAACAAGTTGTTTTAATATATTAGCCACTATTTCTTTTTACCATTTAAGAAAAGAATGAGTTCAATAATCTGGAATGTGTCACTGAAAATGGAATTGTCATGGCTGAGAAGGAAACAAGTTGTTTAATATATTAGCCACTATTTCTTTACCATTTAAGAAAAAGAATGAGTTCAATAATCTGGAATGTGTCACTGAAAAATGGACCATTGTCATGGCTGAGAGAAGGAAACAAGTTGTTTAATATATTAGCCACTATTTCTTTACCATTTAAGAAAAAGAATGAGGTTCAATAATCTGGAATGTGTCACTGAAAATGGAATTGTCATGGCTGAGAAGGAAACAAGTTGTTTAATATATTAGCCACTATTTCTTTACCATTTAAGAAAAAAAATGAGTTCAATAATCTGGAATGTCACTGAAAATGGAATTGTCATGGCTGAGAAGGAAACAAGTTGTTTAATATATTGCCACTACTTTACCTAGTTTTCTTTCACTGTTTAATATAAAATTTGGTTCAATAATCTGGAATGTGTCACTGAAAATGGAATTGTCATGGCTGAAGGAAACAAGTTGTTTAATATATTAGCCATTTAAGAAAAGAATGAGTTCTTTGGAATGTGTCCATTTAAGAAAAGAATGTTGTTCAATAATCTGGAATGTGTCAAATGTGAAAATGGAATTGTCATGGCTGAGAAGGAAACAAGTTGTTTAATATATTAGCCACTATTTTTTTACCATTTAAGAAAAAGAATGAGTTCAATAATCTGGAATGTGTCACTGAAAATGGAATTGTCATGGCTCAAGTTGTTTAATATATTAGCCACTATTTCTTTACCATTTGAAAAAAGAATGAGTTCAATAATCTGGAATGTGTCACTGAAAATGGAATTGTCATGGCTGAGAAGGAAACAAGTTGTTTAATATATTAGCCACTATTTCTTTTACCATTTAAGAAAAAGTTCAAATGAAGTTCAATAATCTGGAATGTGTCACTGAGAAGGAAACAAGAAAATGGAATTGTTCATGAATGTGCTGAAAAGAAGGAAACAAGCTGTTTAATATATTAGCCACTATTTCTTTACCATTTAAGAAAAAGAATGAGTTCAATAATCTGGAATGTGTCACTGAAAATGGAATTGTCATGGCTGAGAAGGAAACAAGTTGTTTAATATATTAGCCACTATTTCTTTATTTAAGAAAAAGAATGAGTTCAATAATCATTTGGAATTGTCATGGCTGAGAAGGAAAAAGTTGTTTAAATAGCCACTATTTCAATAATCTGGAATGTGTCACTGAAAATGGAATTGTCATGGCTGAGAAGGAAACAAGTTGTTTAATATATTAGCCACTATTTCTTTACCATTTAAGAAAAAAAAGAATGGAGTTCAATAATCTGGAATGTGTCACTGAAAATGGAATTATCTCATGGCTGAGAAGGAAACAAGCTGTTTAATATATTAGCCACTATTTCTTTACCATTTAAGAAAAAAGAATGAGTTCAATAATCTGGAATGTCACTGAAAATGGAATTGTCATGGCTGAGAAGGAAACAAGTTGTTTAATATATTAGCCACTATTTCTTTACCATTTAAGAAAAGAATGAGTTCAATAATCTGGAATGTGTCACTACTGAAAAATGGAATTGTCTGAGAAGGAAACAAGTTTTTAATATATTAGCCACTATTTCTTTACCATTTAAGAAAAAAGAATGAGTTCAATAATCTGGAATGTGTCACTGAAAATGGAATTTTGGCTGAGAAGGAAACAAGTTGTTTAATATATTAGCCACTATTTCTTTACCATTTAAAAAAAGAATGAGTTCAATAATCTGGAATGTGTCACTGAAAATGGAAATTGTCATGGCTGAGAAGGAAACAAGCTGTTTAATATATTAGCCACTATTTCTTTTACCATTTAAGAAAAGAATGAGTTCAATAATCTGGAATGTGTCACTGAAAATGGAATTGTCATGGCTGAGAAGGAAACAAGTTGTTTAATATATTAGCCACTATTTCTTTACCATTTAAGAAAAGAATGAGTTCAATAATCTGGAATGTGTCTGAAATGGAATTGTCATGGCTGAGAAGGAAACAAGCTGTTTAATATATTAGCCACTATTTCTTACCATTTAAGAAAAGAATGAGTTCAATAATCTGGAATGTGTCACTGAAAATGGAATTGTCATGGCTGAGAAGGAAACAAGTTGTTTAATATATTATTACTATTTCTTTACCATTTAAGAAAAAGAATGAAGTTCAATAATCTGGAATGTGTCACTGAAAATGGAATTGTCATGGCTGAGAAGGAAACAAGTTGTTTAATATATTAGCCCACTATTTCTTTACCATTTAAGAAAAAGAATGAGTTCAATAATCTGGAATGTGTCACTGAAAATGGAATTGTCATGGCTGAGAAGGAAACAAGTTGTTTAATATATTAGCCACTATTTCTTTACCATTTAAGAAAAGAATGAGTTCAATAATCTGGAATGTGTCACTGAAAATGGAATTGTCATGGCTGAGAAGGAAACAAGTTGTTTAATATATTAGCCACTATTTTTACCATTTAAGAAAAAAAGAATGAATGTTCAATAATCTGAGAAGGAAACAAGTTGAATGTGTCATTTGAAAAAAATGGAATTGTCACTGAAAATGGGCTGAGAAGGAAACAAGTTGTTTAATATATTAGCCACTATTTCTTTTTACCATTTAAGAAAAAGAATGAGTTCAATAATCTGGAATGTGTCACTGAAAATGGAATTGTCATGGCTGAGAAGGAAACAAGTTGTTTAATATATTAGCCACTATTTCTTTACCATTTAAGAAAAGAATGAGTTCAATAATCTGGAATGTGTCACTGAAAATGGAATTGTCATGGCTGAGAAGGAAACAATTTGTTTAATATATTAGCCACTATTTCATTTAAGAAAAAGAATGACCATTTGGAATGTGTCACTGAAAAAATTGAATAAGAAAAAGAATGACAATCTGGAATTGTTCAATAATCATTTAAGAAAAAGAATGAGGAATGTGTCACTGAAAATGGAATTGTCATGGCTGAGAAGGAAACAAGTTGTTTAATATATTAGCCACTATTTCTTTACCATTTAAGAAAAAGAATGAGTTCAATAATCTGGAATGTGTCACTGAAAATGGAATTGTCATGGCTGAGAAGGAAACAAGTTGTTTAATATATTAGCCACTATTTCTTTTACCATTTAAGAAAAAAGAATGAGTTCAATAATCTGGAATGTGTCACTGAAAATGGAATTGTCATGGCTGAGAAGGAAACAAGTTGTTTAATATAGCCACTATTTCTTTACCATTTAAGAAAAAAGAATGAGTTCAATAATCTGGAATGTGTCACTGAAAATGGAATTGTCATGGCTGAGAAGGGAACAAAGTTGTTTAATATATTAGCCACTATTTCTTTTACCATTTAGAGAAAAGAATGAGTTCAATAATCTGGAATGTGTCACTGAAAATGGAATTGTCATGGCTGAGAAGGAAACAAGTTGTTTAATATATTAGCCACTATTTCTTTTACCATTTAAGAAAAAGAATGAGTTCAATAATCTGAAAATGGGAATGTGTCACTGAAAATGGAATTGTCATGGCTGAAAAGAAGGAAACAAGTTGTTTAATATATTAGCCACTATTTCTTTACCATTTAAGAAAAAAGAATGAGTTCAATAATCTGGAATGTGTCACTGAAAATGGAAATGAGAAGGAAACAAGTTGGCCACTATTTCTTTTTACCATTTAAGAAAAAGAATGAGTCAATAATCTGGAATGTGAAAATGGAATTGTCATGGCTGAGAAGGAAACAAGTTGTTTAATATATTAGCCACTATTTCTTTTACCATTTAAGAAAAGAATGAGTTCAATAATCTGGAATGTGTCACTGAAAATGGAAATGGCTGAGAAGGAAACAAGCTGTTTAATATATTAGCCACTATTTCTTTACCATTTAAGAAAAAGAAAGTTGTTTAATATGAGAAGGAAACAATGTTTAATATATTAGCCACTATTTCTTTACCATTTGAAAAAAGAATGAGTTCAATAATCTGGAATGTGTCACTGAAAATGGAATTGTCATGGCTGAGAAGGAAACAAGTTGTTTAATATATTAGCCACTATTTCTTTACCATTTAAGAAAAAAGAATGAGTTCAATAATCTGGAATGTGTCACTGAAAATGGAATTGTCATGGCTGAGAAGGAAACAAGCTGTTTAATATATTAGCCACTATTTCTTTACCATTTAAGAAAAAGAATGAGTTCAATAATCTGGATGTGTCACTGAAAATGGAATTGTCATGGCTGAGAAGGAAACAAGTTGTTTAATATATTAGCCACTATTTCTTTACCATTTAAGAAAAAAGAATGAGTTCAATAATCTGGAATGTGTCACTGAAAATGGAATTGTCATGGCTGAGAAGGAAACAAGTTGTTTAATATATTAGCCACTATTTCTTTACCATTTAAGAAAAAAAAGAATGAAGTTCAATAATCTGGAATGTGTCACTGAAAATGGAATTGTCTGAAAATGGCTGAGAAGGAAACAAGCTGTTTAATATACCATTTAAGAAAAGAATAGTTCCACTGGAATTTCTGAAAATGGAATTGTCATTGAGAAGGAAACAAGTTGTTTAATATATTAGCCACTATTTCTTTTACCATTTAAGAAAAAGAATGAGTTCAATAATCTGGAATGTGTCACTGAAAAAATGGAATTTAAGAAAAGAATGAGTTCAATCTGGAATGTGTCTGAAAATGGAAATGGCTGAGAAGGAAACAAGTTGTTTAATATATTAGCCACTATTTCTTTACCATTTAAGAAAAAGAATGAGTTCAATAATCTGGAATGTGTCACTGAAAATGGAATTGTCATGGCTGAGAAGGAAACAAGCTGTTTAATATATTAGCCACTATTTCTTTACCATTTAAGAAAAAGAATGAGTTCAATAATCTGGAATGTGTCACTGAAAATGGAATTGTCATGGCTGAGAAGGAAACAAGTTGTTTAATATATTAGCCACTATTTCTTTACCATTTAAGAAAAAAAGAATGAGTTCAAAATCTGGAATGTGTCACTGAAATGGAATTGTCACTGAGAAAAATGCTGTTTATATATATTAGCCACTATTTCTTTACCATTTAAGAAAAAAGAATGAGTTCAATAATCTGAATGTGTCACTGAAAATGGAATTGTCATGGCTGAGAAGGAAACAAGCTGTTTAATATATTAGCCACTATTTCTTTACCATTTAAGAAAAAGAATGAGTTCAATAATCTGGAATGTGTCACTGAAAATGGAATTGTCATGGCATGAGAAGGAAACAAGTTGTTTAATATATTAGCCACTATTTCTTTACCATTTAAGAAAAGAATGAGTTCAATAATCTGGAATGTGTCACTGAAAATGGAATTGTCATGGCTGAGAAGGAAACAAGTTGTTTAATATATTAGCCACTATTTCTTTACCATTTAAGAAAAAAAGAATGGAAGTTGAAAATGGAATCTGAGAAGGAATGTGCCACTATTTCACATTTGAAAAAGAAAGTTGGAATTGTCACTGAAAATGGAATTGTCATGGCTGAGAAGGAAACAATTTGTTTAATATATTAGCCACTATTTCTTTTACCATTTAAGAAAAAGAATGAGTTCAATAATCTGGAATGTGTCACTGAAAATGGAAATTGTTTAATATATTAGCCACTATTTCTTTTTACCATTTAAGAAAAAGAATGAGTCTAATAATCTGGAATGTGTCACTGAAAATGGAATTGTCATGGCTGAGAAGGAAACAAGTTGTTTAATATATTAGCCACTATTTCTTTACCATTTAAGAAAAAGAATGAGTTCAATAATCTGGAATGTGTCACTGAAAATGGAATTGTCATGGCTGAGAAGGAAACAAGCTGTTTAATATATTAGCCACTATTTCTTTACCATTTAAGAAAAAGAATGAGTCTAATAATCTGGAATGTGTCACTGAAAATGGAATTGTCATGGCTGAGAAGGAAAAAGTTGTTTAATATATTAGCCACTATTTCTTTACCATTTAAGAAAAAGAATGAGTTCAATAATCTGGAAATGTCACTGAAAATGGAATTGTCATGGCTGAGAAGGAAACATTTAAAAAAAAAAGAATGAGTTTTAATGGAATATTAGCCACTATTTTCTTTACCATTTAAGAAAAGAATGAGTTCAATAATCTGGAATGTGTCACTGAAAATGGAATTGTCATGGCTGAGAAGGAAACAAGTTGTTTAATATATTAGCCACTATTTCTTTACCATTTAAGAAAAAGAATGAGTTCAATAATCTGGAATGTGTCACTGAAAATGGAATTGTCATGGCTGAGAAGGAAACAAGCTGTTTAATATATTAGCCACTATTTCTTTACCATTTAAGAAAAAGAATGAGTTCAATAATCTGGAATGTGTCACTGAAAATGGAATTGTCATGGCTGAGAAGGAAACAAGCTGTTTAATATATTAGCCACTATTTCTTTTTACCATTTAAGAAAAAAAGAATGAGTTCAATAATCTGGAATGTGTCACTGAAAATGGAATTGTCATGGCTGAGAAGGAAACAAGCTGTTTAATATATTAGCCACTATTTCTTTTACCATTTAAGAAAAAGAATGAGTTCAATAATCTGGAATGTGTCACTGAAAATGGAATTGTCATGGCTGAGAAGGAAAAACAAGTTGTTTAATATATTAGCCACTATTTCTTTACCATTTAAGAAAAAGAATGAGTTCAATAATCTGGAATGTGTCACTGAAAATGGAATTGTCATGGCTGAGAAGGAAACAAGTTGTTTAATATATTAGCCACTATTTCTTTTACCATTTAAGAAAAAAGAATGAGTTCAATAATCTGGAATGTGTCACTGAAAATGGAATTGTCATGGCTGAGAAGGAAACAACTGTTTAATATAAGCCACTATTTCTTTACCATTTAAGAAAAAAGAATGAGTTTAATCTGGAATGTGTCACTGAAAATGGAATTGTCATGGCTGAGAAGGAAACAAGTTGTTTAATATATTAGCCACTATTTCTTTACCATTTAAGAAAAGAATGAGTTCAATAATCTGGAATGTGTCACTGAAAATGGAATTGTCATGGCTGAGAAGGAAACAAGTTGTTTAATATATTAGCCACTATTTCTTTACCATTTAAAAAAAAAGAATGAATGTTCAATAATCTGGAATGTGTCACTGAAAATGGAATTGTCATGGCTGAGAAGGAAACAAGCTGTTTAATATATTAGCCACTATTTCTTTACCATTTAAGAAAAAAAGAATGAGTTCAATAATCTGGAATGTGTCACTGAAAATGGAATTGTCATGGCTGAGAAGGAAACAAGTTGTTTAATATATTAGCCACTATTTCTTTTACCATTTAAGAAAAAGAATGAGTTCAATAATCTGGAATGTGTCACTGAAAATGGAATTGTCATGGCTGAGAAGGAAACAAGCTGTTTAATATATTAGCCACTATTTCTTTACCATTTAAGAAAAAGAATGAGTTCAATAATCTGGAATGTGTCACTGAAAATGGAATTGTCATGGCTGAGAAGGAAACAAGTTGTTTAATATATTAGCCACTATTTCTTTACCATTTAAGAAAAAAGAATGAGTTCAATAATCTGGAATGTGTCACTGAAAATGGAATTGTCATGGCTGAGAAGGAAACAAGTTGTTTAATATATTAGCCACTATTTCTTTACCATTTAAGAAAAAAGAATGAGTTCAATAATCTGAATGTGTCACTGAAAATGGAATTGTCAATGAGAAGGAAACAAGCTGTTTAATATATTAGCCACTATTTCTTTACCATTTAAGAAAAAGAATGAGTTCAATAATCTGAATGTGTCACTGAAAATGGAATTGTCATGGCTGAGAAGGAAACAAGTTGTTTAATATATTAGCCACTATTTCTTTTTACCATTTAAGAAAAAAAAAGAATGAGTTCAATAATCTGAAGGAAGTTGTTTAATATATTGCCACTATTTCACTGTTCAAAATGGAATTGTCTGAAAATGGCTGAGAAGGAAACAAGCTGTTTAATATATTAGCCACTATTTTTTTTACCATTTAAGAAAAAGAAATGAGTTCCATTTGGAATGTGTCACTGAAAATGGAATTGATGGTGAGAAGGAAACAAGCTGTTTAATATATTAGCCACTATTTCTTGTCATTTAAGAAAAAGAATGAGTTCAATAATCTGAATGTGTCACTGAAAATGGAATTGTCATGGCTGAGAAGGAAAAGTTGTTTAATATATTAGCCACTATTTCTTTACCATTTAAGAAAAAGAATGAGTTCAATAATCTGGAATGTGTCACTGAAAATGGAATTGTCATGGCTGAGAAGGAAACAAGCTGTTTAATATATTAGCCACTATTTCTTTACCATTTAAGAAAAAGAATGAGTTCAATAATCTGGAATGTGTCACTGAAAAAAAATGGAATTGTCATGGCTGAGAAGGAAACAAGCTGTTTAATATATTAGCCACTATTTCTTTACCATTTAAGAAAAAAGAATGAGTTCAATAATCTGGAATGTGTCACTGAAAATGGAATTGTCATGGCTGAGAAGGAAACAAGTTGTTTAATATATTAGCCACTATTTCTTTACCATTTAAGAAAAAGAATGAGTTCAATAATCTGGAATGTGTCACTGAAAAATGGAATGAGAAGGAAACAAGCTGTTTAATATATTAGCCACTATTTTCTTTTACCATTTAAGAAAAGAATGAGTTCAATAATCTGGAAAATGAAAATGGAATTGTCATGGCTGAGAAGGAAACAAGTTGTTTAATATATTAGCCACTATTTCTTTACCATTTAAGAAAAAAGAATGAGTTCAATAATCTGGAATGTGTCACTGAAAATGGAATTGTCATGGCTGAGAAGGAAACAAGCTGTTTAATATATTAGCCACTATTAATTTTACCATTTAAGAAAAAGAATGAGTTCAATAATCTGGAATGTGTCACTGAAAATGGAATTGTCATGGCTGAGGAGAAAACAAGCTGTTTAATATATTAGCCACTATTTCTTTTACCATTTAAGAAAAAGAATGAGTTCAATAATCTGGAATGTGTCACTGAAAATGGAATTGTCATGGCTGAGAAGGAAACAAGCTGTTTAATATATTAGCCACTATTTCTTTACCATTTAAGAAAAAAGAATGAGTTCAATAATCTGGAAAGAAAATGGAATTGTGGCTCTGTTTAATATATTAGCCACTATTTCTTTTACCATTTAAGAAAAAAAAGAATGAGTTCAATAATCTGGAATGTGTCACTGAAAATGGAATTGTCATGGCTGAGAAGGAAACAAGTTGTTTAATATATTAGCCACTATTTCTTTACCATTTAAGAAAAAGAATGAGTTCAATAATCTGGAATGTGTCACTGAAAATGGAATTGTCATGAGAAGGGCTGTTTAATATATTAGCCACTATTTTTTTACCATTTAAGAAAAAAGAATGAGTTCAATAAGAATGTTTGAAAATGGAATATTGAGAAGGAAACCTGTTTAATATATTAGCCACTATTTCTTTACCATTTAAGAAAAAGAATGAGTTCAATAATCTGGAATGTGTCACTGAAAATGGAATTGTCATGGCTGAGAAGGAAACAAGCTGTTTAATATATTAGCCACTATTTCTTTACCATTTAAGAAAAGAATGAGTTCAATAATCTGAAAGAAAATGGAATTGTCATGGCTCTTCTTAAATTTAAATCAATAATCTGGAATGTGTCACTATAGAAGTTGTTTTATAAGCCACTATTTCTTTACCATTTAAGAAAAAAGAAATTTTAGTGAAAAGGAAAGAAACAAGCTGCAATTTCTTTACCATTTAAGAAAAAGAAAGTTCAATAATGGAAGTCTGAAATGGAATTGTCATTTGAGAAGGAAACAAGGAATGATTTAAGAATATTGCTGAAAAAATTTATAAATGAGAAGGAAGGCTATAAGAAAAGAATGAGTTCAATAATCTGAAGTCACTGAAAATGTTTTGAGAAGGAAACAGGAAAGGCAATATGAGTTAATAAAAGTTCAGTGGAATTCTGAGAAGGAACAACTCATGGAATGATAAGAACTTTCACAAAACTCATGGGAGCAATGAAATGGATTGACTAGAATATTGTGATATGAACAACAGCAACAAAAAGGATGAATTTAACAATACAAAAAACTCTGGCATTGACTGAAAAATGGAAATGAGAAGGAAACAAGCTGTTTAAAAAGTTATAAATGGTAGCCAAAGCATAGATTGACCAAAACATTATCATAACAAGCAATAAAAGGAAAAAAAAAATCTGTGGTCTAATCAATTCTTCAAATGATAATAAATCTTCTTAAAATAAAAGATATTTTCTTTTAACAGCAGCAACACCTTAACATATCAGTCGCTTTGACCTATCTTTTGTGAAATGCAGATAAAAAGGTTATAAGTGGTAAAAAATATGACAATAATATACAATACCCATTGAAACTAGATTATCAGTTGCTATTAAGTTATCTTGAAATGCTTTCTCAACCAATAGTTATTTGTGTCTGGCATTTGTTTTTTTCTTAATTGTTTAACCCCAGCAAGGTGATAATGCCACTAAGATACAAGGAAGTACAAGGAATGAAAGATAATGAGAAGACTTTAGTGAGGAAAAAAATATAATAAAAGAACAGAATTCAGGAAGGCAGAAGACAGCGATTGATGGTGCATTTACACTTTTGAATATTGTATGCAGCAGGGAAGCAAGAAATCAGGTGAGACATGCAAGAAAAGAAACTATTAGAATAGAAGTGACAGTTGCATCTAGCTAGTTCAACAGTAAAATCTATGAGACCTAATTACCAATTTAGTCAGTCAGTTATGTACTATGCATGATACATGCTTAGGCAATCATGTATCTTTCAATACATGACTGATGAGGCAGATTTATTTTACCCATAGTAGGTTGCTATTTCCTTCTGCAGTAGACAAGTTACCATCCAAGGCTACAGAACCTGGTCTGTCCTGCTATTTACACATAGTTAGAGGAGAAGAAGAGGATTCATACTTTTCCCAGGTGTATTAGCACATAAGTGAATGTAATGGATTTGACTAATACATTTAAATTCAAGCATCATACTTATTATAAAACCCAGGTTGTTTGTGTGTGTGTGTGTGTGTGTACGTTTATATATTGGATCGGATTTCCTACATTTTTCAAACGATTTTAACAAAACTTCACAGGACTACGTAAAATTATCTTGCGGTAGTTCTGACAGTGCCAAAAATGGGAAAAACACAATTGTTTTTGCATGAAATCAACTTGAAAATACGATTAAGAGGCATCACGAGAATGAAAGGGGGACAACTCATATCGATTCTTACTTATTATAAAACCCAGGTTGTTTGTGTGTGTCTGTTCGTTTATATATGGGATCAGATTTCCTACATTTTTCAACTGATTTCAACAAAACTTCACTTTTTTTTTGGCAGGTAGTGTTTCTTATTGTCTTGCACACATTTTTCTTTATTTTTACATTCAGAATGCTTTAAAAATTCAATTTACAAGACAATTGTTTATAATAAAATTCTATTCACATCGTAGACTCATAACAATTGAAAACAATGTTTTTGTTTGAGTTTGGGTTTGACCAATTCATAAAAAAACAAAAAACAAAACAAAACAAAAAAAACTAATTAAGACATGCATGTCCGTCAACCTTAAACAATAATCTTTGTCAATTTTATTTTTCAGTCTTTATGATGGTCGATACTTGATCTATCTCTTACTGTTACATCCTCGGGCAACGCCGGGCTCTACTGCTAGTTAGGGAATAAAGCTCATCAGAAAAATTACCATGAAAATATCTCTAGATGGAAGCCACATCAGATCAATGAGAATGTGACTGGTCGAGATGCCAGGTCAGGATTGATTACAGTACAGAGCCTACTTGGAATTTTGTCAAGAATCTCAAAAGATACAGTAGGATTACCAAACTAGATATGTCAGCAGTGTTTAATGCACTGAGGGATGATAGATTTATAAATGTTCAAGATGGAAGTTGATCTAAAAAATTTTATGGCATGAGACAATGAACCAACTTTCTTAGCAGTAGACATAAACAAAGGCACAGTGTTTGTTTAATCATAGGATTTATTCGTTATTGCTTTCTTCCTTTCAGCAAATCATTGATGGAAAACTGATTGTCAAGCTTGACAATATGCTAAACAGCTTTTTACTTTCCCAGCCTAAGCAAATGAAGTATTCATGAAAGAGTGATATGATGAAGTACACAATGACTTGCTCTTTTCTTGCACTGTCAGCAATTTGTTCAGATATCTGACAATGGGTTATAGCTTTCAGTTTTAGTGTGAATATACATGCATATCAATACCTTTTTACATTTCATTAACAATTATGTCAGCCCACAGCAAATATTTAAACAGAAATCCTGGCTTTAAATAGGCAAAAGCGGTATAAGAAGACATTTTTGTTTCACTTTTAATGCTTCCAATCAACGACACTAAATGCTATCAAGCATGTTGCTCTTTTTGGGGACAAACCTAAAATGAGTTTCAACACTCTCCTTCATGATGAGTTGATGAGTTTGGTTGAACCACGTTTCCAATCCAGCTTTTCAGAAAAACAAATTTGTTCAACCTATATGTATCTGTGTATACAGCACATGTAATAATTTTCTTCACCAATAAATCAGCCATCAGACTATTAAAAGAGGTAAATATTTATTTTTTGCATGCAGCTGCACATTATATAGTTGACAATATTATAATCTACCTCTACTCAAAATTTAATTGTTTCTTAATTATTTACTTATTGCTGAGTAAGGAATTAACATGGCATTTCTGAATATATTAATTTTATTTAGGAAGCTTGCATTATTTTATTTTGCATATAAAAAGAAAATTAATAAACAAAACTATAAAATAGACAGTTAATATTGATTAAGCTTTTAGCCAAGATTCTCTTGTGAAAATTGACCAGCAGATATATATAATTATCCCACAGTGCTCCTGCTAATTTCTATCAGGTTTTTGGTTTACAATGTAATTGTTTTCTGCCACTCAAAACAAAACAAAAAAAAAAAAATTTACAAGTCTTGTGACATGTTCCTTCAGAATGTGGTGAACATGGCTCTCCACAATTTCCTGTCCTTTGTAGCGCTTAATAATTTTTGTCTTTTTATTATTTCTCCCAAACTCTGCAATCCATCTGCTCAGGTTCACCAGCTAGGTTGTCCATTCTGTTCCTCTGACCCTCTTAACTTCAATCCATCTTGTGAGTATCAAATTTTCAAGGCCTCTTTCCTTATTACATGCCCCAGAAATTTTAACCTCCTCTCACTTGTTAAGAACATCCTACTATTAATAAAATTATTTCAGTCTAGGTACTCACATTTTGAAAATGATTTTAAACTTTTTAAGTCATATTTGCAGATGATACTAATTTCTATTTCATAGTTCTAATATGTTCATTAGTAACTATAAACGAGCAACTATATAAATGACATACTGACTATTTCTGGACTTTCTGCCTACTCTTCGAAAAAAAAAAACAAGCAATGGTCAAAAGTTCTTGGAACTTTAGATTTAATTTTAGTAACTTCTATTACAGTTTTCCACCTGCAATAAGGTGACTAATTCAACACCTGTAGAAATTCACCAAAAGACTTCATCTGGATTACTTATCTGTTCTTTTAATTTAACATGTTTAAATGATGAACTTCTATCTAAATATAATATGCTGAAATGTGTATGTTTGTTTGTGCCCAGTAGATTATAATTAACACACCTCAATATATTTAGATGCACACACACGCACACACACATATATATATATTGCATATTTAGGCAACAATCCTTCTTTTATATATATTTTGCTAAATATGATTGACAAGAAATATCATGTGATATATTTTTCATTTTCTTGTGTTATGGAATGTTTTCTTATACTGAATCAATTTCAGTTTTTAAATAATAAATCACTGGAAAATTCTAACTGGGTTGTCTAATGGGATACTCCTGTATCTCATTATTGGTCTTTTCTTTGCACATGTGTTAAGAGACTCAAACTGCTACTCTATGTATTCCCACAATTTCCATTGTCCAGTATAACGGACCTTTTGCCCGATGCTATTGCATTTCAATACCACAAATCTGGTCTATTAAATTTTGGCATTGACCATATCCAACATCCTGCTGCCAATATCTTTCCCATAATTCTTGCAGAAGTGACTACCAAGGGTTACACCTTGCCAAAGAACAACATATGATTTAGTTTCAGGGCCACATGCAATTTTCAATTCACAGTTGTCTTTCTCTTAAACAGATTACCAACTACAGCTAGAGAGACCAGTCTACTGTGCTATTTAACCTAAAGAAAAATTCTAAGAATTCAAAATTCAGGCCTACCATCAAATATATCATTTTAGTGTAACTGCTTTGCTGAAACTGGCAAAAGTGGGAAATATGCCGACTAACCCCCCCCCAAAATGACTAAATAAAAACATGTAGAATAATGACAGCAGTGGGGAGTCTAAGAGAGAAAAGTTTAATTGCAAAGAGACCCAAAGGCTCATTATCCCAGCAAACTGATATATAAATGATAAATGACTGAATGACCTGTCTATTTAGTTGTCCATTTTGCTGATGGGAAAAGAAAAGATTGGGCTTTAGAATTGGCACAAGGAAAAAAAAACAGAAACACAATACTAAAAACTTGCAACAAACCCAGGTTGCTAATATTGTTTCCCTTTCAGACTCATCAATTTCTGCTGTTTATTGGAAGGTGCAGTTCTTATGGGAGTTTTGTACCCTGGTCAGTTTTAGATTAAGGGTAAAGTTCATCAGTCATCTCTCTAGGACCTTCTCAATGCATCATTTTTAACAAAATTCAGAATGCCATTACCCACCATTCCAAGGTTGTCCAACTTAAAAAGTTAATTCCAAATAATATACATATATCATAGAAAATTGTTGTTCTTTTCCATATTAGTACATATACATTTATATAGCTTATTTTTTTTTAGAAAAGTTTTACAAATTTAACAGCAATAGAAAATGTTAATGTATTTAGTGCATGTACGGTAACTTTTTTTTATTCATAACTAATAATTAAATAAATAAACTGAAGCATACTTCAATAAACAAAAAGTTCAATAGAATGCTAGGGTATTTTAATTCAATAACCAAAAAATTCAATCAGTTTTATTCTGAAGAAGTTTACAGTCAATGTGAAACTTATGAAAAAGTAAAAGTTTCCCCCAAACTAAAAACCTAAAATTCCCTCCTGGGGTAATCCCTGCCTAGTTGAGAACCCCTGCTCTCCGACTACAGGCAAAAATGAAAGCATCTATCTTTCCTAAACCCTGAATTTACATCTCCTCCCACTTCCACTACTGCATTTATCAACTGACAGCTATAGCTGCATGTACTTTCTCCACACCAAATTCATGTCTCTTACTTTCCAAGAGTCTAGGATATGCAAATTCTTTGAATGACTTGGACAGAATATTCTACTTTGTTTTGATTTATGTAGATGTCCAATACCACAGACACATGCTCTATCAAAGGATGTCATCTTATATCTTTTAAATGTCTGGGTGGAAGCTCTATAAAAACCCTAATCTGTTTGACCTCTTGATCTTTTGTCATGGTGGTCAGGGGAGGGGACAAATATACCTTCCAATAGTAGATGCCAGATGAGGAAATTTTTAAAAATTGTATATCTGTGCAGATATGAAGAGGAGAAACATAAAACTAGAAAAAATATATAAACAAAGAATTTTTTATATATATATAATATTTTTCCTCTGTTTATACTGTTCTGAACATATACATAGATGAATAAATGTCTATTTTGATTACCGACATGTATGAAGGCAAGCTTATATATATATAAATGTAGAAACTCTGACATGAACAGATATATGCAAAAGTAAGTGAACCCTTAAGATAATATTTAAAATAATTGTCTCTTTTTTTTCAGATGATCAACAAATCTTAATTAAACTATATATTCATTAAGAAAAAAACTTTATTCAATCAATTACATCCACTTTGAAAGATCTATATCAAGCTGGAATAAAAATATTAATTCAAAATTAAGATGTGCAAAAGTAAATGAACCCTTACATTTAAAATTTAGTGACTGTTCCTTTTGAGGTTACAATGTCAACCAGTCTTTTTCTATAATTTTAAGAATTTTCTGGTAGTAGTGAGTGCCAATTTTTGACCATTCTTCTTGGTAAAACTCCTACAATTGTTCAATATTACCTGGATTTCTGGCATGCACTGACTTCTTTCACTTGAATCACAGATTTTAAATTGGGTTTAGAACAGGACTAGGCTATTCCAAGACTTGAAATTTCCTTTTATGAAACCCTTCTTTTGTGGAATCACTTTGTTGCTTCAGATCATTGTCCTGCTGGAAGTTTCAACTCCAACTTAAACCCAACTTTTCAACTGAGATCAAGACACTTTCATTCAAAATTGTTTGGTATCTTGCAGAGTCCATTAGGCCATCAATGCATACTATTATACCTGTTCCAGTTATAGCAAAGCACCTCCCAAATTATAATGCTCTCACCATGTTTAATAGTTGGTATCAAATTCTTCCCATCAAAAGACTTATTAGAAGCTTGACAGATATGCCACTTATTGTTCCACCTAAAAAGCTCTAGTTTGGTCTCATCCAACCAAAAATTCTTTTGCCAGAATATTTCTAGCTTATTGATATGAGCTTTGACATAGCTGAGGTGAGCATGCTTGTACTATTTTGTAAGCAGTGACTTTTTTTAAACTTTCTGCCATGAAGATTGGCATTGTGTTGATTTCATCACCCTGTAGATGTATACACATTGATTCAAACATTGGACAGTGAGCATTGGAGAACTGTGAAGATTGGATTTGCCTGGAACTGCCGAACTAAATGTCTACTTGTTTTTGCTGTAATTTTTTGCAAACGGCCACTTCTTGTGATGCCATCATACCAAAGGCCTTCCATTTATAAATAATTTTTTGCACAGTGAAGAAGTGCCCTCCAAATATTTTTGATAGATTTTTGTAGCCTTCTCTATCATTATAGGTTTCAACTATGTGATTTTTTTAAAGTTTCAAGAAGTTCTTTTGATCTTTGCATATATATATTGTTTGAATTTACACATGTTTGCATATACAATAATTTATATTGTTTGACTGCAGTATACACAGCTTACCAAAAAATTGAACATGTGTCATTTTGATTTTTACATGTGTACAAAAATTTATTTTCACTGGCAATCATGTAAAACAAACATGCAAAGTGTAAATGTAAGTGTTCACTTACTTTTGCACATCTTAATGTTTAATCTTTTATGAATATTTTTTATTCCAGCTTGATAAAAATCTTTGAAAATGGTTGCAATAGATTTAATAAAGGTTATTAATGAATATATTGTTTGATTAATATTTGTTATTATCTGGAAAAAAGAGACAATTATTTTAAATATTATCTAAGAGGTTCATTTACTTTTGCACGACACTATATATATTCATGCAAGCCAATATGCATACCACTTCTTTTTTTGTACAAAAGAATAGCTTTTACCATGGATATATATTAAATTACATAAATATATATGCGTATGTTTGTTTGTGTGTGTGTGTATAAGAAAAATGTTGATAGATATATAGCAACAAAAACGCATATGCACACACTCACACACAAACACATACATATATATATATTTGGGTAGCAATTCCTTTCTAAAACATATATTTGATTAAAAATGACTGACAAGCTACTTATGTTCATTTTTTTTGCTGGAGATTTTTGATTGAGAGAACTTAGTATATGTAGAAATTGTCTAAATTGTCTAAAAAGTACTTTACGGTTAGCCATTTTCAAGAATTTGTGTTCTGCTGTTGTAAATGGTGTTTAAGTTGCTGAAGGGTAGACATATTTTTGATTGCCACCGTACAGACAATATATTGCAGCCTTGTCTTGGTTTTTTTATGATAAGAGTTCAATTTTTTTTAGTTGGATTTTTGCAGCTGTTATTACATTTTGTTGCCTACAAATATGCTGCTAAATGTTCATATTGGTTTAAATGACCTGTTGTAATGAAGCTGAGAAAACCTTTATCAATTCTAAGGAATATTATAAAAATCATGTCACTTCAGTTGGACAAATTACAAATTTTCTTACAAAAAGTTCAAAACATCCAACAATATCCTCAGCAACAACAACTCTCCAGCAAAGTCAAAACTATATAAAACCAACATTACTTATGAGATCAAATACACATAGGAAACTTCCATTGAAAACAAATTCATAAATAATTTGGTTGAATATACCAACAGTTAATTTTTAAGATCCTATATCTCTCAGATAAGAGATCCATAAGGTATTTTTAAACCAGCATGAAAATATACCAACTTTGATATGCAATATACTTATTGAGAATATGATACGCACTTTCAACTGTAAAAAGTGTCTCAAAATAAGTGAAGTGATTATCTTTAAAAACATAACGGTAAGCCTTAACAATATCAACTATGAACTAAGCCACAATGTAATGACTGTATTTGGGAACTAAAAATATGGCAGTCTAAAGGTGCAAGGTCAGTTAAGAATGAAAGGTGTAATAGGACATCACAACCAAATTGCAGTAATTTCTACTGAGTTAGCAAAGAGAAATCAGATCTTTCATTATCCTGACAGAAGACAATAATCTATCAATTGGACAATTCTGCACAATTTTCATTGACTGCTACCTTTAATCGGTCCAATTAGGAGTTTTAATCTAACATGATTTCACAAAAGGAATTCGTAATAAACAATTCATTTCTAATTCTATGAGATCACTTTTTTTGTTGTTGTAGAGAGAGAAAAAAATGTAATCTTATTGTAGCAATAAGCACCTGCAATAGGTTTTCTCTGTCTCTTGTCCACAACATTTGTAGCTAATTCACAGTTTGTAACAGTCCAACAGGCAACGTAGTAATGACAAAATGGGGTCACAAATCCAACCTTCCCTTCTCATCAGCAGAAATACATGTTTGTCCGCCCAGCTCAGAAAATATCGTACTGACAGTAAGCAAAAAATGACAGCTTTTAGTTACCGAGCGATTTTCCTGATTGGCCGCACCATTCAAGGGAGGAAAGGACATTAGTATAGATTCTGATACTCAGAGTAGCAAATTTTTGCTAACTACTTTTTCTTTAATCTTTCTTCTGCAGATCGCACACAAAACACAAACACTTTTTTGAGGTAAGTGATTCTCTATTTCACTACATTTTTGAAGGACATTTCTCAATCCACATTGTTGTAAAGAATCCATTTTTATTGTTGTAATCATTCTTTTAAAGAAATGGATAATTTTTCTTTGTTGTTTTAAAGTTCTTCAAATGGAAAATAAGACAAATTAATGTCCACTGAGGATCAGATGATTTCAGGGTGCACTTCCTTTTAGAAGAATGCAAGCAAGCAAACCTTGATGTTGTCTGTATGCAAGAGGTGTATTGATTTCTTTGTGACTCTATTGTGCATTTGGGATACACTTTATTTTGAACTGACCACAAGGAGTAAAGACAACATGGAGTTGGAATTGCAATATGCAAACCACCTGATATTGTAATAAACAATATTTTAAACCAACCAGAAAGACTGCTAAAATTGTTGTTCATGGCTTTAAGATCCAAGTAATATTGGTTTATGTCCAAAGATAGTTCAGTCTTAGAAAAAGATAAATTTTACACAGGATTGGGTAAGATATGTATAGTAGAAAAAAAAGAAAGCTGTACATTAATGGGAATTTTAATGCTAACAAGCATTTTTAAATACCACTGCTCCTTTGATGGTAAAACTCAAACAGCAATGGAGAACTCTTGCTCAACTTCTGTTACTCAGGAATATACTCTATCCCATAAAACACCGCATGACATTGCATAGTGAAGATAATGTAACAAAGAAAATTATGAACCTCAGCATCTTAGACTCTTGAATTACGTAATTTGTAAATGATGTTAGAGTGTACTACTCCTACTTTCAATCTGATCATTGGCTACTTGTAACTAAACTCACAACAACAACCAATATAATATCTCACTTCTGCCCACATAAACCAAGAAAACCACTGAGGTATAACATCCAAGCCCTCAAAAATGAAACGGTAAATTTAGAAATCAGTCATAAACAAGAAATCTAGATCAAAACATAGAGGAATCAAATAATGTGATATTTTATTAATTGAAGCATGTGAGAACATTACAAAAATACCTAGAAAGAAAAGGATACACCGATGGGATGACAATCCTAAATTGAAAAAATTGATACAAGAAAAAAAAAAAAAACAGAAGGGAAAAGAATGGAATGGAAAATACCAAAAACTAACAAAGAAAATAAACAATTCTTTGAGAAACCATTATCTCCAGAAAATTGGAAATGTAATTAATAAAACCAAGCAATACAGACAATGCATTAAAATGAGGAGAAAAGCAAAAAATCAGAATAATATCATATAATCAAAACCACCACAGAAGAAATGTCCTGGTATCAAAAAACACTTTGTATCACATTTCAACCCTGATCACATTAAACTTAAATTACCCACAGGAATAGAACAGATACCAATAAAAACTAATCATTACAAGGCCTGTCTCTGTACATAAACAATAATTAAATTACTGATGAGAAAAGTAAGAAATATATAAAAAAATAAGGAATAATAAATCATCAACTTTCATTGAGGCAGAACTTTTGAAAATAGATTTCTTCTCACCAAATTCAATAATGAATCTCTGTATTTTATGAAAAACTAACCGGGTATCAAAAATGCATCCCCTAAAAGGGGTGTTTATCCCACATTAATGCCTTATGGAAACAGAAAGGTAGCTCTCACAACCTTCACACATACAAATTTCCAAGCAGTCACCCATTTAGGTTCTCAACAGACTTAATATTGCTTAACTCTAGTGATCTTATGAAACCAGGTATTGAAGAAAAGAAAGCTGTGGTGAGTCACGATTGCATATGTTCAGAAGGGAGTTGACATTTTAGAAAGAGAACATTATCTTCTTTCTTTCACTAATTGAGTAAAGAGCAATGTAGTTCTTTTCCCATTTAGCCAATCCTGCAGCAGTCACAGCATTGATAAGAATCTAAAGAGAAGCATTATCAGATGATGGTGACATCAAGCTCACTTTTATCACTTTCTGAACGAGCTTGTGTAGTAATGAAACGAATGCAACTCCTTGATAGATAGCCTGACTGCAAGAAGTTAGAAAGCCAGCAACTAGATTTATCTCATGTATATGGACATTCGCATCAAGAAATATCAGCAAATATATTCCCATAACTTTACATTTTAAATGAGGGTCATATATATATATATATATATATATATATATATATATATATATATATATATATATATATATATGTATATGTAAATGTAAAGTCACAAGTAGTAATAATGTACTCAGGCCTGTAATAATGTTACCCACTAATAAATTGCTTTTAAAGAAATATGCCACTGTACTTATGTATTTTGACAGAATATTCCTAGAAAAAAACTTAAATTCTAACTAAATGATAATTTAGAAATGTGAAACTGATTTGACATGCATTCAAATTGTAATTCATTCAATTGTAATATTTCATTCAAATTATAATTTATTCAGTTCTAAATTTTCATGCAAATCATAATTTTAAAACTTCATGCGAATCATTCTTCCACAACTACATGCAAATCATGCTCCTGAAACTTCATGCAAATCATAAATTCATTCAATTCTAAATCTTCATTCAAATCATGATTCATTCAATTCTAAATCTTCATTCAAATCATAACTCATTCAATTCTAAATTTTCATCAAATCATAATTCATTCAATTCTAAATTTTCATTCAAATCATGATTCATTCAATTCTAAATCTTCATTCAAATCATAACTCATTCAATTCTAAATTTTCATTCAAATCATAATTCATTCAATTCTAAATTTTCATTCAAATCATAATTCATTCAATTCTAAATTTTCATTCAAATCATGATTCATTCAATTCTAAATCTTCATTCAAATCATAATTCATTCAATTCTAAATTTTCATTCAAATCATAATTCATTTGATTCTAAATCTTTATTCAAATCATAAATTCATTCAATTCTAACTCTTCATTCAAATCATTATTCATTCAATACTAAAAATCCATTGCCTGAGAAATTAGATTTCAATATATTCTTTATATATTTTCAGTTTCAAATGTAATTCATGTATACACATAAATTGTATATATCTGTGTACTTGTATATAATTTTTAAATCAGATGGTTTAATAAACATATCCTTTATGCTATTGTTATTTTTTTAACAGCAGAATATAGTCTAGATGACTGACAATGAGATACTTTTATAAAATAAAATACTTGTATATGCATACACATATTGTTCAAATTGTAATTAATTCAATTCTAAAAATTAATTAGAATCACAACAAATAATATTTTACTCATGTAATATACTGTCTTTTGTCATTATTTTGAAAATAATTTAAAAGATATGATTGTTTTGTAAGTTATATATTTATTTACAGTAAAAATGTTGATATCAGGGAAAAATTGTTTTAAATTTCTTTAAATAATTTACCATATATTTACATGTCATTCCTTCATTTAAATAAACTAAATTCTCCCCACTCCTAAGATTTCTCAGCCCACCCAATTATTACAAATCTTCCCCTAACTTTTCCCATACCTGTGAGTATAGTCACATGCATAAATCATACTTATTATAAAACGCAGGTTGTGTGTGTGTGTGTGTGTGTGTGTGTGTGTGTGTGTGTGTGTGTGTGTGTGTGTGTGTGTCTGTACGTTTATATATTGGATCGGATTTCCTACATTTTTCAATCGATTCAACAAAACTTCACAGGACTATGTAAAATTACCTTGCGGTGGTTCTGACAGCGCCAAAAATTGAAAAAACACAATTGTTTTTGCACAAAATCAATTTGAAAACACGATTAAGAGGCATCGCGAGAATGAAAGGGGAACAACTCATATCGAGTTATACTTATTATAAAACCCAGGTTTTGTGTGTGTGTGTGTGTGTGTGTGTGTGTGTGTGTGTGTGTGTGTTCGCTTATATATGGGATCGGATTTCCTACATTTTTCAACCAATTTCAACAAAACTTTTTTTTTGGCAGGTAGTGTTTCTTATTGTCTTGCACACTTTTGCTTTATTTTTACATTCAGAATGGTTTAAAATTCCATTTACAAGACAATTGTTTATAATAAAATTCTATTCAATCTGTAGACTCATAACGATTGAAAACAATGTTTTTGTTTGAGTTTGACCAATTCGTAAAAAAAAACAAAACAAAAATACTAATTAAGACATGCGTGTCCATCAACTTTAAACAATAATCTTTGTCAATTTTATTTTTCAGTCTTTATGATGGTCGATACTTGATCTATCTCTTACTGTTACATCCCTGGGCAACGTCGGGCTCTACTGCTAGTATAAATATATTGACACATGCAGTGAAACATTTGTATATTGGTATCTAGGTCTCATGATTTCACTGTTAAACCTGCCAACTGTAACCCTAAGTTCTATGTTAATAGTTTCTACTCTCACCTCTTCTCACTTGTGTGCATCTTTCTTCTGGCTTCTTGCTTTCCTGTCAACTACTATCTTCTAAAATTTTGAAGTTTTGTCAATTGCCATCTTCTCTCTGATTGAATCTGTTGGTTCCAATCTAATAAAGAATGACTGCAAAATAATTTTCCCTCCCCAATTTATAGGCAGAAGCACAAAAATGCATGCTGGGATTTCTTTTTAGACAATAAAATAGGCCATTTCTCAGTTTTATATGACTCAGTCCTGGTCTGTCTTGCCTTGAAATCAGAATGATACATTCATTTATCCAGATTTGTTCTTGTTTGTCAACCCCAATTCTTAGTTTGTGAACTTCTTGCCATATTAATTTGCCTTGTTACTGTTAATTTGCCTTGCATATATTGTTAGCTTGCTTTATGTTATTTTGATCTTATTCTTTTCTTCGGGCTATTTCTTATTATAAACTTTCTCAATTCTCTTTGTTGGGCAGTTCTGCCATTTATTTACATTTAACCATTGGCCACTCACTCCATAGAATCCTATTCTTCTGTTGCTTTCTTCTGCTTTTTTCACTCTCACTAACTCCTTGTATCTTAGTGGATTTTATTGCCTTACTCAGGGTGAAATGATAAAAAAAAGTCCTTGATGTATTGTGTTGTTCTCTGACATGTGATCAATTTTTAAATTTGTATTTAGTCTCTTCTTCCAAGTGATATGTCACTTCAGGACATTGTCAATTATGGCTCTCTACAATTTCCTGTCCTTTGTAGCTCTTAGTAAAGTTCACATGTCCAGTTTGAGATATTCTCATCATCCTCCTATAAAAACACATTTCTGTTCTTGACCTATTTCTGGGCCCACAAGACCCAATTTATTGCCTTATTTTGCTATTTACCTCAAAATTAAATCATGCCCAGATCTCAATGCAACAGTAAATATGTGTATAAATTCCAATAAATACATTTATATAGAATTATAAAATATATAAAGAAGACAAAGCAAAATGTATTCAATAACCATTTTAAAAAATGACTGAACTGAAGATTGCCAATTTGTAGATGGCTGTTCATTTTTGTTCTTTAATAGTAAGCCTCCTCCTGTTCAAAGCCCGAGAGCCACTTGAGGTAGAGGGTTATATTAAGGTGTAGTTTATAAGGATAGGAGAGGAACATAATGGTTAACTCTGGACTTGAACAGATTGATATTGTAATAATTAGGGAAACAACCCCTTAAGAGTCTATTTCACTATGTAAATAGCATAGTGGGTCCTAGCTGTGAAGGTTAGACATGGTGGAAGCAAGGGATGTAGTTTGTTTGAGAACTTTTCATGGAAGTAGCAATAGAGCAGTGAGAGACATGCTACATCCCATATGCGAGAGAGAGGTTGAAGAGTGTAAAATAGTTCTTCCCCAACAAAGATTCAGAGATTCTTTTGAATTCTATCAAAACCTGAAATTGAGGATTGGACAGCTAATGCACAAATATTACAACAGTTCTCCATTTTCAGCTTGATCTGCTCTTATAAAGTTAAGCAGTCTAGAATGTTCTTTATTGTAGTTAACATTCTTGAATTGATGATATGGTATATCAATTTTTACTAACAATCTTCACAGTTGCAACCATTATAGTAAATGTACATGGTGGAATAATGGATAGTGGCTCAGATTGAGGAATCGGAGAGCCAAGTTCAAAGTCCAGTCGAATCCATTACATTCACTTATGTGCTAATATCCTTGGGGAAGGTATAAATCCTTTTCTCCCACCAGCTATGGGTAAACAGCAGGCCAGATTGCGTTCTATAGCTTTGGATGGCAACTGGTCTACCACAGAAAGAAATGGCAACCTACTGCTGGAAAAAATCTGCATGTCAGTCATGTATCAAAAGATACATGATCACCTAAGCATTTATCACACATGGCACATAACTGGCATCAATTGACCATATATAATGATGACAACTAAGGACATTCTACAGATCACAGAGACTCTAGATTACTTTATACATGCACCATTGTTTTGATATTTTGCAAATTGAATAAATTTTGCTTGATGATTGTTATGGGACTTTACTCATAATAACATAATGGACTATTCCATACGTAATAAATACTGCACCTCAAGAGGAAGCAGGGAGTTCAGTCTGAAGTCTGGAGTGAGGTCCGTCAGGAGACTGTCAGTCAGTCAGAGCAAGTCAGTCAGTCGAGTCAGAGGCAGTCCGAAACAGAGTTGCGTTCAGACAATTACTACAAGACATTGGAATAGTGATACTGGTCAGGACTAGATTGTTCTCCCTACTAAACCTTATTGTTTGTACTAACACTTTCTACTTCTCTGTATATATTCCTGTTTGTAATATATCTATGTTATTCCATATTCGTGTTCGAGTTCTTCTTTATTGGTTCTACCTTGGACTATCACCGTGGTACAAAGAACTGGACCATAACAATGATAAACTTGTCTCGTGATTTCCATCCTTGCTCCAAGCAGCATTATCAGAACAGTAAAGGGATGGCGATGGTTTACTCACAAAGACTTGGAAAAAGATCTCAAGGCATTATGGACAGCAGTTACATCTTAGGCTGTCAGTAAGACATTAACCTCATTTGCAGTGTATCAAAACTACTACCTCTGTGGAGAATGACACCTGAAAGTATGTTGAATGTTTGCTCAGAAGTTTTTATGTAATCCAGATACTTTCTTTTTGCATGGAGAGACCAAGATAGAATTATTTGGTCTCAGTTCCCATCAACAAGTTTGGAGAATGAAGAGCAGTTAATTGAAGCCAGGGCACATTGTCCCAATCATGAAGCAGCGAAGTGGCAATATAATGGTACAGGCTGTTTTTCCCCACATGTTAGAGGTTGATTTCACACAATCAAACTAAGAATGAATGGTACAATGCACCAAGATATACTGCACAAGAATCATCATATATCATGCAAGGCTTTGAAAAGGAAATGCAATTGGGTGTTTCAGCAAGACAATCATCTTAAAGAGACTCTGCCAGTGCAATCAAACAGTGTTTTGATAATAAGAAAATCAACCTATTGTTGTGAACCAGTTAGGCCCCTGACCTGAAATAAATTGAAAATTGCTGTCCAGGCTTATCAGCCTAGTAATTTGAATGAACTGAAGAAGATCTGCCATGAAGGGTGACCCAGAATACCAAATGAAAAGTGTTTGAGGCTAATGGCTCTTTATAGTAAGTGATTAGAAGCTGTTTCTGTAAGCAAAGGCTATTTCACCAAGTAGTATGCTCTGCTTGATTCTACTTTGTGTAAAGTATTGTGCATACAAAAAGAAATGCATTTACATCTGACAATATTTTTGCAAGTTGTAAGAACTGATACAGAATCATTTAAGAATTCAAGATGATAGATTGATGATGAAAAAGATACTAAAATCAACGACTGTCAAGATATCTTTTTTTTTTATTTTGTAAAATTTTGACTGTAAATTAGAAATGTGAAGGACACTTCAAACTACAATCAGAAGTGACACATTTCCTCATATCTAAGATCAAAAAGAGACAATTCTAGGAGATATCCTTTACAAAAAAAATGACTAAACTAATATCACTGAAAAATGCCAATTTTTAGATGGTTAGTTCACCGTGTACAAGGCCTGGGGACTAATTGAGATAAGGAGTTATGTTAAAGGGTAGTTTATAGGATAGAAGATGATAGTAATGATCAGGGAAGCATCTTCCTGGGAGTCTGTTCCACAAAGCAGTAGTTCATGGGAAGTATTTGCTTGAGTGGAACTTACTTCCCACCAATGGAACACAGAGGAAATGTGGGTGGTTTTCTACATAAGTGACATAGCGGGTCCTGGCTATGAAGGTTAGACCTGGCAGAACCAAGAAATGTAGTTTGTCGAAGAACTTTCCATGGAAATAGTGATAGAACAGTGAGAGACTCATCCCATCCTACCTGTCAGAGAAATGTTGGAGAGTGTAAAATAATTCTTCACCAACAACTCCCAGATGCTTTTGAACTCTATCAAGGTGGGAAAGGCTTCTATTACAATCAGAAGTGACACATTTCCTGCTATTTAAAGCCAAAAAGAAACAATTCTGTGAGATATTATGAGAAAAAAAGACTCGTAAAATTGATGATTTACAGGACATATTAAAGGAAGGAGGAGTAAAGAGAAACTGCAAATAACCTCCATAAAAAGTTTATGCGAATGGATGTCATAATGGGAACAAAGAGGATTTGTATAGAATTGAACCTTGCTTAGAGCTACAAGTAATAGGAAATTGTGGAGAGTCATGATCATCCACTTCCTAAAATGATATGGAACACAAAAGAAGATGAAGATTAATATGGAGTGGAAGGCAATGAAAACAGTAATTGTTCTATAGTAGTAGTGTGGTGTTATATTGACAAATATTTTGTCAATATAAAACCACAAAGAAATCTAACAGGATAACATGCATATATCACATAATATCAAAATAAACCAATCCCAAGTGATTCAAATGATTTTTAAAATAAGATTATCATACATTCTGCTTTATTAAAGGAATAATTGAATACTTATATCATGTTTTTATGTATCTTGAATAACTAACAGTTTGGTTAGTTATTTACTCTTATTAAGGAAAAACTGAAGTGACTTTAATGTTCAGGTGTAATTTATAAAGTAAATTTCTCTTGACTGTTCAGTGAAATTAAATATTTATTTTATGTTCAAAATATGAAGCAAAATAAATAATGTTTGATTTGTTTTCAAACGCCTCCAAAATGTAAACTGAGGAACCACATTAAAATTATTAAAATTATTCTTCAATGTTCAGTCAATGAAATACAACCACAGTTCCTAGACTTGAAAAAATGCTATTAAATATCAATTCTGGAAAATATTCTAACAGTAAATAATTATTTTTTTAAATGCTTTTAAAATTACATTGGCATGTATTATCTTTAATATGTAGGCAAAGAAATGCAAGATGCATGTAGAGATATAAAATAAATAAAAAATTAAGAAGGAATTTATATATAAATAAAATAAAGGACACATGGTACAGTGGATAAAGGCGTTGGTTAGATCCAGTGACAGGACCCAAAGAGTGTGAGTTCAATACCTGGTTAAGGCAGTGGAGAACTTTCAGAGGGAAAATTAACAGGAGATAACTGATAACTGACATCCATTAAACATGGCATGTGGAACTAGAACAGTCTACCCCAGTGAGCGAAATAAAGGGTTCACTTCGACATTCCAACCACCTGAAGAAGGCTGGAATGTACAATGGCCAAAACGTAATAAATATGGCAACGAAAGATGAGGACAATAGTCCGAATAATGGAATTAAAGGAAATAAAAGAAATAAAAAAGGAATTTATACATAAATTTATGTAAAAAAAAGTAAAATTAAAGTCTAATTAAATTTAAAATAAATGAATCATCCCCATCAATACCACTGCCACGAACACCACCAACAACAATAACAATAATAATAGTAATAATAATAATAATAATCATCCCATGACCTGGTGTGGTTGTAAAGTTGTTGTGTAGATGAGCACCTGACCTGTTCCCTCCCCATATCCAGGTTGAAAGCCTGGGAAGCATATATTCATGTGTAGTATGTTTTGAGTACATCCCTCTCCTGTTCAAAATACAGTCACCCTCCAACCTGAAGGCTCACCTTGGTCATGGATATGTAGTTGTTGATTCATCCTGGAGAAATCATCCTCCCTGGCTGCTGACCTCAATCTAGAAAGTCATTTGCCCAACAGTGCAGTGTCATCACTACACTGGCTGCACACATAGCTATGGTAATAGTTTTATTCAAATAACTTTCAACAATTTTATTTCTTAAACATTTATTCATTCTTTTGTAATTCTGACAATTGATTTCAATAATTAATCATCCCTAGTTCATTACCTGTCAATTCACTGGTGGCAAAAATGATCAAATTCCAAATCTGAATTATTTGTCCATCTAAAATGTTTATTAGAAGATAAATACAGAAAGAGTCAAAAATGAACCAGACAGAATAGGGAATTAACCCTTGTGACACAGACACCAATTTCATTCAAACTGTACATATGCTTTAAATCAATGAAAAATATTTCTACAAAAGCTTAAAAAAATTTTAATGAATAATCTTGCTTATTATCAAAGATTTTGAGAAATGTTCAAAAATATGTTTTGTCTCCCCACCTTTATATTATTGCTCATCCCAGGGTAAGAGTTGTACAGATTTAATGGGAAGACAATGTGTTATTACAATGTCTTATAAGTGTCCTTTTTGTTAAAAGTTTTTTTCAAATTATCTCATTACCCACATGATCCACCCATGGTATTATCAGCTTCTCTAGAGCCACATCTGTTGCCTCAAGTTGCCTCTTCATCTGTGAGGAAATTTCCCAGTATTCACTGCCAGGGTGCTTGAATTCATGAAGTCTGGGAACCAGCAAATGCAACTCCTCAGAGCAATTACCATGAAAGTATTTGTAAAAAAGACAGAGAGAGGCAACGACGCATCTGTGAGAGAGCGACTGTAGACGAGATACCAGAACAGGGCCAATTATATTGCATATCCGCCTCTGGCGCTTATCAAGAACCCCGAGGCAAACAGAAGAGGCTCCAGACCATATATGGCAGCAATACTCCATGCAAGGGCGATTTGTTGATTTGTAGATCTGAAGGATTGATTCCTGGGAGAAAAACTTTCCTCGTGGTGGACAAAGCAATTGACTCAATTCAAGCGTCCTACGAAGCTGGCATCTCGCTCTCACACTTTCACTGTCAAAACCACTAAATGTAGCCGTCTCTTCTACTCCAATAGGTTCATATCTCGCACCTCTCGCCTGTGGAACTCCCTTCTCTGTACCAGTTTCCCTGAGAGCTATAATCTCCAACTATTCAAGTGTAATATCAATCGACATCTCCAGTTGCCTTGATCTATCCACTATCCTTCTCCTCATCTTTTCTTCTATCACTCCTATCTGATCTTGCTCCAAATCTTCTGTAACCCCTTGTGTCCTAGTGACTTCCTGCCTTGCTTGGGGTGAAATGGTTAAAAAAAAAAAAGCTGTGATTACCATTTAAATGATTGTCACTTTTATAACTACATGTTTATAGGTTGTGTAATAAGTTTTCTGGAGATCACATACTTATACAATCAGAAGATACTTTACTGCTGCTGAGCTCCATCTAACTTGATGAAGTCTTCTTTTATGTGTCAATTTATTTCACGATGTAGGCGATTATGTCTTTCCACAACTTCCTATCTTCTGTTACACTAATAACGTTTGACACTTAACCATCTCTCTTTTTTCCTTGCTCTGATATACATTTACAGAATCTCATATTGTTTACTCATTATTTGTGTATGCATACCAGAAATTCCATCTTGCAGCTCCTTTTTTCCCTTAATACTTCCTTGTTGATCACTTGTTCTGTCTATGGTATTCACAACGTATTTGTCTAGAGAATCACATGTCTTTTCTTTCAAGTCTCTTCTTTATGCAAAAAATAAGGTGAGTTCATGCTGAGGCTAGAGGAAACACTAAACAGATTGTTCTCTTAACAATTAAGGTGAAACAGGCAGAAAAGGGAGGGAGACAGGAAGAAAGGAATAATGACAAGTGAGGCCACTGCTTCCAAAATCACAGCAAATGTCGGTGACAAAATGCACCAAGTGTAAGTCTTTACAAGGTACCAAATCTCAGGCAATAGCAAAGTGAGTCATACCAAACGCAGACTGATGACTGCTGGTTTTCCCATCACTTTTACTGACAAAATGAGAAAATTGACAAAGTCCCAAATCTGGGTGAGTTGCAGAGAGGCCCATATCTGGATATGCCAAGATGACCTACTGCTAACAGAGAAGCCAGATGAGACTAATTGATATTGACAGATATGTTCGCAGGTAGCTCAGAACCTCTTTTGTGTCTGTACTGATACGTATTCACCAAATGTTACCTGTGAGGAAACTGGCTAGCATGAATTGCCATAAAAGAGATTAGATATTGATGAGCTGATAATCTAAATTGAATTGTTTTCTTATAAGAAATGACTAAAGAGAATCTGAATTTATATTTACAATATTAAATAAAGTTGGAAAAAGAGAAAAACTTAATCAGGACATAATCCCAAAATATTATAGCTCATCTTTGATATCCTAACAGAGTAAACCAAACAGACTTTGTACAAAATGAAAACCTCTTTCCACCCCCCCAGCAATGCAAGCCTATTGCTATTCTATTCCTACTTCCATCGCAAATGTTCAGCTGAGCTCTATCTAGTTCAGACTTTTACAGCCAAGGCGCCCCCCCTTACTATGTCCCCTAGGGTTGCATCATTTTCATTCCCTATGTATTCCATTAACAAGAAAGATGTTTCTCTCAGAAGCTTTCTTCCCAAAAACAACAACATTGTGGAATAGGCTCCTGTGTGGATGCTTCCATAAATATCTTAACCTCCTCAATTCTGTCATTCCTATCCTTCACTTTCTCCCCTTATGTTAATATCAGACTCCTCATTCAGTAATCCTCTACCATGAGTGGCTCTTTGGCCTTGTATTGGGTGAACACTATTAGAAACAATGAGGAAAAAGAAGACTGTATCAGGAATTGAGTTTATATTGGTAAATACAAGAAAAAGAAAGACTAGAATTAACAAAGCATTGGAAACTTCTAAGATTAGACTGTATGAAAGAAAGTCACAGTGACAGCAGGTGGGATTAACATGATACAAGAGAATTAGAAATAGATTCAGAACACTGACTAAAAATATGACTGATAAAATTTGAATGATTGTTTTTTTTTTTTTCAATCAGTGATCTTGTGCTAGTCTAAATTAAGGTTAGTAAATATTGACTCGAGTCATAAACAATTGAAACATACTCTCTTGATTTGTAAAGAAAAGTCATGTCCTTAATCCTATGTGATATAGAAAGTGATGCAAAGACATTTTATCATGGACACTTCCACTTCTATTTGAGAAAGATGTTAGAATAATACAGAACTTATACTGGGAACAAACTGCCTGCATACGGGTAGAAAATTAACTACACAAAAACATATAGGAATATAAGACAAGGAGAGGTCTTCTCACCAGATTTATTCAACCTCAATAGCAAATGATGAACATTATCTTTTAAATGGTTAAAATGTTTTTTAAATGCTCATGTCTTTTGTATACTGGAAGTATACTCTTGAACGGATTAATGGACTTGAGAGCAAACATTGGCAGAGTCAAAAAAATGCAAATATAAAAAAAAATGGACTTTTAAAAAATATCTTAACCATCAGGGTGTGGATGTGGGCCATGAAACTGAGTGGTCGAAGCAAAGTAAAAAAAAAAATGGATATTAATTTACAGTAAGTAAATTTTTCAGTTTAAAAAAATTAAATATACATATTATTATTATATTTGTTTTATTTTTCTCTATTGAGGAGCAAAAAGCTTTTATGGACACATTAAAACTGCTAGATGTTTAAGTGTGCATTTAATGTTTCATTGCATTTTAAGAATACTAAATGAATAACACTCCAATAATCTCACCATATGCACCACGTGACCTTACTTCTATAGCACTCAGTTTTGTGATCAGTTGCAGAGATTTATCTTTGTCAATATATTACTGACTTTTAGACTGAATATTGTTGTATTTAATCCACTTTCATCATCTGTTATGATATATTTAAGGACCTATTTCATTTGGATTACTATTCCTCAGAGTCAGATGGTCTGAAAAATCTATTGAATTATTACCAGATATTATAGTTATATTCCTCAGAAACAAGCACTAATCATAGATTTTAAATTTCAAATTTGAAATGTGTAATATACTTGAGTCCATTAAGAATGTGACAACATTTAAATGTTTAAAATCAATTAAAATGTTTAATATTTTTTAAACACAGAAACCTCTTCAATAATCAGATAAATCAGAAAATAGAAACAGATATGCATAAGATAAAATAAGAGAACTAACCATACAAAAGACTGTATAAAATATATATATATATATATATATATATATATATATATATATATATATAAATATATAATGACTGTATAAACACTGATATTAGGAAACTGATATTAAAAAGAGATGGAATGAATATATTGGAGAACTCTTCCATGATGAAAGAGAAGAACCAGCAATATACAGAAATATTCAAGGATCAGAAATATAAAAATCTGAAGTGGAATAAGCACTGGTCCAATTGAACAGAAATAAAATAGCAGATCCAGACATAGTTGTAAGAGAAATACAGGCTGCCATTAGATGATTTCAACATTGACAAGCTAAAAAAATAATAAACTAGTTATATAGAAGTGGTGATATACTGGAAAAGCTATGTAGATCCATTTTCATAGCACTTCCAGGTGCAAACAAATAACAAACCAGGTGCAAATGAATAACAAAACTTATCTGACTTCTGATGAATTGAGCGCGTCGCAGAATTAGACCAGAAATAAGACAAAAACAGTGTGGGTTAGTTAAAGACACTGGAACAAGGAATGCAATATTTATGTTCAGAATGATATCAGAAAGGACAATACAAATGCAAAATGATATGTACCAGTGTTTTATAGATTCTGTAAAAGTATTTGATAAAGTCTGCCACAAATGATTGTTGTAACTTCTAGGTAACTGAACGATCAAGAGTGTGAGACTCACCTTCACAAGGTTTCCAACTAGCATCCAGTTGGCTGACAAAAATAAACTAGATAGTAAATGAAGACAATTTGAATAGTCACAATACTGCTGGATATTTATTGAGCACAATACCCACACCGGAATCATCAGTCAATCAGAATTTGCAGAATAGGCTTGCCTGGGTAACAGAATGGAATCTTCCAGGCTGTTATATAAACCACCTACCAATTTGCCCAGCAGATTGACTTGGTCTGTCAGGCTCAACTTCTATTACAGTTGAGTACTGTTTATTGCTATTACCAAACTCTATAGTAACCTTGATATTTGGGAAGGATATAGCAATAATCCAGAAACTATACTTCCAGAACATATGGATAGAAGATTAGTTCAGTAAATATTCAAACATAGAAAGGGGTGTAAGACAAGGATGTTTCTTCTCATCAGACATAATCTATACAATGAGTTGATTTGGAGAGAATTAGAAGTCCTTCATTAACATAAGATATGCATATAACAGTGTTGGGAGTAGACGTAGCAAGGGAATTACAAAAACTCCTACAATAGGTAGTGAAGGAAAGTGAGAAAAAAAGACTAAACATCAATCGCAAGAAGACAGAATAAATGGATGTTAGCAAAATAAACATCTCTGCATGCAAATTACAAATTTGAGATGCCAAAATCAAACAAGTAAAACAATTTAAATATCTGGGAAGTGTTTTAACAGAGAACAAAAAGTGTGATATTAAAATCCGAATACACATACGGATAGCAAAAGATACCTCCCAAAAGCTAAGCAAAGTATCAAAAATGGAAAAATGTTGCTAAAAACAAAGAAAAAGTACTCAAATTTTATGTAATATCAGTCCTCTGATATGACAGTGAATGCTGGACAATCTTCCCATAGATGAAAAGAAATTTGAAGCAACAGAAATGTTTCTACAGAAGGATAATGAGAATACCATGGACAGAACATGTGAGCATCAACAAAGTTTTTAAAATGGAAACACAAAGGAGACTTACACTTAACAATACTTAACTATGAGATAATGGCCTCGTGGGTGAAAGTATTGGTTTGTGAATTTGGTGACAAAGTGGTTGTGAGTTCAATCACTGGGTAGCATATATATAGATATACTTAGACATTAGCTGTCAACATATGTAAATTCAGTTCGGATTCCCACCCCTCTGTAGGCTTCCCAGAGGAAGGGCAGAGGACACAATGGACAAAACATTGTGATAAAAAAACAATGATGAGAGCAATAGTTCAAATATAAATAGTGTAAATAGTGTAAATAATGATAACTCTTCATCCTAGAAATCCAAATGAAAAAAGAGAAGACTTGGAAAATTTTATACACACAGGATAAATGAAAACAACTCATAACCTACTGAGAGAGTAAATTAAT
>CAHIKZ030001135.1:1247500-1342500 GCA_903632075.3 Acanthosepion pharaonis
TAGTTTCTACTATATTTCTTGGACATTCAGGCTGGTAACTGTAGTTAATACTATTTATTATAAAGTGCGCATTTACTTAAATATTTGTATCTATAAAAATATGTAGAAACAGAAAATATATATAGAAACTAGATCAACCTATCTTTAATTCTTCCTTGATTCCTTTCTTTTCTCACCCTCCTTCTCTCTCACCCTCTCCTATTCTCCCTTCCTCCTTCTCTCTCTCTTTCTTTCTTTCTTCCCTAAATTTTTTTTAAAAATTTTATGTTGAAATTTTTATTTTCCTTCTTTCTTTTTTATTATAAAAAATTTTCCTTTTCTTTTTGCTTTCTTTTCTCCTCTCCCTTTTCCTTTAGTCAGCACAAATTGATTTCATTCCTAAAAAACCTTTGGTCTGAAGAGATGAATATGAAAGTATATTCATAAATTGACTCATAACCAAAATGGTTATTTAAGGATTTTTAAGGATTTTTTTTTTACTTAATATTAATATATATATATATGCATATGGTGGACTCTCCCGTAATACTCAATGTATGAGTTCTCAACAACTCAGTTTCTACAAACCAACAGCCAGACACCTGCACATTTGATTTGATTATGATGTAATGAATATGCATACACCTGTGTTCCCCTTCTGTAGGCAGAAATAACCACACTTTTTGAAGGACCGAATACAGAGACCTGATGCACTATGTGCCACAATATCCCCAAAAAACCTTCTGCAGGTTTTGAATTCAGAGTTGTCCTTCTAGATCAGTTGCCATCCAAGGCTATAGAATCCAGTCTGTCCTGCTAATTACTCATAGATGGAGGGAGAAGAAGAGGATTCATACGTTTTCCAAGGATATTAGCACGTAAGTGAATATAATGGATATGACTGCAATTCAAACATGGCTCTCCGAGCCCACAGTCCAAGTTGCTACCCACTCATCCACCGTGCCTCTTTTATATATGAATTTAGAACCATTTGCATCTTTTGGATTCTAAGTCAGCCCACTCAGAGTGGATCTCTGTCTTTTTCTCCACTAGTTGCAATAATCGGTGATATTATGTATGGTCCTGGTCTTGGGTTGATTGTTGAGAATTCTGAGGTTAATGCACTCTCGATGCATTTTTTTTCTTAGTGATTCATTTTAGTGAATCATTTTCTCTCCTGACCAGACTGGGGTTTATGAAGATGAAATAAATGTATTATGATAAATAAGTGCATTTAATGTTCATTTTCTTTTGTCTTTTTTAGGTTTCTGAACGTTTTGCTGATGTACACAATTAAGCATTTTGTACAATCTATTTTGCATATTCCTGCTTCTGTCATGATGTTGCTATATCGTTTGGTGCTAAGTATGTCTATGACTTTTAGTTTGTAGTTGGATAAGTTACTTTCGATAGTGGCTGTTATAGAGTTGTAGGTAGGACTAGCAGCATGGCCCGGCATTGCTTGATTCAAAATTTGTACGACTCATACAGCAATCACTATCACTTGACTTAAAATATTTTTGCCCTTTCTTGCCTTTCAAGGAGTGCCATTTGCCATGCTGATGTTGCTACATGCCTTACTTCTTGCCTATCTCACACTGCGAATTTTATTCTAACCTCTATACTAAACATTAAATTTGTTACGAAAAAAGAACTAACAAAATGAACACAAAACAATCAGCTTTAAAAAAGGACTTGTAACTGGAAAAACCAAATGAGCAAAGAATGTTAACAACAAATACTTTTTCACACCCAACCCAGTTCTGCGGAATCAGAATCAATGTTAAGTTTAAGCAAGCGAATGAGCCAATTGGAGTAACGTGCCATGCAGATTTAAATTTTTCCCACTTGTGACGAATGCAGCAATCGATTTTTTCTGCATGCTAGTTAATATTCGTGTCAGTCAGCTGTTGGCTCTCACACTGGCCAATAGAATCTTCCTGCCTATTCATGGCAGCCAGCTATAGGCTCTCACTCTGGCCAGTAGAAAATGGCCGCAAACTACATGAAAACTGCCATAGAAGCATGAAAATATCGATTATTTCCACTATCGATGGGAGTTGGGAAATGCAATGTTGGTCTTGGCCTTCCCACTTGGAGCATGTGCATGCAAATTTTGGTGCAAATCCGTCGAAAATTGCGGCCATGCATTCATTACACACACACACACACACACACACACACACACACATCCTGCCTTTTATATATAGAGATTATGGGTCAACATTTGTTAGGGTTGTTGTAATTATTATTATTTGTGAATTTTTGTATTTTGCTTATGGACTTTGTAGGCTTTGTGTTTGGCATTATACAGAAAATTGTAATTAAATATAGAGTAATCACAGGATTTTATTTAAGAGATCTTATAATCTATGCCCAGAATTCCTACCTGAAGAAAAGAAATTGTAAACACATTGAAACTTCTCCAATACTTACTTCCTGTAATTCTACCTACCAATGCTATGATATCCACCATCAAGAATTTCATGGTCTTAGCATCAACCTATATTGTCTCAAATGATGTTGCAGCAGTGCAGTTAATCAATGAAAGACAGTACACATCCCAGGTACCATTTGTTTGATCTTTTACCTTCTGAGTGAAGTTTTAGATCTACTAGTTCTTGGACAAAGCACTTGAGGGACAGTTTTTTTATCCTTGGGCCCTGCATAAAATGAATATTGTTGCATAACAGTTTTAAATCTTTTGTCAGCATTAATACTTCTTTTCATCCAATCTGCATTGCGTATATATACATATGTGTGTGTATATAGATATCAAGATAGATAGATTTTTGTGTGTGTGCTCTAGCGTGCCTCGGGGGTACTGTCCAATGACAAAAAATAAATTAAACAAAAACAAAAAATTTCATATCATATGTGAAACTTGTTTGTTTCTCTCAAGTATATTTAATCAGACGATTGAATATACTTGAAAATCTTAGAAGTCATTTGAGTAAAATTTAATTAGAGGTACCACCATGACAGCTACATGCCAAATTTGCCATAAGATGAAACTTCAAGTTTGGAAGCAGTCTAAACATATTACAGAACATGGTCATAAATTTATTTGTGATAAAGGTACTTCTATGACAGCTACTTGCCAAACTTGTTGTAGAACATACAACTCCCCAAGTTGTCTTAAACAACATATGAGAGCACATGGTAACAAATATTAGAAACCATGAGGTCATAGGTCAGATGTATTGTAATGTGTGCAAATCCCTAGTAATTCTGAATAAAATCCCATGTTCAATCAGAGAGCTCAATGGAATGGAACATATAATAATACAACAAAGACATTAATTAACAACAGAGAGAGCAGAGTCATATAAACCTAAATGATGATAGTTATCCTCATTCATCAAATGAACCGATATCATCATCATATAATTATTTTTTAATCATTTTAACCCAAGCAAGACAACAATGCCACTAAAACACTGGGGGTTACAGTGAGTGAAAGTGAAAGGAAATGAGATTTGGGTGGATTGAGAAAAAATAAAATAAAAACAGGGTTCAAGTAGATAAAAGATAGCGATTGACGTTACATTTAAATTTTTGAAAATTGGAGTTATCAAGGAAGCAAGAAATCAGAAAGGAGTTTCACATGTGCGAAGGGAAAGAAAAGAAAGTACTATAGTAGTAGAGATGGTTGAATTTAGCTAGTTCAGCAGTAAAAGGATGAGACCTACTTGCCAGTCTAGTAGCATGCTTAAATTCATTTAGTCAGAACACCAGGAAAAAAAAGCTCATCAGAGTAGTTTTTATTTAAATATATGTAAAAAGGACAGAGTCATGTCATGCAAGTGAGAAAGTGACTGAGGTCAAGATGCCTGGACAAGATTGTAGGCCCTTCTTTGGATATTTTCAAGCATGACAAGATGTACACACCAGACCAGATATGGCATCAGAATTCAAAACACAGATAAATGGTAGATTTATAAATGTGCAAAATGGATACTGTTGAGAAAAATTTTTTAAGCAGAATACACTGAACCAATTTTGGTTGCAGTGGATATAGCAATTGATTCGATATGTCATTGATAAAAATGAAGCCAAGATGTTATAGTGTTACTCACATAAAATTTAATATCAGCCATGCTGATGGCAGAAAAATTTTTCTACAGGGGTACTATATGAAAGGAGTTTTGTTTTTAACTCGTTAAATTTAAAAGACATATCATGCTCCAGTTAACCACTGATTAGAGGTCATTTTCAAGAGCAGTTGTCAGGTTTACTTTGACAGGTGTGTTGGATTTGCTACTAAAACAGGAGTTAATGGTGGGATCATCTGGATAAACAGCTAGATGGGAAAAGCTATTTATGTACCTAATAATACAAATGTACAAATTTTTTCAATTAAAAAATGCATGTTCTAATAAAGTAATCAACAGAAACTGTTGATATCTATGTGATGACGTTGCTCTCTAATTATTGTTATATCACCATCAAAATATTGGAAGTATTTTGTTTAGGTAAAATATATTGGAAAGTACAAGATTCTGCTTAAATGTGAAAAACTCTATGAGGAAGAAAATGTATAGAAATTGGTGTAATCGAAGATAATTCACAGAAGATTATATCCAGGTAACAATGTTTCACATTTCTTGGCAGATCTTCATTTATCCCAATCAGTGATGCATAATAACAAAAGTGATATATATGAATATGATATATAATATATATATATATATATATATATATATATATATATATATATATATATATATATATATAGATATAAATTATATGTATAATATAATATATATAATATGATATATGCAAATATATGTATATAATATAAGATATACTATAATATATAAAATATATATTATATTATATATATATATATATATATATATATATATATATATATATATATATATATATATATATATATATATATACAGTGTATCACAAAAGTGAGTACACCCCTCACATTTCTTCAAATATTTAAGTATATCTCTTCATGGGAAAGCATTGAAAAATTACCTTTTGACAAATTACCTTTGTCTGCAGCATATATAACAGAGTTAATTTCTTTTCCCCTCAAAATAACTCAAAATATAGTCATTAAAAGCTAAATCCCTGACAACAAAAGTGAGTACACCCCTTAGGAAAAGTTGTCAATATTAACATACAACATGTCAACTCTCAATATTTTGTGTGGCCACCATCATTATCCAAAACTGCCTTTACTCTCCTGGGCATGAAGTTTACCAGAGCTTCACAGGTAGTCACTGGAATGCTCTTCCACTCCTCAATGACGACGTCGTGGAGCTGGCGGATATTTGAGACTCTGCGCACCTCTACCTTCTGCTTGAGGATGGCCCAAATATGTTCTATTGGGTTCAAGTCTGGAGACATGCTTGGCCAGTCCATCACCTTTACCCTCAGCCTCTTCAGTAAAGCAGTGGTTGTCTTGGATGTGTGTTTGGGGTCATTGTCAGGCTGGAACACTGCTCTGCGACCCAGTTTCTGGAGGGAGGGGATCATGATCTGCTGCAGTATTTCACAGTACATGTTGGAGTTCATGTTTCCCTCAATGAAATGTAACTCTCCAATACCTGCAGCACTCGTGCAGCCCTAGACCATGACATTCCCACCACCATGCTTGACTGTAGGCATGACACACTTATCTTTGTACTCCTCACCTGGTCGCCGCCACACATGCTTAAGGCCATCAGAACCAAACAAATTAAATTTTGTCTCATTAGACCATAGGACATGGTTCCAGTAATCTATGGGCTTTGTTGACATGTCTTCAGCAAACTGTTTGCGGGCTTTCTTGTGTATTGCCTTCAGAAGAGGCTTCCTCCTGGGGTGACAGCCATGCACACCAATTTGATGTAGTGTGTGGCGTATGGTCTGAACACTAACAGGCTGAATCCCAATCTCTTTAATCTCTGCAGCAATGCTAACAGCACTCCTACGCCGATCTTTCAAAGAAAGCATTTGAATGTGATGCTCAGCACGTGCGCTCAGCTTCTTTGGACGACCCACCCAAGACCTGTTCTGAGTGGACCCTGCTCTTTTAAAATGCTGGATGATCTTAGCCACTGTGCTGCAGCTCGGTTTCAGGGTGTTGGCAATCTTCTTGTAGCCTTGGCCATCTTTATGTAGTGCAACAATACGTTTTTTAAGATCCTCAGAGAGTTCTTTGCCATGTGGTGCCATGTTGGAACTTTCAGTGACCAGTAAGAGAGAGTGTTAGAGCTGCACTACAAATTTGAATACACCTGCTCCCCATGAACACATGGGCATAGTTACACTAATGAGTCACATAATTGCTCAATATTACTTGGGTTTCTTGCATGCACTGTTTTCTTTCACTTGAATCACAGATTTTCAATTGGGTTTAGATCAAGTATTTGACTAGGCCATTCCAATACTTGAAATTTCTTTTTATGAACCAATTCTTTTGTGGATTTGCTTTGATGCTTCAGATCATTGTTGAAAGTTCCATCCCAACTTAAACACAATTTTGAACTGAGAACAAGACACTTTCATTCAAAATTGCTTGTTAACTTGCAGAATCCATTGTACCATCAATGTATACTATTTTACCTGTTCCAGCTGTAGCAAAGCACCCCCCAAATCATAATGTTGTCACCATGTTTAATTGTTGGTATCATATTCTTCCCTTCATTCTATTCTTATACCAATTCTTCTGCGAAACTAATCTTAACTCTTCAATCTGTTCTGATTTCATGATTTCTGGCTACCTTCCTCACCTTAGAAAGGACTCTAAAGTCCACATGCATGGCCTGGGAGTTTATGTCCATGAATATTTCCCACTGATTAGGAAACTCTCTTAAATCTCCCAAACATTCATACATGTGTCTCTGTTTCTCTCTACTTCATTCAGTCTTACTCTAACATTCTCCTTCCTCTTATGACTGCTGCATACTAGATAACATTTCCAATAATATCGACAAGGCCATCTCCCTACACCCGTTTTCAAATGTATTTGTTCTTTAATGCCCACCATACCAGGTGGCTTAATTACTCTGTTGCTGACCACACTGGCATCCAAACCCTTAACTTCTCAATCACTCAATCTCCCATGCAAGTTGCTGACTTCCCCGTGCATTTGCCCAGTAACCCTGATGGACTCACTTCTCTTCTCAATCTCTCTTTTATCTCCATCCCTGACTCTTTTCGTACTACACAGCTCTGCTGTCTTGGAAATTCTGATCATGGAGTAGTGTCTGTAATCATATCCTTCCACTTCCCCACCAGCCAAGAACCTCCTACCAAGAGAATATGTTTCTGTTATCAATAAGCTGATTGGGACTTGTTCTGTGATTTCTTTCATGATTTCCCTTAAAATGAAGTATTTAATCAACCTGTTCAAAAATGTAAGTCTGTGGTATCCTCCTGCTGGTATCAATGCTTTCATTCCAGCAAGGAAATGCATTCTTCTCCTTTGTTCTCATCTGTATGCTTGGCCACTATGGCCCATAGGAATCACTTCTTCCATCTGTACCAGAGTGACACATCAGATTACAACTGATGTTTCTCTGTCTCTGCTCGTAACAAGTGCAAACACATCCTCATTGAAGCAAAGATACTGTTAGAATGAAACAATGTATAGCATCTTGCAAGTTCAGTTCTAGAGATTATTGCTGGCTCTGCAAGAGTGGGCTGAGCAAATCCTCAGTCTCTCTTTTATTCAATCTATTCAAAGTCCTGATATTTACAGCAGATATGGTTGAATGCTTTGCTTGGAAATTCTCTTTCAACTCAACACTTGACTTACTTGGAGTACCCACGATTTCCCCACTAGAACTGAGGATGTACTGAGTGATATGTGCATAACCCCATCACTGGTCTTGGACATTATTTCCAAATTAGACTCATATAAGTCAAGTGGAGGTGACGGGATCGTAGCTGTCAACCTAAAAAATGTGCACCCAAGCTGGCTCTAGTTCTCCCCAAACTTTATAACTTCCTGCTTTCCAGCTTGTTGGAAGTCTTCCTCTGTAGTTCCTCATTTTAAGAACACTGAAGAACCTTCTGTCCCCTTTAACTATTGCCCTATTAATCTCCTACTGCTTTAAGAAAAGTATTCAAGGCTTTAATCAATGAAGTGGTTAAGCATCTTACCTCTCACAATCTACTCTCTGACAAACAATATGGATTCCATTTTGCCTGATCTACCACTGACATGCGTACAACCATCACTGAATATGTATATCAAGCTCTTGATAATAACAGCAAAGCTCAAGCTGTAGCTCTAGAGATCTGAAATGCGTTTGACAGGTTTTGAAATGCTGGTTTCCTATGTAAGCTTCCAGGACAATTGTTTGATTTAATCCAACCATTTCTATCAAATCATGAAACAAACGTTGTTCTGAACAGGTTTGCTTCCAGATTTTTTCACATAAATGTGAATGTCCCCCAGATCTCTATCCTGGGTCCTACGCTGTTTCTGATCTTCATTAATGATCTTCCTGATGTCATCAGTTCCCAAGTAGGCACTTATGCAGATGACACTACTATTTACTCCTGTTTCAATACCAAATCTTTCAGAGCAGTAAAATTTAACCTGGCTGCTGCTCTTGAAAAGACCTCCACTCAGGGGTTAACTGGGGCAGGAAATGGCTTGTAAATTTTAATGCCTCCAAAAATAAACTGCACTCATTTAACCACCATAGAGAAATTTTCTTGCCCATCAACAGCATGGCTGATGATTGACTCCAGAAGAGCTCTCTCTCTTCTTGACCTCATGTTTTCAACTGACTTGAAATGGAAAAACTACATTGAATCAATAGCTGCATCGACTGCAAGGAAAGTTTGGTCACCGTGTTGTTCCAGAACATTTTTCTTGTCAGAGTCCATCTTGCACATTTACAACTCTACCATTCATACACCCATTGAATACTGTTGCCGTAACTGGTCTGGTGCCCCTGCTATTAATCTCAAGGTTCTTGATGAAATCTGAAGAAGGGTCTGCAATGTAATCGGTCCTGACTTGGCATCTCGACTTCAGTCACTTTCTCATAGACATGATATGGCTTCCCTCTGTCTTTCTACAAATATTTTCATAGCAACTGCTCTGACGAGCTTTTTTCACTGGTGCCCTGACTACATGAATTTAAACATGCAACTAGATTGGCATCTAGATCCCAATGTTAAACTGTTGAAATAGCTAAATATAACCACAGCTTCTACTTCAACAGTTTCTTTTCTCACTCTTCCCACCTGTTGAATTCCCTTCTGATTTCTTGCTTCCCAGATAACTACAATCTTCAAAAATTTAAATGAAATGTCAATTGCTATCTTCTGTTGTCTTAAACCCCGTTTATTTTTTCCTTTCCCCAATCCCCCTCATACAGTCTTTTCTCTCACTTTCACTCATGGTAACCTCCTGCATGCTAGTGGCACTCCCATCTTGTTTAGGGTGAAATGATATATATATATATATATATATATATATATATATATATATATATAATAGCTGGCCACTCATATTTGAGGATACCCATCTACTAGTGTGACCAGCCAATCCTTATTGCAGACACTCACTCAAGTGCATTTTTGTGTTTGCGCAACACCCACAGAGCCCACCCATGTTTTATACTGCAACTATACTGACTTTCTTTACAGTTTCTGGGAGAGAGCATGTTATCTAACATGTTCAACAATTTAAACAAGGCCAGCACACTCAAGCCCTCAGCCCCGATGACTTGTGGCTTCTAGCTAGCACAGCTATTGATGGCCCACAAGAATCCTGTCTACGAAATTTCACTCACAAGGCTTGGGTCAACTCGTGGTATGGTTTTCAGGCACTTTCCAAAGGTGCTGTATGCTAGGATCAACCTCAATCCAGTTTGATAACGTCAGGAACTCTCCTTCCTGACAATCATACTGAGATTTGAACCCATGTTTCATGGTCAGAAATCAGATGTTCTAACCACTTGGCCATGTACCCATATATATATATATAAGAGATGCTTATCTCTCATTTCATACTTTAGATAGAAACATGCTAAGAAAATATTATACAGGAGATATGCATGCATGCTCACACAGACATACACACATGTATATACAAACAAGCGAAGATATATATATATATATACAAACAATTTTGTGTTCAGAAATATATGTAGGCAGATTCAATAAGGATAAAAATGATTTTTTGGTTATTTTAAGAAAAATATTGAATACTCACAAGTACAAAATATTACCTATATTTCATGTGTGTAAAGTTTATTCAGGAAAGAAATGCTCTTATATTTGCAACCAGATTTTGGACAAAAGACATACACACGCACCATGGACGAAGGCAGATGGTTGAATCAATCAATAGTTTCACATGAGATGGAGCAACATGTTCATTCTATTTGGACAAAGTTTTATGTCAGTCACTCAGTCAATCAGTCAGCCAGTCAGGTGCCTGTCGCCTAAAAATTGATATTACTCCTTCCCACGCTACACTCATATCCAGCAATCGCGAATGGTACTAAATAGAAATGCCTCCACCAGCTATTCTTCCACTTTATTGGTGCATGCTCGATTCTTTTTCGTTTCAGAGTCTTCATGATTGATTTCACTTTTTTCCTCCCCATACTAAATGTCTGGTCATATATATTTTGCTTGGCTGAGCACAGAACCTTGCCAAGTTGAAACCAGTTCAAGGAACTTTGGAATGATGCAAAGCTTGAGTGGTATGAAAAATCACTGGAATTGGTGGCTGCATTGTTTCATTAATCAATACAAGAATTGTTCACAACTGCCTGACTTTGAGCATGCTTGAATCGTTAAGATCTGTTGTCTTTAGAGAAATATTTTGCAGGATTTTTTTTTTTTTGCCTAAGAAAAATATACACTTAGGATTTGTTTGTTCTTGAATTTCTTGAGTAGTATTAATGATTAGATAAAGAGCTCTCAAACAACAAAATAAATGTTTATGTCAAACATAACTGAATTACTTCAGTGTGTGTAAATAAATCAAAAATTGAAGGGAGGCAAAAGGAGATAAAAAAATATCTGTTTTATTAAAAATTCTGACAAGGAAAATATTTTATAAGGTAGGGATCTGACATAAAAACAATTGATAAGTTTTACTCAAACACAAAGTTAGATGTCTGGATGGGATATTGACAGTTTTTTTCTTTATTAGAAAAACATTACAGGAGAATTTTTGTCTGATTTACATTTGACTATTGTCTTCATCTTTGTGTTGTTATCACAATGTTTCAGCCATTGCACCCTCCTGCCTTCATCAGATGTATATTGATGCTTGTAACATACAAGGATTTCTAAAGTAGACCCTTTATTTAATCCATAGAGATAGACTGTTCCCTTTCCACTGTCCATGTCTAAGGATATCTCACTTATTGCTTGCTCTGTCTCCACAAAGTTCATGTAAACCCTGTGCCATCAAATTCCGAAATCAATGCTTTAATCCATACAATATTTGCATCTTCCATCTTCCTGAATCATATTCTTTTATTATCCTCATTGTTCAGCAAGGTGATGTACATTAGTGTCAGTCGATTTTAGAATTACACTCAATTTAAAAGTTGGGGTTTGACATGATAAATAATGACACAAAGTCTTTTCTTCAAAATAATTACTTTTTTTTGAAGAAATGAGTCTAAAAATTGAATTTAGGCTCCAAATTTAAGTGTTGTAATTTCATTTCAATAACTAGTGAAAGCCTTAAAACATGACCTTATAGAATTTATAATTTACAAACTGTATATGATGCAAGGCACACAGACATTATTACTAAATCATTGTGCAATCAAATTAGACCCTCATTTACATCAAAGGTAAATTATACTGAAAAACGTAATATATTATACAGTGCAGTAGTTTTAGTGCAATTTTCAATAAACAATGCACATTTAAAACATTTTGTCTTATAATTTGTGCCTAGCAGTCAAACAAACACCTTTATCATTTTTTTTTATTTTTATTAATTATAATTTAACAAATCTTATTCATTGAGTAGCCATTTTGTAATCTTTTACATTTTTTATGCAGTGTTTACTTATCAAATCCAGTAAAAAATTGTATATTTTGCTTGTGGTGATTCATAATTAGTATTCTGGTTTGAATATATTTTCTATTCAATGTATCTAATAAAAAGATATCAACTTTATTTAGATTTATTCTCAAAATAGTAAAGTTTTGAAGTGAGTTTGTAAGTAAAAACCTGCAGAAATTAGGCATTTCTGTACATTTTTAAAGACGATCTTTAAAACTAAATGCTCAACAATTGGTAAAGGCTATGAATCTAATATTTGGTGTCAGTACGTATTACATCAAACCCCAGTTTTTTTCTATGAAGTGAAATGATTACATTCTCCAAAAAGTGAAAAATCAACCTGCTTAAATATGCATGCACATTCACAATTAGTAAATGTTGTTCAAACACAAAGAGAAATATTTACAGGTGGGAATTAATTGAGCATTTCAGAAGAGTTCTGCAAGGAATGACCATTTGGTAGAACAGAATGCATGCACATTATTCAAAGGCGTGTTAATTTTAACAACTCCCAAATTAAACTGCTCTTTCTAATCACCTTAGAGAACCTCTTTTTTTCTTCCATCAGTACAGGTGATGTTGACCCCTCCACCAATTGTGCAACTCAATGCGCCTTCTTGGTCTCACGTTTTCCACTGACATGAAGTGGAAAAATTATATTAAATCAATTGCAAGTTCTGCTGCTATAAAAATTGGTTCTCTATATCATGCTAGACAGTTTTTCTCTTGCCAGGATTTATCTTAAGTGTATTTGTCCATGCATTGCATATTGTTACCAAATCTGGTACAGAGTGCGTCTGGTATATATCTAGAGATACTTGACAAAAGCATCTGCAGTATTATTCAACATGACCTGGCATCTCAGATTCAGTCAGTTTTATACAATCAAAATGTACCTTTGCTGTCCATTTTCTATAAATACTGACCTGGTAATTGTTCTGCTGAACTTTCCTCTTTGACAACTTAGTTTTATATTATAGGCAAGAAAGTTTAACTTCAGCTGCCATACCAACATCCGCTCATTATTATGGGTTGACATAACAAAGTATGAGGTAAAACATTTGGAGTGGCTCTTATATATTAATAAGAAATCTGTTTAATCTTAATTGAATTCTTAAGTAATCTTTATATTTAAATATTTTCATAGTAATTGTTCCATTGAGATTTCCTCTTTGGTACTTCAAGTTCATGAATTTAATCAGAATACTAGATTGACAGATAGGTCTCATAATATCAATATTGAAACTGATAGATGTAATCATAAGTTCTATACTCATAGTTTTCCCATTATTCTTGCTTTTCTGTCAACTGTGATCTTCAGAAATTTAAATGCAACATCAATTATCATCTTATATCTCCCTGAATCTTATTCTTTTATTGTCCTCACTGTTTCTTCAACTGTCAGTAACTCCTTGTGTCTTAGTGGCTGTATTGCCTTGCTTAGGGTGAAATGATTAAAAATAGAAATACAAATCTCAGAAAACTACCAAATCAATGGCTTGGGAGAGCTGAACTATTTATTTGAGCTGTAAGATTATTATATTCCGTGCTAATAGGAATATATACTTGAAAACACAGTGGATAAAACAAGTTTTATTGTAAAAAACCAGTTCAATAAGTGTTATGGGACCTTACCCATAATAACATAATGGACTATTCCATACATAATAAATACTGCACCTCAAGAGGAAGCAGAGAGTTCAGTCTGAAGTCTGGAGTGAGGTCCGTCAGAAGTCCGTCAGGTGTCTGTCAGTCAGTCAGTCAGTCAAGTCAGAGGCAGTTCGAAACAGAGTTGCGTTCAGACAATTACTACAAGACATTGGATCACTGGTCAGGACTAGATTGTTCTCCCTACTAAACCTGATTGTTTGTACTAACACTTTCTACTTCTCTGTATATATTCCTGTTTGTAATATATCTGTGTTATTCCATATCCGTGTTCAAGTTCTTCTTTATTGGTTCTACCTTGGACGATCACTGTGGCACAAGGAACCGGACCATAACAATAAGAAATAAGGTATGAGTTATGTACATGGTCATCACAAATCAATTCAGTAGTGAGTACTACTATTGGAAGGTCGTTAGTTCTCGCGTAAGTCTAAGTCATATTCAACAGATCCTAGCTAGCCTCCGTATGTTGACTTACCAATACCTATAGTGTAGTTACTCATGGGGGGACAGTTTATTCCATTACATCAAAGATCCACTGATATCACACTTCTTTTTATTTGGCACGATCTTAAATATGTGGTTTACAACAGAAAACTAAAAAACTCTTCAAAATTTGAAGTATTTTAAAGAGAAAATGTGAAATATATTAGTTTCTTCAAATCTACTAGGCAGACTGAAAATTTTGTTGTTTTTGTCATTGTATAGCTTACTTATCCTTTTGTTCATCTAAGGAAAATGGAAACAAAATGATACACATACTTATAGAGTAAGAAAGAGACACAAAATGAGAAAACAAAGCTTGCCAAATTTAACACTCACAGGATATATCAAAGACAAGATGGTGAAACAGCAATTAACCTACTTAAGCTTGTGTAAATGGATGGCAGAACAGGGTGTGGGAGTGCTAGTAAAATGACAAACATTGCTAAGAACTATAGGAAGTTATGGAGAGTGGTGATCACCAACATCCAAAAGGGACATGGAACATAGACCAAAATCATTTTTTTCATTGACAAATTTTGTGTCACTGAGAATGAATTCATATTGGATATGACACATTAAACAGGTGTTTGTGTTTATTAGATAAACATGTCAACACCCATAGACCAGGTCCATACTGTTCCATACTGTTCAGACATTTGCTAATATCAGTACATTTTAAGAACAGCTGTGAAAGTTTGCATAGTATCTACACACAGATCAGATGCAATAGAACCCTGAGATGTCAACATAAACTTTTGAGAATTGTTTACTAACAAAAGATTAGTATCCCATGTATCTATAGTAAAATTTCCATTTATGTTATGACAATATTACTAACATTTACATTGGTATTGCAAAAAGGTCATTTGTGTACTGTTGTGTCCATGCATGTTCTGCCTTCATGAAAATAATTGTTGTTTGTGTGTGTGCAGTGTAGTCTTGGGGGAGTGGCCAAATAATTGGCATCATATTTTTGGAAGGAACACTCAATAGCATCAAGTACATCCAGAACATTTCCCAACCTGTTCTGCTGCAATTCTTGCAATAGAATAGTGGAAATGGAAAATGCCTTGCACATTATGCTTATGCTAAAAATCAGCTCAAAAACTACTTTGGTCACCGCAATTACCAGATCTCTTCCCATTGGGCATGTATGAAAATGATTGGACAAGCACCATCTCATTCAGTTATCTCACCAACAATTCTTGCAGTATTGCATCAAGAAGCATGGAATTATATATTGCAGGATCATATCTGACATCTGCATGAATGTATGCAAGCGATCAAACTGGTATTAGTGTCAATAGCATGATTTGACCATAAGATATATATATATATGAGATCCAGTATAATTTATAAGCTGTTACTTGCACTGATTACATTAAATAAATGGAAATTTATTCCTGCATGAGAAAATTTTAAGAAAAATTAAAGTACACAGAAATTTTGGGAAAATAAAATTTAATGACAGCTTCAGTAACACTCATAAAAAACACACACTTCTCTTGTTATAGAGTAGGACTCAGCATAGTTCCTGCTCTTACCTACTACTGTAACAATAGACTGCTTCTGGATATAAATATGGCAAGTAGCCTCATTAGAGTAGGATTTGAGTATTATTTGATTTACTCAAGTATTTCCATATTTTTTATATATGAGTATTTAATAAACTTCTTTCTTTCTTTCCTCTACCTAGTCTTCTGTTCCTTCAATACTCTAACTATGGCCTTCTTATTTCTTGGCTATTTTGAACAAAGACAACATTACAAAATTTGTTAAATTCTCTTCCAGCTTCTTGCTTTCCAGTCCAATTTGATCTTCAAAAATTTAAATGCAATGCAGTCATCTTCTGTCTGCTTAATAATGTGTTTTTTCTCAGATTCGTTAACTCAGTAACTCCTTTCTTTTTAGTGGCTTTATCACCTTGCTTGAGAAGAAATGATTAATAAAAAAAGATTAAAAAGCAAGGGTAAATTAACTGAGATTTTTGTTTTCATCATATTCACCTTAAAATGTCATGAACTCTTGTCAATTTCCTGTGTATCATTTAAGTCTCATATTTTTTGTTTAGGACATGTGGCTGAGTGGTTAGAATGTTCGCATTCTGACCATGAGACCTGGGTTCAAATCTCATCATAGTCAATTTCCCAGAAAAGGAGACTTCCTGATGTTATCAGACTGGAGAAGTCAATCCCAGCATGCGACACCTTTGGAAAGTGCCTGAAAACCATACCATGAGTTGACCCAAGCCTTGTGAGTGAAATTGGTTAGACGGAACCATTGGGTCACAAGTCATCATGGCTGAGGTCTTGAGCATGCTGGCTTTGTTCAAATTGTTGATCACACTAGATAACATACTCTTTCCCAGAAACTGTAACTAAGGTCTGCTCAGCATAGTTGCAGTATAAACCACAGGTGGGCTCTGTGGGTGTTGAATAAACACAAATGTGCCTGAGCAAGCGTCTTCAGTAGGGATTGTCTAGCCACCCTAGCAGAAGGGTATCCGCGAATACGAGTGGCCAGCTATACATACATACATTTTTGTTTACAATATCATTTTTGAGAAATATTCTTGAAAACTAAAAATAAGAAAACATCCATTTTGCCTTATATATGTGCAGGTGGTGTGGTGATTAATAACTCAGAACAAGGAATCGGAAAGCTGATGTCAAATTCTGGTTGAGTTCATTACTTTCACTTTTGTACAAATGTTTGTCAGTGCTGAAAAGTTTTCAGACCAACAAAGGTGATGTTAAAATGTGTGCATGTATGCGTGTGTAGCCTTTATATATATATATATATATATATATATATATATATATATATATATATATATATAGTGCTTATAAAAAGAATAGTAACACATGGTCTGATAATTGCTTAAAGGATGAAACTGACACTCACCTTTCAGTGGTGTATTCTATGACTACACTGCTTGCATCTACAGGCAATATCCAATATAAAGTGCTCTTTTCTAATAAATAAATTAAATTTGAATTATTATATTAGTGTATGCATTTATGTGTATATGTACATCATTCTGTATATATATATATATATATATATATATATACACAAATGTTTGGAGGTACAAAATTTATAAATAGTTTTAAAAACTAGGAAACCATTGTTTTTAATATTAAAAGTCTCTAGAGCCCTTTCAGCCAACATCTCATCAGGAGACAATCGTTGGATTAGCGAAATGAATAATAGCGATATTGAAGAGCAAAAAAAGAGGGGGAAACACACTAAAATAAAGAACAAGTATATATACTTGTAACGAGGGAAGGGTATCGTGTAAATAAATAGCGAGGGACAGTTAAAATAAAATATCGCCCAACAGATTCAGAGACCTTATAAATTCTTTCTGCCGGCAGAGAGAAGGTTTTCTAAATCCTATACAGACCAATTCCAAAATCTTCAAATGATTATTGGAATCGGCTGTATGAATAATTCTAAACCACTCTTTTTTATACAACTTGGCACAAGCTATATTCTCAACTAAATGTTGAGCAATAGCCGATTCCATATTCATGGGGGGAAGATAGCATATTCTATCTATCTTACCAAGTCGTATTTTGGAAGGAACGTGCTGATTAATTCTAGTTTCCAAATGCAAGGTTGTACACCCCATGTAACCAGCAGCACACTGGCAATTAAATTCATATACTAAATTACTCAATTTGATGTAGGGCAATACATCCTTGCGAAAAAAGATGGAAACGCAGACCTAGTTTGAAAATGCTACGTAAAAGCAACTGATGGGAAACAACCGGAAACCGACTTGCTAACCTGCTTAATTAAGCCCTGACCACTATCCCCAATCCAGGGAATCTTCAAATAAACCGGACATTTCCCTCGTTACAAGTATATATACTTGTTCTTTATTTTAGTGTGTTTCCCCCTCTTTTTTGCTCTTCAATATCGCTATTATTCATTTCGCTAATCCAACGATTGTCTCCTGATGAGATGTTGGCTGAAAGGGCTCTAGAGACTTTTAATATTAAAATCAATGGTTTCCTAGTTTTTAAAACTATATATATATATATATATATATATATATATATATGTCTAGACAATCCCTGTTGGAGACACATTTGTGTTTGTTTAACACCAACAAAACACACCTGTGGTTTAATCTGCACCTACACTGAGAAGATCTTAGTTACAGTTTCTGGGAAAGAAAGTTCATAGTCTGTCATGATCAGTAGCTTGAACAATGCCAGTATGCTCAAATCCTTGGTCATGATGATCTGTTACTTCATGCCACCACAACAGCTTCCAAAGACTTCTGTCCACCTAATTTCACTTATATATCTTGGGGCAACCTGTTGTATCGTTTACAGGCACTTTCCAAATATGGTGCATGCTGGGATGGCCTCCCCAAACTAATAACATCAAGAAGTTACCTTCCTGACAAATCAACCATGATGAGATTCAAACCCAGGTATCATGATCTGAAATATATATAAATTTAAATGTTCTTACACAAATCAGTTAATACACTCAGAAAACCTAGCCCAGGTATGTAACACTGATGATGATGATGGAGTATTTCTTTTTATGCATACTGAACAATATTGGGCAGTTGTAAAAGTGTAATTTTTCTCACCACCCAGTCTCAACTTCTTTCACATGTCTGTGTTGCCTATTCATAGTTTCAGCAGGGAAGAAACCATGAAATTCAAGAGGATGAAAATTCTAAAATCATGTTATAGTTGTCAGCATTATTGGGGGATATGTTGAGAGGCTATAAAACAGCCAGAAATGAGAGGTATTTCAAATCCATCCGTTAATGTTCTTGTTCAAGTTGTTTTATGTTCTATTCATGGCAAATCCCCAGTTTTGGACTTTGAAGAGTTAAGGCTGAGTAAGAGAATAAGAGAAAGAAAAAAAAAAGAGAGGAAAATGCTTGAGAAACAATGAAATGGAGATAGAGTAAAATGTATTGTCTAAAGATTGAATGAAAAAGACATAAGCTTTTGTATATATTGTACAAATGCCTAAGTATGTTTAAATATGTACAGATCTTTGTGGGTAAGACCTGTGAAATGAGCAGAGAGCAAAAAAAAAAAATCAGACAGTAAGCTTTATCTGAGAGAATTACAGGAAAACTTTATTTACAGATAGTCTTGTTTAAATATGTTTGACTCATAGACTCAAGTGAATAAATATGCATATATATGCATGTCTTTTTTTTTTTGACTGTTCTGAAAAAGAGTATTCACAATGCATACATAGATAAGTAAATATGCACAGTACTGATAGGTACAGGCAGGTCAACATTGATAGAAATTTACATGCTCAGTGTGATAGCGTGATAGAGAATTATTCTGTGTGCAATGCAGATAATAAAAGCAGTTAAATGTACTGATATCTTTGAATAGAGAAGTTTTGCCGAAAATCTAAATTCAAAGCTTGGCCTTTACCCAAACTTGAACATTGTTTATCACTGGAATAAAATTACTATAATTTCTCTAACTGTATGAGTGAAAGATTGCCAAGCTTAAACACCACTGGCACCAGAGATAAAAATCAGTATTTTATCCATCAAGAACAATCTGTGCATATATCTGTTTGCTTTGCATACATGACAGATTCTCCAGTCATCTTCGACATATGAAAGTCCAACAATTCAGTTCATGGAATTGAACAGTCAAACTACTCACATATTATTATTATTATAGTAGTGAAGGCTTGTGCATAAACATGTACACTTTTCTGAACTGAATGCAGATAACTAATATTCATAGTGTACCACAGGGTCTCCAACAGAGTTGATCTTCTCATAGACTGGTTGCCAACAAAGGCTAAAGGATCTAGTTTCTCCTACTATTTAACCCACAGTTAGAAGGTAGAAATATATTCATACCTTTACTAAGAGCATACTATTTACATTATTTGGACTATTGTCCTCATCTTTGTCACCATGTTTATTACGTTACGGCTGTTGTACACTCCAGCCTTCTTCAAGTGATTGGAATGTCAAACTGAACACTTTATTTCACTCACTGGGGTAGACTGTTCTAGTTCCACATGCCATGTTTAATGGATGTCAGTATCAGTTATCTCCTGTTACCAAAGGTGTTTGCAGTGGTTTAATGGCTAGCAGCCTGGAATAAGAAATCAGAAAGCTGAGTTTGATTTCCAATTGGGGGTAGTTGCATTCACTTATACACAAATACCTTTGGGAAAAGTATGAATTCATCTTTCCTTATCTATGGGTTAAATAGTAAAAATTGTACCTGGGAAAATCATTGTTATTTTCAAAAAATTGTTAATGCAATATTCACTTAAAAAAAAGGGAAGAATTATTCTCACATTCCCAAAAATATGTTTCAGTTCGATAAGCCATAAGGGTTGATAAGCCATAAAAATCAATCAATCAATCAACATGTGATTGTAATGGAACTCAACTGGAATTCAAACACAGATTTCTCATATTGAGTCAGTATTCATTACACCCCTTGCACATTTGCATGCTTACAATGGTAAATAAGTATTGTATTCAATACATGCTGAATCCTCACCTTCCAGCCTGAACAGTGTTAAAAATCATCTATGTGGCCTTGTAAGGGGCGAATTATTTTCCACTCGACAGCCCAAAGATGCAAGATTACAAGCCTATCGCTTTTTTGTTGCTATTTCCATGGTAAATGTTCTGACAAGGTCTATTCCTTACTTCCACCAATTCAGACCTTTACAGCTAGCATCCACCATGTTAGGTACACTGTCAATTCACCCTCATTCTCTTCACATTGCATTTGTAAGGAGGAAGTTCCTCTCGGGCATCTTCTTTGCATAATTTGCTAATTGTGGAGCAGACTCCAACATGGATGCTTCCCTGAAAACTACAATCTTAACCTCTTCAAGTCAAAGGTAAATCATTATCTATCTTCCTTATCCTCATAATCTTTGTTTACTATTTCCTCTCGAGAAGTCGAAATTTCTTCATATCATTCTGGAGAACGGTATATTTTATGCTCTTTCAATATTGCAAACCCTGCTGATGGAATCTCTTTCTGACAGTTTGAGATGTCCTTGGTTCTTGGAGATCTGTCAATTATTTGCAAGTAATTCTTGTCTGCTGCTTCTGATATATAAGCAGCAGACAAGAATTAATGTAAATGAATGTGAACTCCATCAGGCAATTAGCCTAATGATCCATAGAACAAAACTTATCATCCAAATTCTAATGAATAGAGTGTACAACAGAATTAAACCAGAAACAGGAAAGGAACATTGCAGGCTTGTTAAAGACACTGGAACAAGAAATGCAATAATGATGATCATTATGATATTAGAAAGAGCAATATGAATGCAAAAGAATGTATACCTATATTTTATAGATTATGCAAAAGTATTTGATAAAGTTTGACACAAAGAACTGTTGAAACTGCTAGGTAACGTTAACATATTTGGGGATGATATTAGAATAATCCAAAACCTATACTGGCAGCAAACCACCTGAATATGGATAGAAAATGAATTCAGTAAATATACAAAAACAGATAGGGGGTGTAAGACAAGGATGTGCCTTTTCACCAGACTTATTCAACTTATACAGTGAGGCAATTCTGAGAGAATTAGGATCTCAACCAGGATTGATTATAGGTGGCCATAATCTTAATAACATGAGATATGCAGTGACACACTGTTGACAGCATATATAGAAAGAAGATGACAAAAACTCCTAGAGAAGGTAGTGAAGGAAAGTGAGAAGAAAACATCAATTACAAGAAGAAAGAATTCATGGTTGTTAGCAAAAGGGACAGCCCAACATGCAAATTACACATTGGAGATACCAAAATCAAACAAGTACAACAATTTTAATATCTGACAAGTATTTTAACTGAGGACCACACATGCAACACTGAAGGTGCATTGGAATAGTGAATGGTGTCTTTCAAAAGCTAAGCAAAGTATTAAGATATAGGAAAATTTCATTAGAAACGAAGAGTACTGAATGGTTGAAGGAACTTCAGATGATAGAAATGTGGTTTTACAGAAAGATGCTGAGAATATCATGACATCAATCTTTCAGAGAAATTGGAAACAAAAAGGACACTTATACTTAATATCAGGTAGAGATAGTTGAAATTTCTAGGAAAAATAATGAAGAAAAGGGCTTGGAAAATTTGATACACACAAGACAGTTTGATGGCAAGAGAGACAGATGAAAAGAATGCATAACCTTCCTAATGAGCTTGAGTAAATGGATGGGAGAAGAGGGTTTAGGAGAACAAATCGACAACATTTATTAAAAGCTACAAAGGGCAGGAAATTGTGGAGAACTATGAAAGTCAATCTACTCTAGGAACATGGCACATAGAAGAAGAATTGGAAGTTTCATGTTTTGAGTATGAATATAAAAATCGTTAAATCTTGTGTGACATAAAATGGACTTTTTTTTAAACTGCAGGCTTGATGAGCCTTGTTATAAAATGTAAAGAAATGAAAACTTTCTCATGTTTTTTAATAATTCATAATTCATGATCATAATAATTTATAAAACCATGATTGTAAACGTCCTGAAGGCACATGGCACATGGAATAAGAAGAATGTTTTTGAATATTTCAATGCTTTATAGTTATTTTGTGGAACTTACTTCACAAGTTTATTCATAGAAATATTAAAAAGATTTTGTTTTAGTTTTAATTTTCATTGTTTATGTGCTTTTCAATTTCAAATTGCAATTTTCATGGGAGGCAACTTTGGTAAATTTCATAAAGTACAATCTTGTGTAGCATTAATTTCAGCATAATGAGGAAATAACTAATGCTGTTACTACACTGACATAACAAAAGTCATCAATTCCATGACTAGTACTATGTAAGCCTAGTCAACCAAACTATAGCATCTCATCATGGCATAGATTCTGTATAAGTTTAGAAGACCTCTCGAGAGATGCTGAGGTATACAATCTTAATAGATGTTCACAGCTCTCTGCTAATTAAAGCTACATGATTTTGTATATAAATAGACTTCTTCGACATACAGTGCTGTTCGATAAAAGTGACTCACCTGATTTTTTTGTACTTAAAAATTTTTCTGCTCATTTGTTTTTTTGGGTCAAACTAATTTTAAATCTTACTAATATAAAGACCCCTTCCTGACCACTTAGTAATTAGTAAAAGAGTTTACTCACCCTAAGGTATTCTATTGATAATTATAATTTTAGATATGAAAGAGATTTAGGGAAAAACTTTGTGCAAAAAAAGTGACTCACTTATTTCCTGCAACTAGTAATCAATAGAAACATAACTGAACAGCTTTAAATAAAGTATAATAGAGGTATAATTTATTTATAATATGTAATATAGTTTGAAATATTTAATAATCTATAGGTCCTCCTTTATTTTGAATAACCTTTTCAACCCATTTTGGCATTGACTTGATTTGGTTCTGGCAAATCTCATCTCCAAGCATTGAATTCCATTCAGATATGAAATTCACAATCAATTCCTCTTTGTTGCTCAACTGCTTTCTCAAGAGCCTGTATTTATAATGCTCCATAAGTTTTCTATGGGTTTGAGGTCAGGAGATTGGGGCAGCCATGTCATAACACTCACCTGCTTCTCATCAAAGTATTCCTTCATCAATTTTGATTTGTGACTGGGAGCATTATCCTGCATAAAAATGAGCTTGGTGGGGTTGATTTGCACCCTTTCAGCTGAAGGGAGCAGACAAGACTCTAAAATTCTCTTGTACTACTCGCTCCTGAGGGTCTTTTCAATAGATTTTAAGAAACCAGTTCCATGAAAAGAAAAGCATCCCCAGAACATTATACTGAACGGATGCTTGACAGTACTTACTGCTAAATTCAAAGAGCTTTCAAAGCTTCTTCTTCGGATTTTAGATCGCTTATCCTTTGAATTTAGCTCAACTTTCATTTCATCGGAGGAGAGAACATTCTTCCAGTCTTCTATGGTGAAATTTTCATAATAGTGAGCCCATTCAAGTCTCTTGGCTTTGTTGGCTTTGCTTATTAGCAGCTTAAACCTTTGTGTACAAGATTTGTAGCCTTGTTCTAACAGCCACCGACGGACTGTTGAAGAGACAAGACTAACTCCTTTCTCTTCGCTTATACTGGCTGCAATTTCTTGGCTAGTTATAGTCCTATTCGTTGCAACTTCTCTTTTGATTACACTGCCAGTTCTATCATCAATCTTTTTCTTTTGTCCTCTTGTTTCCTTCCTTGGAGCAGAAGTGGCATCATTACGTGCTTTAAGCACTCGAGAGACAGTTGATAGTGAGGTTATAGTAATTTCTGCAATTTCTCTCGTAGACTTGCCTGCCTTTCAGAGGGCTATAATAGATGCCTTAAGTGGTTCTGAGTGGCTATTTCAGGCTGTTCTTATACTGTATGAGGCTTTCTGGAATACTCTGGATTTAATTTAAGCTGTTCTAGAATTCTCTAGAATATTGTTCTGAGTGTATTGTAAAATAGTTTTCAATATTTTGTCAAAAGCTCTTTAAATTTACCAGTTTAATCATTAGAATGCGATATCTGAGATCTCATTTATATCCAAATTTATAATTATCAATAGAATACCTTAGGGTGAATAAACTTTTTTCCTAGATGGTCAGGAAGGGGTCTTTATATTAGTAAGATTAAAAATTATTTTAACCCCAAAAACAATAGACAAAATATTTTTAGTAAAAATATCAGGTGAGTCACTTTTATCGAACAGCACTGTATACCTATTCTATCACTATTATTTTTTTAACATTTAACCCCAAGCAAGGCAATAAAGCTACTAAGATGTAAGTAGTTACTAAATGTTACAGAATATGAGAAAAAAAAAAACTCTATTAAGGAGCAAGAAAAATAAAAGAAGAATTAAGAAAACAGAAGATAATGATTGACATTGCATTTAAATTTTTGAAGATCAAAGTTGACTGGAAAGAAAGACTCCAGAAGAGAGTTCCATAAATGAGAAGTGTGAGAAAAGAAACTGTTATGTAGAACTGGTTATCTGTCTGTATCTCTGAGATAAGGTATTATGTACACTATTTACATTGCTCAGACTATCATCCTCATCTTTGTTGCCATATTTATCACAATGTTTCTGCAGTTGTACATTCTGGCCTTCTTCAGGTGGTTTGAATGTCGAACTGAAACCTTTATTTCGCTTGCTGGGGTAGACTGTTCTAGTTCCACATGCCATGTCTAATGGATGTTAGTTATCAGTTATCTCCTGTTAATTTCCCTCTCCAAGTTCGCCACCCCCTTAACCAGGTATTGAACTCACACTCTTTTGGTCCTGTCACTGGATCTAACAAACACCTTTATCCAGGACACATGGCACAGTGGATAAAGACATTAGTTTTTTTTAGTTTTTTATTTTAAATAACATGTGTGGGTAATGTAATGGTTATCAGTATAAAAAGAAGAAATGGCGACTCAAGTTCTGGCCAAGTTAATTGTGTTCACTTTCCCACTTACACCATTGAGTAAGTCATGAATTCATCTCTCCTCAAAACTATGGGTTAAATAGTAACATAGATTGGGCTCTTTATTCATGGCTGGTGAGTCAAGATTGCCTACATTGTGAAGGAAGAAAGCATTAAAAACTATCTTTTTGAAAGAATTTTCACTCGCTCCTCACTCAACTCCAGATAGCTTTGGCAACCTGTCAGTCCACTAGCAACCCCACATTTTGAGATCTTCTGTTAGTATAACTAGCAAGATTTTATCCATCGCTGGCTTGCTAAGCCTGTTGCATATCTTAGGGCATCTGGTATTCTTCAGCAGCCATCCATCTGAATACTGACCAAGCTCAATGTTGTTTAGCTTCAGTGATCAGATGAAAACAGTGTGTCAATATAATAAATCTGTAAATGGAAAGACTTAATACATAAAATAATGTGTGTAAAAGTTTCCTCTGGACTTTTTTAAAAATAGAAACCGAATATTCTTTTAAATACAAGGGTAGACTAAAAAGTTCATAGACAGTCTGTGAAGGAGTGAGGCTAGAGCTATGAAATCTTGCATGTATTAATTTCAACACTTCTTATTAATAACTGCATTGTTTCTTTCCAGATAAACTGACATCTGACTGTTAAAAGAAAACTTCAAATGTAACTTGCTGGAACTTCTCTTGAAAATGGACAAAATTTGGCATTGTAGCTGCTGAAAAAGTATTTAACCCCCAAGGAAATTCATACTGACATGGTTGATATGTTAGATGTGGCTCCAGTTTTATCAATGAAATAGAAAGCTGAACTTAGGAGCAGAAGGGAGAGTCTTGAAGATAACCAAATGTCTGAACATGTTGCCACTGCCATCACCAAGGAAAACATTGATCCTGTTCACCCATGGTAATGGATGACAGGAAACTGACCATAAATAAAATAGCCAATGCTATTAATATATCTCATAAGAGAATTGAGAATATACTGCACAAAGTACTTGGTATGACAAAGGCTTCTGCTTGGTGCATGCCACATCTTCTGACACCTGACCAAAAATGCACTAGAAAAATTGTTTGAGGCAGATGCATCTGGTTTCCTTGAATGTTTTCTGACCAGGATAAGTGCTGGGTTCATCACTTTGAGACAGAGACAAATAGACAAATCATGCAATGAAAAGACTCCTCCTCACCTGCTACAAAGAAGGCCAAGCTCATTTTATCTACAGGGAAAGTGATGGCCTCTTTGCAAAAGGCATTGGAGAAAAAACATCAATAGAGAATATTATGACAATTTGTGAGGCAGTTACAAAAGACTATCCAGACCAAATGCCCAGGAAAACTGACAAAAGGGGACTTGTTTCATCAGGACAATGCTCCAGTACACATTTCCTTGGTTTCAATCACTGCTGTGCATGACTGTGGCTTTGAACTGGTTGATTACTCTCCCTATTCTCCTGATTTGGCCCCATCTGACTATCACTGATTCTCAAACATGAAAAAAACACAGTAGGCTGGGAAACAGTATCAATAATTATGATGACATCATATCTATTGTTGATGACTTTTTGACTAACAGGGTGAAATCTTCTTCACCAATGTGATCCAAGCACACCAACACTTATGGAAGAAGTGTGTGAACTGCAAGGGGGTGGATACGTTGAAAATTAAATATCATTTAGTCACATTCCATCAGCCTATGAAATTTTCAGGCAACAATCGTATTATGTATCATCAGAACATGGCAATGGCTATCTACAGATTCCTTTTCTTTATTATTTATGGATTGCCAACAGAAGCTAGAGAGAACACAGTCTACCTTTCTATATAAAGCATATCGGGCAGAAATCAAATACACAACTAAAAATTGTTTTTTCCCTGGAAACATTTACACACACTTTATATAATTGCTTCCAGCACCTTCCATAACTGCTGTCCATGCAAAGCAGCTTTGAATGTATTTATTATTGTTAATGATATTCATATGTGTTTTAGTATAGACATATATGCTTATGTATATAAATAAAGTATAGGGATTTAGAAATATTCCAAATATTTGCATAAAATTCTCAAATATAGTCTCAGGTTATAAAAATAAGTAATTATGTCACTGAATTATAAGCATGTTCTTTTCAAAAGCAACCAAAATAAATGTAGAATTTTTGATAAAAAGTCAATTAAAGCATTGTTATTGGTGAAAAATTAATTCAATAAAAATTAATTAAAAATTGTCTGTTTTTTGAAAAATGGGAAATAATTAGATCTTTTAAATTAGTCTTTTGTATTTAGGAAGATATTTAAGAACTTGTGAGATGAAGGGCTATCAAAACTAACCTTTTTTCTTTAAATAACATTGTGTGGTTTTGCTCAGATGCTTCTTTTACTTGGAAATGTAAGCTCATTTCTTCACTATCAATGTGATCAAAAATTCATATATTCAACTTTATAAAATACAAAAAGTAAACCTAGTTGATAGAAATGATTGAATGATTCTTCATCCAATTTCACTGTTCTCTTTTTTTTTTTTTTTTTTTCCAGTAAAAGAATTCATTTGAAAAACAATGTCTTCATGTCTACTGTTAAATTATGAAAAGAAAATGCAAATACACAAAGACAACATTCTACTTTTTGTTTTTAATAAAATTGATACATGGGAAGTCATTTTTTCCTCAAAGGAAAATAAAATCCATTAAAAGTCAACAAAGTCTGTAAACTATTATACCATAATTCTGCATAATGTCTTGCATGAAATAAAATGATTTTATACATTTTTTTTCTTAAATCCATCATTTTTGGAGGCAACTGTACAAACTCAATATCATTCCCAAATGCACACATATTCAAAGCTGATGGTCAATACACCTGTTGTGTTTAGACACTTTCTGTAAAAAAACAAACAATAGACAGCTTTTGTGACAGGTTCATGGAAGATTTTTATTGACTTGTAATATTATTGGATAAAATTTGCTTTTCTTCAACGACACGCATTGCAAAGATATTGATCTAGTGTCATTAAAGATCCTAAGTGTAAGGAAAACAAAAAACAGAGATTTTTCTCTTTAAATTTTTATAGTAAAATCTCATAATTTAAATATGAATTAAAATATTTTTTATTGCATTAAAGTTGAATGGATATGTAAATGATAAAATATTCCATTGTCATGGATTCGGTTTCATATGACAAAAGGACATTCTAGTTTGCAAAATATATTTTTTTTGCAAATCTGCAGAATTAAAAAATCTTCTTGTTGCTTAATGAAAGATAATATAGCTGTTTTAAGCAGCTGTAAAATATATAATATTGGTTTGGCCATTATTATGTATTAATCTTAAAGCCCTTTGCCATTGTTGTTTTTAGGTCGCCTTTGAGGTTGAAAAGGTGTTGAGTGTTGATGAACAAAGGTTATATGTTTTGAACTGGTTGAAAGAAATATACAAAAAAGTATAAATAATATGAGATGGAAATTTTGTCAATTTTTAAACTTCATGCCTGTAAAAAATGGGGTGTCAAAGGGATGGTTATCCACTTGACACTAAACCTGTTTCATATCTTACAGCATCTGGTATTCCACAGCAGCCATCCATCTGAATACTGACCAGGCTCAATGTTATTTAGATTCAGTGATCAGATGAGGACAGTGTGTCAATATCATAATGGAAAGATTTAATGCATAAAATAATGTGTGTAAAAGTTTCCTGTAGACTTTAAAAAAAAATAGAAACAGAATATTCTTTTAAGTGTAAAGCTAGATTAAAAAGTTCACTTTTGACTCCCTTGGCAATATTTATTTGCAAGATTATAAAAGTATGTGGACCAAAGACAGTGTGCTATTTATTATTTACCTTCTATTGAGTTTTATTATTTACCATCTTATAAAGAATTATATTTTTCTGTCTAACCACGAATTGAAGGTTGTTCTCAATGGATTCTCCTCCAGTTCCTATCCCATGAACATAAGTGTTCCTCAAGGCTCTATCCTAGGCCCTATTCTGTTCCTTATCTTCATCAATGATCTTCCTGACGCCATTGACTCCCAGGTGGGCATCTACACGGATGACACTACAATTTACTCCTGCCTCAAAAACAAATCTAGTGTCACTGACAAAACTAACCTGGCCATTTGTCTCGAAAAGGACCTCTAAGGGGCCGTAATTGGCTGGTTAACTTTAATGCCACCAAAACAAAACTGCTCTCTATTAATCACCACAGAGATCCTTCCCTGCCCCCATTAGAATGTCTAATTCTCTGATGCTATATATATATATATATATATATATATATATATATATATATATATACAGATATATATATATATATATATATATATATATATATAGAGAGAGAGAGAGAGAGAGAAGAGAGAGTGGGAGGAGATAGATAAATAGAGTGAGAGAGAGAGAGAGAAAGAGTGAGAGACTGATATCAAAACAGTTTTGTTATTACCAATTTAAATATAATGCTTGACATGATTAGGGATAGGAGGATTATGTTGCAACTTTCTTTAATATTGGCGCTTAAAATGCTTTTTTTGATCTAATTCTTTAAATACCTCTTAATTTAAGCTTATGTTGCATTCATGTTCTAAGTAGAGAAGTCCTATCCAGAAAGGTGGCACTTAGAATTATTTCCCTTGCCCCTTTCTTTAAAAACCTGTTAATTTAAAAGATTATATTGCAACAATTCAACATTAATTTAAGAGCTCTGAAGACATTGTGGAAAACGATGACACAGCTGAGTGAAAATCAAGAAAGTAAGTCTAGAATTAGTGTTTCATTAAAATCAGAGGATTATAGCAACTGAGAGAACCTTTTTTTTTAATCATTTCATCCCAAGCAAGGCAATAAAGCCATTATGATCTAAGAGGTTACTGAGTGCGAGAGAATATGAGACAAAGAAAACATTATTAAAGAGAAAGAACAATCAAAGAACAGGAATTAAGTGGATAATGATTGACATTGCATTTAAATTTTTGGAGGTCAAACTTGACTGGAAATCAAGAAACTGAAAGAGAGTTTCATAAGCAAGAAGTGCAAGAGAAAAAAAAAGTCTTTAAATAGATCTTATGGTTACATCTAGATTTTTCAAATGTAAAATGATTAGACCTTGACACTAATCTAGTAATGCACTTAAATTCATAAAATCTAGGTACCAGAACAATTACCATGAAGTTATTTATAGGAAATTCACAAGGATGCTACGTATAGCAGTAGGAAAGTGACTGAAGCTATGATACCAGGTTAGGGCCAATAACATTACATATTTTTCTTTCTATTTTATCAAGAATCTCTAAATATATAGAAAAATCACCAGGCCAGATAAGGCAGCAATGGATGAATGGTAGACTTGTAAATATGCAAGATAGATTGTGTCGAGATTTTCTAGCATGATACAATGAATCAAATTTCCTATCCGCAAACCTAGCAGTTGATTCAATATAATCTTTTCACTTCATATCAGTGGAAAACATTAACATGAGAAGGCACAAGAAGTTGTTAGTTAGCATCAACCATGCTAATAGAAGGCAAAAAGTGTTCTCTTTCACAACTAATAGAGAACAGTTAATTTGAACTGTTAAAATTAACAAGCTATTTCTTGCCCTACTTAACAACAGATTGTAGGTCATTTTTAAGATCAGCTGCCAATTTGACCTTATTGAACCGATCACACTTACTATTAAGACAGAAGTAAATAGTTGTGCCATCAGCATAGATACCAAGTTGAGAACTGATAATGTCTGGAAGGTCATTGATGAAAATTAGAAACATTGAAGTTTCCAAGAGTTGAGGAATACCTGCATCAATACATAATCTTTCCATTTCATGTCAGTGGAAAACATTAACCCGAGAAGGCACAATTTTGTTTTTCTTATTTCAAACTAAAAGTTCCGCTACATATTTTATTGACAAAACTGAGTGCTCTATACTAATTAAAATCAATAATACATTTACCTATATCAATGACAGATTTCCTTTTTCTCTGATATATAGATCTTCATGTCCACAATCTTTCATATTCATCATCAACAGACAGTCAATATTTTGTGTCTGCCTTAATAGATCTTTCTTCCTATTCTACATTCTCAATGAAATCATCCTCAAGGTGGCATAAAATTTAAGTTCTTATATTCACTGGCTCTACAGAAGGATGCTGAGAATACCATGAACTGAATTTGTGAACAATGATGAAGTTTCAGAGACAATGGTGACAAAAAAGACATATTAAACATCTGGAAGAAGTAGTTGAAATTTCTAGGGCATATAATAAGGACAGAGGGCTTGGAAAATTTGATACTCACAGAAGAGATTGAAGTATGAGGGGGGAAGAGGAAAACAATGCATAAGCTACCTAGTGGGATTGAATAATGGATGGTAGAGCAAGGTTTAGGAGAGATAACAAAAAGACAAAATTTATTAAGAGGTACAAAGGAGAGGAAATTGTGGAGAGCCATGATCATCAAGAACCTGAAGGGATGAGGTTTCATGTTTTGACTATTAACATAAAATGGTTAAATCATCTGTGACATAAAATGAACTCTTTTTCAAGTACAAGGGTAATGAGCCTCAAGAATTTTGTTGTGTTTTTTAATAATTCATATGAATTTTAGTTTAACTATTGACTAAATTATGTTTGGTTACAAGACTATGAGAATGGGGTCACAAACTCCTGACATCTGTTGGCCATTGCACTATACATGTATACTCTCTGCTTAGCTATGCCACTGAATGTCTTTCTTATAATATTAATGTTGTGGTGCCTTCCCTCTAATGAGGCTATTGTGGACTCTTCCACTTACTATAAAGTTAGTAGGAAAGTAAGCCTCGGGGGAATGGTGATATAGACTGAACGCTGGTCAACCAACACTCACTCCTAAGTTGTGTAACACACTTCTTTTGTACTTACTGTTCAATACACAATTTATCTGCAACGATTTGTTTTGTTATTTCTTAACCATTACTTGGTCACAACAATTAACTTCTATAAAAGTAGCTCAGATAGATGTGTCTATTTCACTTTTTTCAAGCTTTTCATTGAATTATTTTTTTTTTACTTTGATGTTGTGCCAATTTTGAATATTGTGTTTTGAAATGATTTCATGAACAAATTTTTGTTGATTTTTTAATTACCAGTGTTTTACATGCCGTTAGGGTGAAAATTTAATGAGTTTCTTTTTTATCAGGATTTAGGCACCTTCATATAAGAATGAATCAGAAATATATATAAAGAAATTTCATATTTCCACACATTTCAATTATGAGTCAAGAAACCAAGGCAGAATTGTGGCTGAATAGTATGAAATTGCCTCTAGAATTAGTTTATCATCTGACAATGTCTTGTTTATGGTGCATTTTAGAGTTAATAAAACTTGCAAAGATGGAAATTGGGTTCCTCATAAACATTCCCTTGAGAAGCAATCACCTACAGCAACCGAAAATGAAAAAGTGATTATCATAAAATGAGAAACCAATACAAATACCAAATTCATGACTATACACAAAGTCCTTGTTTTGTGTGTCTCATGGAATATGAAAAGTGTCATCCATTATGAGCTGATGGAACATGGAAGGACCTTTACTGCAGACATTTATAGCCAGCAACTTGAGTATATGAAGCATTACATTTAAAATGTCCTGCTTTGAGTAAACAGAAAAGATGTTATTCTCCAGAACATCAATGTAAATGCATGCTCTGTAAAGCAAATGCAAATAAAATAAGAGTGTGAAGATGGAAGATTCTTCTACAGCCTCTACATACTAACCAGATTTAGAACAGGTAGATTTTCAGTTGTTTTAATCATTAGAATGTTTCATAGTTGGCAGATCATAAAAACAAAAAAGTGAAAACAATCTTTGAAACCATTTCAGAGAAGAAACACAGATTTCTTAATTGTGGAACCAAAATTTGCATCCACTTTGAGATGCAGCAATAGAAAATGAAAATGATTACATTTTTTATAATATTTAAATAAATTTAGCTTCCATTTGTTTTTATCATACTTTCTATTCATGTGCTTTCTAAACATCATAATATTTAACATCCTTTCTTGTAAAACATAATTACTTTCCAAATACCCTAATGCATACCTAATATGATCTTGCTTCTTATTTTTCACTCCTCCACTTGTATATGTATAAGACTGACTCCATCAGTAAAACCATTATTAGTTTTCTGGAGACATCGCTTCTCAAGATGAAATGTAACATGTGGTTTTTTTTTTCTATTTTTCATTCAGTTACCCTATATATTTGTGTATTTAGGCAACAATCCTTCTTTCATGCACATTTCATTGAATACGACAGACAACATGCGTTTATTTAGTTTTTTTATACAATTTCTCATGCGATCTAATAATTTTTTTCTTTTCAGATGATAAATTATATAAAAACTGTCCAAATGTTCTTTTTATCCGAGCGCTTTCGGCTATACATTTAGCCATTTTCAAGGATTAAATATTTTAACTGTTAAATAAGAAATAGATTGTTGCATGTATGTTTTATAAAATGTTCGCATCTTTCAAAACACAGTCTAGATATTATGTCCATGTTCAAAGCTAATATTATTAAGTGTTTTTTTTTGTTTGTTTTTATTAATAAAGCTTCTATTATTTTTAGCTTTTTTTGCATGTAGATGATGTTATTATATTAGTGCTGTCAACAAGTATGTTATGAATAGTGTCTGGTAGGTCTCTATTATTATTTAAGTGAGATCTAATTGAGCTATGGTCAGAAAGGTGTAGAGTGGGTCTCTGTGTCAAACATGTTGTAGTGTGGCCTATATAATTATTTACAAATCTTGATTGATCAAGAATACAATTCCTTAATGGATATTTAAATTTGTAAATAATATTTTCCCTATTTAATTTTGTTCTAAGCAGTGAATTATTATTTTTAACTATAAGGTTAGAGGTTTTACATTTTTTGTAATAAATAATTAATCTATTTTTTTGTTATTGTCAACTGGTGTTATGCATTATATATGTATATATATATATATATATAACTCACCTCATTTTAAGAAGTAATAAACAGCCATTATCAAAGCCTTCAAAATAACATTTTTCATGATTAAAAAATATCAAATCCTTTAGATTGATACAAAAATGTGTTTTTTTTTTGACAGGGGACTTGTTTAACCCATCTTAAAAGAACGGTTCTAGTTTTTATTTAAGGAACTTTTCAGTATGTTCAAATTGTTGAAACAGTAGCCAGAATTTCTTTTAGTATTGTTTACACCATAACAGGACCAAGAACAACTCAAGATAGAAGGTAACAAAATTAAGTTGTTTTAAGTGCATGCAGTGGTGGGTGTGAGCAGCAGGTGGATGTTAGGAGGAAATATAGGATAGATAATGGTTGACACTAGATGAGAGGGAGTTAAGACTATTGTTATCAAGGAAGTACCCTTCCACAATGCAGCTCCTCTGCAGAAGAAGCTGTCAGAATTAAGACCTCCACATTGCTTAAGTGCTCTTTTCATGATATTCTCAGTGTAGAGCCACAATTTTTGCTACTTCCAGTCTTCTCATCTGTGAGAAGATTGTTCTGCAGCATTCTTCTTTGTTTCTAAGTAACTTCTTTAGCTTTTGGAATCCATTCTATATTATTCCAGTGCATGTTCAGATTTTGGTGACACATTTTCCATAACTAATAATTCAAAAATTGTATTTAACTCTTCATTTAATTTTCAAATCCAGTTTCATAAACTTTTTTTTAAAAATAAAATGAAATAAATAAATATATATATATACATTAAAAATGGTTAAAATGTTATTTTTGCAATATCTTTCTTTAATGACTAGAAGGCTTACTTTATATAGCAATAACAGTGTCAGCCAATATCTTGTTAAAGCAAAAAACATCTGGAGATATTACAGAAATTGTTTCAATAGTCTGGAGGATTATCAGCTAAGTTAAGTGGACCTCACAAGAACCATGTCAAACCATCCTGACAAAAAAGATCACCGAGTAAAGCAAGATTCTTGAAAACTTGACGAATGACTCTTTTAGATGAACAGAACAAAACCGTTTCTCATCCATAAGGCAGCAGTAGCAGGTGAAAACAGAAGACTGATTGCTGTGCCACAAAAAGGAAAGCACACATGTGCAAACTGGTTAGACTGCTCAACCCTTCACTTCAGCTTTGCTCATATACAGCAGAAGGCTACAACCAAATTAAATTTGCCTACTGCTACAATTGGGCCTATTGGTTTTATTTCCTGGGTTACAGTTTGATGAAAGAGTTATTTTTTAAGTCACAAGTGCTTAACTTGAAAAAGCTGAACCCTGGGAATGAAGTTATTGTTAGAACTGAGCTGCAATGCTGCATTTTACATCAAAGATGTCAAAATGTCATCCTAATAATATAAAAGCAAAAGAATAGACAGATAGGTTTTCAGAATGTTCTCTTATTTCAACTTTTTTATTTTAATTTTTATTATAACTTCACACATTTTAAGAAATAATAATCATTACCATAATCAGAGCATTTAAAATGAAATTTAGTTTCTATCTAAAGAAAATACTATTATGTATATTGGGTTGGAACAAATGAAATTTGAAAAGATGATATTGCATCACACATGACTGACTGATTTATTCTTTATGGCATATCAACTCTTTGCAGGTTTGTTGTAATTTTGGCTAATCCTCATTGCCAAAATGTTGTAACCTAGGGAAGGTTACTGAATAAAATAATCACACGAAGGTTGGTAATGAATGATAAAACTTAGAACACGAACAACACATATAAGATTTGCCAGCGGCATGTAGAGGTAGTCAACTGCTAGAAGTGAGTCAATTGAATTCCACAATGACTCTCCAACTGCAGGATATCTACCAACTCCCCCATGCAGGTCGAATTTAGTGTGGGTTATCCAAGCCCGTATGCTTGACCAAAAATTACCCATAGACCCCATATAAAACGGGATTGGGTAGCCATTTCCTGAGACAAGACTCTGCACTTTGACAGAGCCTCATCTGGGGATCCTCTCTGCCTGGAGACATAAAGTTTGACCAGCACAGCTGTAGATCAATCTCCAACTGCAGACTCACATACAGTATTTACTACAGTATTTATGTGAATGGGGACATACCCATTATTGTCCGTAAGCATGCTAGAAGAAGGTTAATCAAAGGCAAAACAAGAATAATTGTTTTTTTTTAATTTGCATTAATAATTTCTGAGAATAATGAATTATTTTCCAGTTTAACTCCTACTGTTTAACCTATAACTGGTGGGTGGGATATGGATTCCTTCTTTCCCCAAGGGTATTTGCATGTAAGTGAATATAATAAACCCAACTGGAATTTCAACTCGGCTCTTTGAGTTCTCATCTCTAGCTTCTATGCAATATATCACCCACACATCTACTCACACCGGACTAAGATTTATGACATATATACATATTCTGAAATTTTATATGCCAATGTTGTTGCAGTTTTTTTGTGTATATTATGTACTAGTGAGTTAGCCCAAATGACTTGACTCACTTTATAGTCCACCAATAGAAGGTTAACCAATCAGAAGACGTAGAATATTCAATCCGTCGTGTATAAAGGTGGCCATTTTGTTTACCCTACCTGAAAGTCTAGTTCCAGCTTGTCAGGCGAAGAGAAACAGAAGGACGAACTACGCTCTGCTACTTTTACCGGCATATCCACTGCTAACCTGAACAATGCTTTCCTACTGTTTTCAAAATATTCACTACTAACCTCTGGATTCTATACTCAAAGACAACCGTCATCATGAACAATAAATGTGTCATTCTACATCCAGTTCATTACCCATGCTAGATTCTGGGAGGATTGAATCATGAAGTTGTCTCAAAGATGATAAAACGTAGTGGAACAACAAAATGGCACATATAAAGAGTGTTCGAATAATTGGAATTATTTTAAACTTAATTCACATTTAAAATTGAACCAAGTTATTTGAACACCCTTTATGTGTGAATAAATCTATGCCCACATATCCAAATATTGTCTTTGAAATTCACTTAAAAATGCTATGAATGTTTGTTCTGACACAATATTTTTAATAGATAAAAGCATAATTTCTTACACTTTAAGAAATAAAAATCATTGTTAAGGCCAGAGCCTTTAAAATGACATTTTACTTTTACATCATTTAAAAAACACTATTACATACAAATATTTTTAAAAAAATATCAAGAATATAAACATTACAAACAGTTGATATTTTATTTTTAAATCTATTTCTGAAACTGATGCAAGGTTTTATGTGTGCTTGTCCTACTGAGAAGAACAACCTTTGCAAAGTCATCTTGCTGTAGGCTTATTCCTGACTCAGCATGATGGGACTTCTGGAAAAAGGGCCCTGCATTAGTCTATTACAATAATCAAATTTTCTGAGCAAGTGCCAATTCTCTCATAAAAGAGAAAGTTTTACTTGGAAATGAATGTTCCACCTAAAAGGTGTTTGCTGTTTGTGTACTTGTAATACAAGTGCTGCTGTTATTGGCATAGTAAACAGAATTTGTCAACTGAAATTGAATTCTATTTATGGTCAGTATGTTGCAATAGTCTCCAGAAAAGTGTGAACCCAATTTTCCCTGTTTCATTGCTAGCTATCTTTAAAAAAAATGTTTTGTTGCTAGCTATCTTTAAAAAAATGTTTCATTGCTAGCTATCTTTTAAAAAATAATGTTTCGTTGCTAGCTATCTTTAAAAAAAAATGTTTCGTTGCTAGCTATCTTTAAAAAAAATGTTTTGTTGCTAGCTATCTTTTAAAAAAAAATGTTTCGTTGCTAGCTATCTTTTAAAAAAAAATGTTTCGTTGCTAGCTATCTTTAAAAAAAATGTTTCGTTGCTAGCTATCTTTAAAAAATTGTTTCGTTGCTTGCTATCTTTTAAAAAAAAATGTTTCGTTGCTAGCTATCTTTAAAAAAAATGTTTCATTGCTAGCTATCTTTGTTGATAAAATGTTTTTCTTAAAACAATTTTTCCGGAAGATAGTTTTCTCAATTCCACTAATAATTATGGTTCTTTCCAGTTGTGTGGGGGGGGGAGGTTTCGTTCCTTCCTAACTTTTTGTTTGTAAGTAATGTGGAATGTCGGCATCTTGATTATGTCATTATTTTTTTTCTTCAAGCTGCATACGAGCTCCGTTTTAGTTGCAGCTTTTGAAAGTGCTCAAGTGATGTGGTTTCCGTTTTTTTGACAGTGTTCTTAGCTTGTAATTCTGTAGTGCCAGTCCACAAGGCTTGAAATGTCAAAATAATACTGCAGCAGTCATTAATAAACATGGAGAATGCTCTGGGATTTGGGAAAAATTAAGCTGATTTGTAAAAAAATAACTGAAAATACAATATTTTTTAAATTTAAAAAAAAACATTTTTAATGTTGAATACAAATCGAACAAAATAAAAATTAACCTACAATAAATAATGTTTATAGAATTTGGATATACATGTAGTGAAACAATTATCAGTAGGAAGAATGGAGTTGGCAATTTGAGTTCAAATCCTGTTCTAGTCTACTACATTCGATGTGTTTTCCGTTTGATTAATTACTAGCAGCATAGCCCGGCGTTGCCCGTGATTGATTCAAAAATCGTGCGACTCATACAGCAATTGCTATCACTTGACTTAAAATATTTTTTCCCTTCCTTGCCTTTAAAGGAGTGCCCTTTGACGTGCTGATGTTGCTACATGTTTTACTTCTTGCCTATCTCACACTGCAAATTTTTTCTAAGCTCTATACTAAACATCAAATCTGTTAGGAAAAAAGAACTAAATAAAATGAACACAAAATGATCAGCTTTAAAAAAGGACTCGTAACTGGAAAAACTGAATGAAAAAAGAATGTTAACAATAAATACTTTTTCACACCCAACCCAGTTCTGCGAAATCAGAATCAACGTTGAGCTTAAGCAAGTGAATGAGCCAATTGGAGTATTTTTGGAGATTTTTTGCATGCTAGCATGCTAGTTAACATTCGTGTCAGTCAGATGTTGGTTCTCACGCTGGCCAATAGAATCTTCCTGCCTATTCGTGGCAGCCAGCCATTGGCTCTCACTTTGGCCAGTAGAAAATGGCCACAAACTACATGAAAACTGCTGCAGAAGCATGAAAAAATCGATTATTTCCACTAGCAATGGGATTTGGGAAATGTAAAGTTGGTCTTGGCCTTCCCACTAACTTGGAGCATGTGCATGTCAATTTTGTTGCAAATCCGTCGAAAATTGCGGCCGTGCATTCGTTACGCACACACACACACACACACACACACACACATATACATAAACACACACACACACACACACATCCTGCCTTTTATAGATAGAGATTTCACTCCAAGCAAGGCAATAAAGCCACTACAATGCAAGGGGTTACTGAAAGGAAAATAAAGTAAGAAAACATTGACAGTAAAAGAACAGGATTCAAAAAGACAGAAGATGACTGTTGATATTACATTTTGATTCTTGATGATAATGCCTGACAGAAAAGTAAGAATATGGAAATAATTCTACAATAAATGTGAAACAAAAAACATATTAGAACTTACAGTTACATCTAGCAATTTCAACAATAAAATGATGAGACCAAACTTCCAGTCTAGTAATGCGCTTAAATTCATGAAGTTGAGGTACTAAAGAAGACAGCAATATTTATTTGGATACAATACAAAAATGTGGCACAAAGCCAAATGCGGGGAATATCGAAAGGCTTGTCTTCAATCTGTCTTATCTTAAACTTAGCTGACCGCAATTACTGAGCCAAACATACCACAGTATTCCTTACACCAAAAAACTCATTCTTACTTACCATTCTTACTACAGTTACCATAATACCTCACAGTCTCTATGTATTCCTAACTAGTTCCCATATGTACACCTTTTTCGTGGGTGGTTGGGATAAAAATAACAATAAAGAACTAAAGAAAGCTCATTCAAACAACTGATATAAAAATATTTATAGAAAAAGCACAGGGAAGCTATGTTGTGGTGGTGGAAAATTGATTGAAGCCAAGATGTTTGGTCAGGATTGATAAGCAGATGCTTCTTTATATTTAACAAGTATCAGAAACATCAGACCAGATATCGCAGCAATATTCTCAGGTGAATACTAAACTTGTAAATGTGCAAGATAGATTCTGGTGAGAGAAATGGTCTTAGACAAAATAATGAACCAACTTTCCATGCAGCAGAACTTTTCCCCAATGCTCTTAGAAAAGGCATAAATCTTTAACTTCTCCATCCATCTATGGATTAAATAACAGGATTGAATGGAATTTTTAGCCTTGGTAGGACAACCAGTCTAAGAAAAGGATAACTATGTTTTCAAAACTGTAGAGAAGGCAACAAGAAACTATTTAACTATTTTTCCCAAGAATTCTTAGCACTTCACTCAAACAAAATTTTGTCTAGAAATGTGATTGCCTATGTTTTGAAAGAGTATGGTATTTATAATAAAATAATAAATAAAAGTTTATTGTAAAAACATAAGTGGACAAGCAACCAATTTGCTATTCAGAGCAAAAATCTTATGAAAGAATAAAAAAAAAATGTTTTCCAGATGTTCTGTCAAATGAACTGGGTCAGCATTCAAAATTCAATGTTGATTTTCAAGTAAAAAAAGGTTTGATGCCAGTATTTTAGCTGAAACAGAGTGTACTATTCACAGCACTAGAACAAGTTAATGAAAAGTTGGATAGATTTGGAAGAATTGGTGTAATAAAAAAATTAACCATTTGAAATGGGCTGCACCAGTAGTGTATATAAAGAAAAGAAATAATAAAATATTTGTTTCCGTGGATTTCTCAACTGGATTAAACAATTATTTAGAAACTCATAACTACCCATTACCAATTCCAGAAGAAATTTTTTGAAGTTGAACAGTGGAAGAATATTTTCAATGCAGGTTCTCTCTAAAGCATATTTACAAATTCAGATTGAAAATGAATGTTCTGAATTAATGAACATAAATCTGCACAATGGATTATATAAGTTTAACTGACTTCCTTTTGGTATAAAGGTGACACCAGTTATTTTTCAACAAGCCATAGATATCATGCTTGCAGATTTTGACTTCACTGTGGTGTGTATGTGGATGGCATTTTGATAAAAAGTGTATGAAAGAACTACATGTGAAAATAATTTTAGGAATACTAAGAGATTACGGATTCAATCTTATTGAAGAAAAATATGAATTGTTTTTGCAGAAAATTAAATACTCTGGTCAAATTATTGATAAAAATGGTAGGCAACCAGCTCAGTGGAGCCAAAATGCAAATAAAAATATGCCTACACCAACAAGCTTTTTTAGGACTGGTAATTACTATCAAATTTATGTACATAATATGCATAAGTTAAGGACTCAACTTAATAATCTACTTAAAAAGGGAGTAAAGTGAAATTGGATTGATAAATGTCAAAAGTTGTTTGATGAAATAAAAAAAGACATGTATGATTTATCATTAGCACACTATGATCCAAAAGCAGAAATTGTAGTGTTCATTTAGAGTCAGACTTCAGACTAACTAAAACAGGTGTCACAGCAAGTAGCTGAAGTATTATATATAGAGAACCCTTATATGAAATACATTATATAAGAGTATATTATAACAATAACCATAGAATAATGTCATTATAATTGTGTTCCAGAAATTACAATTCTAATTTATTCGGTTGAAATATCAGAGATAGGTCCATAGAGTTGTGATTTAGTTGGATGTTGTCTCCAAGAGATATAGCTCTCTGCTTCCAAGTGTAGGTACTATCAAGCTTAGACTCTAGGGTTTTAGTTAACATCTAAGTAGTGGATCTATACATTAACACCACCTCTGAAGTGATTTGAAAGAATCTCCACTTGAGGTTGTCTAGTAGATCAGATTTCCTAATTACATCCATTTTATTCAAGATGACCCTGGCTTTAGCTATGTGAATTTTCACATCCTTTTCAGGAGAATTTTTTCGCTTCCTAGGTATATAAAAGATTTGACTGATCTTATTGATTGATCAGAGACAGTTTGTATTGAGCCTACAAATACCATTTTTGTTCTCATTTTCCTTAACACTTTGGAGACAGAGCCTCATTTGGAGTTTCAGTGTCAAAAAGACTGAGCATTTTCCACAAGCCCTCGCTTGAAACAAAATAAATCAATATAAAATCACAGAACATGGCAAACTATCATAGAAACTTCCATTGAAATGCCCAGATGTGCAAGAAATGTGAGAAGGAATTTGATTGGCTGTTACAAAGACCAGCCAGATAATCTTGAGGCTTGTATTATCAACCCAATCGTCTTCTTCATCATTTGACTTTTCAGTTGATAGATATGCCCTGTTGTCCCCTTAGGGCTAAAAATTCCTTGTTGCTCATATGTTCTGTTAATATTTTCAGCATCCTTCTGCAGAACCATGTCTCTGTTGCCTCATCTCTTCACCTTTATAAATGAGTATTAATGAGTTAAGAGGGCCATGGTGCATAGAATAACCAATGACATAAGCTATAATATAAAATGATAGGTTTCAAGAAAATTAATCAGGCATGAACTCAGTTAGAACACATTTTTGTTTATATCCCTACAAAGAAAATATAATTCATACACAAGGTCTTCCCTAAAAGTGTTCAACATTAATTAAAAATAGCTTGCTTTAGACAATGCCATTGTTCATGCATTTGCAGTAAGGTTCCCTTTGTTGGTTGCAAAGTTAAAGATTGATTTTTGGGATATACAAAATGGCTAGATACATTTTAGTTAGACCTTGCATTGTTTGCAAACATCAAGTGGTTGTTGGAAAGGGAATGGTAAGCTGAAGAATATTACAAAAGAGAGTTTGTGTGAAAACATTAAAAAATTAGATAGAATTTAATTTTAAAAAATAAAGGAAAAGAGATTTTAGAAAAAAGTTATAAAAGAAAGATTGTGTTGAATAAAGAGAAAAAAAAGAAAGCTTTTGTTGGCAAAATAGAAATAGATGGTGTTGAAGAATGAGAAAAGGAAAGATTTTCTTGAAGAAAGAAAAAGAATAAAGATTTTGTTGGTGAAAGAGACAAAAACAGATTTTGATGGTGAAAGAAAAAAAAAGAAAGATTTTTTGGCAAAAGAGAAAAAAAAGGTTGTTTTGAAGAAAGAGAAAAAGAAAGATATTGTTGATGAAAGAGAAAAAGAAAGATTTTTTTGGTGAAAGAAACAAAAAAGGTTTTGATGGCAAAAGACAAAAGAAAGATTCTGTTAGAGAAAGAGAAAATAAGAAAGATTTTGTTGAAGAAAAACAAATTTAGAAAAAATGAGTGACGGAAGAGAGATTTTACAAAAAAAAAACATGAGATGAAAAGCATTTAGAAAAAAATGACAAATTGAGAAAAAAACCTTAAAAGATTTTAGAAAAAAGATAAGAGGAGAGAAAAAGAAGACAAAATAAAAGATTTTATAATTAGAGAGACAAACAAAAGATTTTAGGCAAAAAGAAAAGAGAGACAAATGAAAGATTTTAGAAAGTGTTGATAAGAGAAAATCAAAGTAAATGAAAATGTGAAATAAATTTAGAAAAAACAAAAGAAAGAAAAGATAAGAGAAAACTTTAGAAAGAAAAAGAGAAAAATGGGAATGATAGAGTTAAAAAGATAGAAAGAGAACATAAAAGAATTCAGTAAAAGAAAGAATATATGAATTAGAAAACAATGGATGAGAAAAATATGAAAAGGAGGTAAAAAAAATAAAAATAAAAATGAGTAGCAATAAATAAAAAGTAAAGTGAGAAGAAAGAAAAAGGAAAGATAACAAAAGAGTCTAGGAATTCCAGTCCACCTTTCATCTTGTATTGCATTTATTTATCTGTGGCAGCTTTCGTTAAGACTTCAAATCCCATAAGACCTATGTTACTTAGCTATTTTCATTCCTTAAATATATACAGACATACCTTATTCACTTATATAAATAACCAATTTGAGTTGACAATTTGGTATGCATAAGATGTTGCATTTGAAGGTGTGCATTAACTTCCAGTGTTGACATTGGCTGAACACCCAAAATCAAAAATACAGCTACTTTGATTCCATTCTGAGAATTTTGGTGACAGCCAAGAGTTTAAAGTTTCAATTTGGAAATGAAAACTAAAACTAAAATAAGTTAAATAGTGGATCTTATAAAAAAAACATATGAGATAACAATATATATTTGCATATATTTTTGTTACTACTACATTTAAAACAATAAAAGACTTAGTCAATACTAAACAAAACTATAAACTATAACTTGAAGGAGGAATTTACTGAATCACATGTAATAATTGTCACAAAAATACAAAAGAGAAACCTCTCGGAGTCTAAACAAAAATGATATGAACACAAAAGGGACATTTTAAAAACAATACACCATTTTTCAAAACAATGTGTTGGTTGTCCACCGTAAAGAGATTGACCACAATTTTGACATAAAAATGCTACTCTGATCAAAGGCGAGAACAATTCACTACTATAAAATTGTCCAGATTGCAAGATCATCTACAGTAAATTTGTGTCCAGGCTCTTACAACATTTCACCATTCTTGGCAGAACTTCTATCATCATGGTGTGGCATGTCTAGAAATATGATAAAAAGAAAAATATTAGCCAAACCATTCAATTCATTTTAAATTTCCAGAATGTTTTTTAAACCAATTCTGTACAACTCAGGCATTGTGTTATTTTGCCAGGTGGATGGAGTGATATGTTTTTATGGCTTATTAATATTTCTCAGATTATTTAAAGCCAGGAAATATTTTTAAACTACAAGAATATTGAAAGCAAAAGACCGAGAATGGGGAGGATGGAGAAAAGGACAAAAAATGAACAGGATTCAAGAAGGCAGATGATGGTAATTGATGTTGCATTTAAATCTTTGAAGATTTTAGTTATCAAGGAAGCAATTGGGACACCAGGGAAAAATTTTTATTTGGTTTCAGATTTTTTTAATTATTTCACCCCCAAGCAAGGTGGTTATGACACTAGTATTCAGGGGGTAACAGTGAATAAAAGTGCAAGAGAAAACTGAGAATAGGGAGGATTGAGAAAAAGACAAAAGATCAATGAGATTCAAGTAGAGGTTTGTGAATAACATTACATGTCCAGTTTTGAAGCTTGTAGTTATCATGGAAGTAAGTAAAAGGAAGGGAGTTACACAGGTGGGAAGTGCAAGAAAAGAAACTGTTGGAATAGAAGTGGAGGTTGCATTTAGCTATTTTAACAGTAAAAGGGTGGGACCTAGATACCAATCTAGTAGCACACTTAAATTCATGTATTCACTTTTTCTCACCAGAGTCTATCTTAGACATTTATAACTCTACCATTCATCAATGTATTGCATATTGCTGCTACATCTGGCCTGGTGCTTCTGCTATATATTTAGAAATTCTTGATAAAATATAATCAAGAATCTGAAATGTTATTGGCATCTCAGCTTCAGTCACTTTCCCAGTGCCGTAACATAGCTTCACTGTGCTTTTTCTATAAATATTTTTATGGTAATTGTTCTAATGAGCTTTCTTCTTTGGTACCTAGACTTTATGAATTTAAGCAAAGTTCTAGATTGACAGTTCCTATGATTTTACGGTTGAAATGGCTAAATTTAACCATATTAGTTTATTTTCTTGCACCTCTTGCTTATGAAACTCTTTGCACTTTTCTTATGGTGATGAAGTCCTACCATACTTTAACAGTTAATATAGGTGACAGTATAAGAGGAAAGATATTTGTTTTTAATTTAAACAAATATCTTGTTTAACCATTAGATGCTAACATCCAGGAGAGTGACCCCTTGCACCTTCTTGGGCTAAAGTTTTCCACCAACACATATGGTCTGGTGCTTCTGTGTATTTAGAGATTCTTGATAAAATTCAAAGAATCTGCAATGTTATTGGTCTTGACCTGGTAATTTGGATTCAGTCATTTTCCCACCACTGTAATATAGCTTCCCTGTAACTTTTTTTATAAATACTTTCATGGTAATTGTTCCAACGAGCTTTCCAATATGGTATCTTGACTTTATGAATTTAAGTGCAGTACTAGATTGGCAGCAAGGTCTCATCATCTTACAGTTGAAATGGCTAAATGGAACTAAGTTCTATACAAACAATTTCTTCTATTACGCTTTTTGCTTGTGGAATTCTCTTCCAGGTTCTTGCTTTCCAGTCAACTTTGATCTTCAAAAATTTCTCCAATGTCAGTTGTTATCTTGTTTTCTTAATTCCTATTCTTTTATTGTTCTCTCTCTTTAATAGTCTTTTTTTTTTCTCATATTACCTAACACTCTGTAGAACCTTGCATTTTAGTGGCTTTATTGCCTTACCTTGGGCAAAATGGGTTCCATGATAGAAATAATTCTTATGATAATTTGAAAATTTACATCATTGCTAAAGTGTGTAACAATTTTTTTTTCCTTATTAATTGAATGCATGTCTTAAATGATTGCTGTTGCGATTGTGCTCTGTTCTCTTACATAGCTTTTTTTCTTTTTTCTTCCAACCTTTATTTTCTTTTTCATTTTACTTCTAACTAGAAAGCTTAAAGAAAACATACATTACACAGAGAGTGAAAAAAAAAAGTTTTCTTATTTGTCAATGAACAGGACTAAGAGAACCTTGCAAGTCCTTAAGCAAACCTCTATTAAATACAGCCAACACACATGGCATGAATGGATCCTGGCCTTGCAGGGTCTATTCTTCCCAATTCCATGAAAAATATAACAAAAATCCATTTCTTATTTGTCTTCAAACAAATCTGACAGGGAAATGTTTGCTAACCCGAAAGGGGCAAGTGGATTTCAATTTTGAAACAGGTACTTTCATGAATTCAAAGAAAGAGACCAAAAGGGAATTGAAAGAAAATGGAATTGAGTGGTATGATACAAATCTAAAAGAAAAATACAAGTGACAATGTCAGGAACAGTCAAAGAATGATTTACACTTTCTCAGTAGAGACAAAACTCAATATCAACTAAATTCCAGTCCCTGACATAGGGAGATTTTGAAACAACATTGAATAAGAGTCCATAATGTCTTAAGGTCAGGCCATTGTGTAGGTGAGTTGAACTTATGTAGATTAATGGTTATTGCATAGAAATGATTAAGATCAAATTAAGGTTAAAAACTTTGAGCGAGATATTAATTTAGTAACTACGACTGAAAATATAAATACAATTAAGTTATTAATTTCTTTTTTTTACAGTAAGGTGCAACATTTACAATGCATGTGGGGACAATTTGAAGTAGAGGGTTACCTCAAGTGGCAGTTTATATGGATAGGAGGAGAACGTAATGGTTAACCCTAGACTTGAACAAGTTAAGATTTTAACAGCTGGGAAACATCCTCTTGGGAGTCTGTTCCACTGAGTAGTGATTCACGGTAAGAAGCTTCTTACCAATGAAATACAGGGGGAAAGTTAGTGGTTTGCTGCAATGTAAGTAACATGGCAGGTCCTAGCCATGAAGGTTAGGACCTGCTTAATCAAGGAATGAGTTTGTCCGAACACTTTTCAAGGAAGCTGTGATAGAGGAGCAAGAGCCTTGTTGCATCCTGACTGTGAGAGAGTGGTTGAAGGAGGGAAAATAATTTGTCACCAAGAAAGACTCTGAGATGCTTTTGGACTCTGTCAAAACTAAAAAGTGAGGACTGGGAAGAATAGCAGAATAGACCAATGAATAGTATATGATTTCGTCACAAACGAAGAGGACTTGAGGCAGCAGAAATTTGGTTATACAGAAGAATACTGAGAATACCATGGATGGAGCATGTGAGCAATGAGAAATGTTTAAGAAAAATTGGAAACTAAATAGTCACTTATCCTTAGAATCAAAAATAGACAGTTGAAATTTCTGGGACATGTGAAAAGAGGGCTTTTGGCACTCAAAGGACATATTGAAGTCAAAAAGGACAAGGAGAAAAATTGTATAACCTACCTAAAACCTTCTGTAAATCCATAACCCTTTACCATTCATGTTTGTTCCTGTTATATTATCCATGCACCTAAGCTCATTAAGTAGGTCAGGCATTGTTTCACTTGCCGTCATTATATCTTATGAGTGTTAAATTCTCTGGACCCTCATTCCTCATAATATTTCTCCAGACATTTTGATTTATCCTAATTGTAGGTAGGTATAAGTTTCTTTGTTTTGTTTTGTTTTCCTTAATACTCCCTCATTTCTCACCTGTTCTGTGTATGGCATTCTTAGCATTTGCCAGTAGAACAACATCACTGTTGAATCAAGTCTCTTCTTCACCTGAGAGGATTTATTGCCACACAGAAGATTAGTTTAGATTAGATTCTTTTTTGTTTCTCATATTTTCTTATGTCATAATACTTTACTGAGTTTCTTGAAGACATCTTTCACTGTTTCTATGTGCCTTCAGATTTCTGTGTCACATTTTTCATAAGTACAACAATGTTGTAATGTTGCCTTTGTTCAAAATAGCTAAAAATTAGCAAGGTCATTGTTAGAGAGAGTATCAATGGAACAGATGACCAGGTAGAGGAAACAAAGAAATATATTGAATACTATACATAGAATGGAAATACTTGAGTAAACAAAAACTACTCAAATCCTATTCTAATGTGGCTACTTGCCACATTTATAGGTAAGAGCAGTTCACTGTCACAGTTGTAGGGAAGAGAAGGAAGTACACTGAGTCCTACAAAACAAAGAGAATCAGAAAGGAGCAAGTAGTGCTAATAATAAATATAATAATAAATATAATAATATTAATATAATAATAATAAGAAGAATAGTAAACTTTGGTGAACCACAATAACCACAATAACCACAGATGTCTCTTTGTCTCTGCACATAATGAGTGCAAGCATGTCCTCAGAGAACTGAAGCTACTGTTTACTGATAGAATGATTATCTGCAAGAGTGTGCTGAACAACAGGAAAACCTCAATCTCTCCTCTAACTAATAAATTCAAAGTCGTGATATCTAGAGCATTTATGAAAGCATTTCAAATCAATCATACTTTTGTGGAACACTGAAGAGGATGGGTAGGAATCACTGATATAGATAATGTGTAGTAAGAAATAAAAACTATTTTTCCTGTTTAAAATGTTTCAATCCAAGTTGTTGGATGTGTGGTTAGTGTTATGATTATCTGTGCAGAAAGTCAAATCATTGAGATGAGTGCAAATTCTAATCACGTCTGTTTTGTTCACTTCACTTTGCACTAATGCCCTCAGAAAAGGCATGAATCTATCTTCCCCTAGCTTAGGTGTCAGCTCGTCTAGAGGGACAACTCTGATTTCGAAAACCGTGGAAGTCAAGCAGAAAATATGGAGTGCAGTCCCTTCCAGTAAGGGGCAGCTCTAAATGTAACGCCTCTCTTGTTGGGGTACATGTAGCAGAACCTCTATGCACCTACACCCGAGACAACATCATACATAGTTCACTCTTGTCGTACAGCCTGGTGATTGTGAGTAAGGGGCCTCAACTTAACTAGCACAGGGCCTCATTTGTCCTAAATCCATCATTGGGTACGGTCAAATGTTTTATTTTGAGCTCTCAGTCACAAGAAATGTTGGTCAATTCTTCTTCACTTAACTGAAGTCTAATATTAGAAGGAATATTTATAAATGGATTTTGAATCGAATCATACTTTCATAGTACATTAATGTTCTGTGGCACATTGGTTGTGAATGCTTGTTTTAGACTGACAGAGAATAAAAGAGTAACAGTAAATGAAGAGTGAATTGACCCAAAGTTTATGGATAAAAGCAACACTAACAAGATGTAGTAAAACTAGAGAAAAAAATCTACCTATTGTAATTGTTAAACAAGGAATTTTATGAAGCTTTCAAACATAATCTTTTAATGCAAACAGAAAATTCTTTAATCCATGAATTTGTTAAACATGCTTTTAAAGAGCAAATATAAGAAACTTGTCAGTTACCAAACTTTTATGAGAAAAGCACAGAAATATCCAATACACAAAACATTTATGTTGAGATTCAGATTTTCGTCAATCTTTGTTCCCTTAATTCAAGAAAAAAATTATTGATTTCACCCACAAGGGAAAATAAAAGATTTTCCCCTAGAGTCAATTTTGTTTTTATTAAATAAAAAAGCAAAAGAATAGTAAAATAAAGGCAGTCAGACATTTGACATAGGCAAAATGTTGGCCCAGGGAGAAAAATAAATAGAAATAAACATGTCTTTATAAGAATGACAAACATTTTGGGATAGAAAAAAAAGTTACTGACCAATAATAGTGACTGGAAATCAATAAGGAAATCAATTCTAATCAAACACATTTTCATATATATATATATATATATATATATATATATATATATATATATATATATATATTGTTGTGTAAATATTTTAAAAGATTTAGTCTTTTTCTTAACAATTCTTTTGTTACTCCATTTTTCAGTTTTAAATGTTTCTTCCTTTTTGACATTATTGACTATGTGGATTTGTTGCTGTTGAAGAAGAAATTATATTAACAGCAACAAATTTACACATTTTATTGCTTTTTTCTTCTCTATTTATCTGTTTTTTGTTTGTTTCTTAATTTTTACTGTAATATTTCTTATTTTTCTTCTTTTTTATCCATGTTAGTTACTTTTCTTCTTTAATTTCTTCAATCTTCTCTGTAATTTCTTTTTCTTTAATTTTCTCCTTCTATGCTATTTCTTTTTTGCCTTTAATCTCTTCTTTCTACATTATGTCTTTTTCTTCGCAAATTTCTTCATTCTTCTATGTTATTTCTTTAATTTCTTCATTCCTCTACATTATTTCTTTTTCTTCATTATATTTTTTTATTTCCATTACATTTTTTTTATCTCCTTGTTCCATAATTCTTCTATTTTGTTCTTTGGATTTCAATATCTTTCTCTTTTAGCTTATATTTTTTCATTTATTGTTCTTTCACTTTCCATTTCTCTTTTTTTCTTTTTATGTTTATTTTTTTCTTATGGTGCTGATTGTAATTTTTTTTTACTTTTTTCATTTTTTCATTTTTATTGTTCTTTCAGTTTCTTTCCATTTCTGTTTTTCTATTTTTTTTTAATTTTTATTTCCTTCTTTTATTTTCCATTTTTTCATTTCTCGATTTTATTATTTATTCTCATAATTTTCCGTTGCTGATTGTGAATGTTTTTTTTTTATCTTTTTCATTATATATCTTTTTTGTCTTTTTCTTCCCTTTGTTTCAGTTTAACTCTTCTTCTCCACTCCTTATTTTTCCGTTGTTTTTGTCATTCACCTTAACAGAGATTATTCTTCTTTTTTATTTTAATATTTTCATTTCCCTTTGTCATTCACCTTAACAGAGATTACACTCTCTTTTTCTATTTTATTTTCCTTACTCTTTTGTTCTTTTCTCTTCCCTTTGATTTTAACAGAGATTATTTATTCTTCATTTTATTTTTCCTAATACTTTCCGTTGTCTTTTCTCTTCCCTTTGTCATTCAACAGAGATTACACTCTCTTCTTCTATTTTATCTACTCCTCCTTACTCTTCGTTGTCTTTTTCATTTTGTCATTCACCTTAACAGAGATTACACTCTCTCTTCCATTCCTTTCTCTCCTCCTTACTCTTCCGTTGTCTTTTTCTCTTCCCTTTGTCATTCACCTTAACAGAGATTACACTCTCTTCTTCCATTTTATCTTCTACTCCTCCTTACTCTTCCGTTGTCTTTTTCTCTTCCCTTTGTCATTCACCTTAACAGAGATTACACTCTCTTCTTCTATTTTGCCTCCTACTCATCCTTACTCTTCTGTTTTCTTTTTCCCTCCTCTTCTTCATTCACCTTATCATTGATTCCTTGTGCTTCTTTTCTGAAAGCATTTATTTAAATGCTAAGATGAGTTTTACTTACTGGACAGCCTTCTCTCCAGGGAAGTTGAGAGGAAATGGACAGTTGTCATCAGCAGGTGCATTCATTTTCAACAAGGTGTTTATCTTTCTGTTACTGAACAAAACTCCTTCTCCTCTTGGTATTTTTAATCACAAGAACATGCTCAAGATACAATCAATGTCTTTACTCAAATATAATTTGTTGATTTTTTTAATGGTTTTGCTGATTTCTTCTTTTTTTTTTTTTATTTATTTTTATAAATTTTCCAGATTGAAATATTTCCTTTAAGTGGTTGCAGTGTAGAATATTCTAAGAGTTAATAAAAGAAATACAGAGAACACTTTTGCAGGTCTTGAGTGGGGGGAGCAATTCTCCCAAATTATTGAATTTTAGGAACTGAATTTTAAGTGCTTGATTTTATGAACAAGATTGAAAATTAAATATAAATGCATTTGTTTAGCTAGCATTTGTTTCCTAGAATGTCTTAGTCCTCTTCAAGAGATTAATACTTGCACAATGACTCAAATATTAGAAAGGAAATTTGTACAGATTCATTCTCAGTCTCCTTTGTTCAATTCCAGGCTTTGCCTGTTACCAATGCATATCAGACATCAGTCTTTTCCAAGAAGATTTACATAAAATGCTGAAGGTTGATTTTGATACAACTTAACTCAAGAAATATAAAGAAATAAAAGAGATCTTAGGTATGATAACATTCTAATGTTTTGGAAGCTGTATTTTAAACAATTCACCTCAAGCAAGTCAATAAAGCCACTAAGATGCAAAGGGCTACTGGAAGTGAAAGAGAATGAAAAAAAAGATTTTAGAAGGTGCTGGAAACCCAATCCTAAATAAGAAACAAGGGATAAATCTCCGTTGGGAAAAATAAATTCATAAATCTACTACTGGAAAATGGTTGTGTCACAAGCATATAGCATAATGTTTATTGGTGTAGAATATTGAATTAATGAACTGAGTTTCAATTCTGACCAAGTCTGCTAGATCCACTTTGACACTATTGCCCTTTTCCTCTCATCTATCGGCTAAATAAAAGAGTAGATTGAGCTCTTCAACCTTGGTAGAAGAAAAATTCTGAAATTAGAACTATAGAGATGGCATTAGGAAATCATTCCACCATCATTCCCAAGAAGTCAAGGGAATTCACAGATAATAAAGGAAACTGTGGAGACTGATAATTGTTTATTTCAAGTTTATCTCTTTTTCACCAAGTTTGCTGGTCAATATTGAAGCACAGATAAAAGCCAATATTTTGAATGATAGGTATTAAACTCTCCCCACTTGAAAGAGTGGCCTGCACTAGACCTCCTAATTCATATTTCCCTCCTTTAGTCAACTTTAATAGATATAAATAAAAGCTTTAATTTATAACAATATTTTTTATTGTAAATTCCATATCTCTTTAGGTTGCTGTGGCTTTTAACAGATTCCCTTAATTCATTAATAACTATGAATTTCCAGCTTGTTAGGAAAGATAGTGGAGTAGTTTCCTGTTGTGCTCTCCATGGTTCTGAATTCAACATTGTCTTTTTTCTAGACTACTTAACACTGAAAGATTGAAAACACAGTCTATGATGTTGCTTAACCTATAACTAAAAAGAGAAAAAATGGATTCTTACTTTTCTTAAGGGCATTTGTGTGAGAGCCGGCTCACCAATTCAAATTTCCATACCAACAATAATTCACATTATTTCTCATCTTCCAATCCCTGTTACACAGTAAAATTTTTGCACTTTCTTGATATATAATTTGCAATTTGGGCATTTTCTTTTGCTGAAAGTTATGAATTTTCTGTCTTCTCACATTTAACAGTTAGTCCTTTCATTTTGCTTTCCTTGACTACCTTATTCAGTGGCATTTAAATGCAAGAATGCTTAGTAAACAATGTAAGAGTTCTTTTTACCTTTACATTAGTAAAGTGTCAAAAAGGTTGTTTCTTTCAAAACAGTGACAAAAGACAAAGATGAAAGGAGAATAGATTTATAACAGATTTGCCTCTGATGTTAAAATCCAATGTTCAAGCCCAAGGGAAAAAAGGGTTAAGATTTGAATGCTGATTTTTACAATAGTTAAGAAGTTTGCCTAAACTCAGGAAACGTTTTTTTTTATAATATGCCTCATGTACTTGTAAAATCTGTAAATTCTATATGGTGTGAACATCTATATTTTGGCCTGTTCATTATCTATCAGGGTGTTTACTATCTAAGACAGTTGATTATTTATATATCTCAGTTTGTTCATTATCTAGCTCAGTCTGAGCCCGTTCATTATCTATATATCTACCTACCTCATTTTGAGCCTGTTTTATTATCTATCTTTGTTTATTATAGAGCTATCTAAGTAAGCCTGTTCTATTTTGTTGACATATCCTGTATATTTATTTAATTTTTCTTCCTTTCTTTCCTACTGCATTTGACCTACTGAGGTAAAGTGCCTATATTCACTCCAATTCCAAAGTTACTTGTCTTTCAGAGTCCATTCTTTGTCCATCTAGTCATTGACTCTTGTCACTGGTCATTCTCCTCAGCATAAACCCCTTGCTATACTTATCAATGACTGGTTCAAGTTTTGGTCTTTATTTTGTTAAATTTATCATTGTACTTAGATATTCCTCCATTTTGCTTTTACTACAATCTTTCTTTCTCTTTTTTTAAGTATGGCCTTAGGCTCTTCTCCTTTTCTCCTTTTTGTTTCTTGATGCATTACCAACATTTTCTTCAACATAATTTAATATCCATTCATCCTGTGTCTCATATCTTCTTCTCTCTATTCATTATTCCTTCATTATTTATTTCAATCTCTTGTCTTCAAGTTTTTTCGTATTTCTCATTTACAATTTATAAGATCAGTTTTCTCTACAATTTATTTCTCTTTATTTTCTCTTTAATTTCTTTCAGTTTTTCCACATTTTCTTTTTTTTTATCTTGTCATCATTTTTCATTCTTTGTGATTTTTTTCTTTTTTACTCCATTTTCTTTCATTATCCTCTTTCCCTTTTCTTCTATCACGTTTTATCTCCAACTCCCTTTCACTTCTTTTTATTATCCCCAAATTGATTCACCTTTGACTTGATTTGACTCTTCCTTCTTTACCTTCTCTTTACTCCTTATATCTGTTTTTCAGAGAGTAAGCTGAAAGAAAGAACAAAAAGTACTTCCTTCCAGCTTACTCTTCATTTACTCCCAACTATTTACCTATGTTTCATGCTCATCTTATCTCCAAGCTCAGTCTAGCAACACCTTCATTTCTTTCTAGTCTTCCTTTCTCTCTTATACTCCCTTATACTCATCTTTCTCTCTTACACTCATCTCTATTTCTTATACTCATCTCTCTTATACTCATCTCTCTTTCTTAAAATCATCTTTCTTTCTTATACTCATCTCTACTTCTTATACTGATCTCTCTTATACTCTCATATTCATCTCTATTTCTTATAATTATTTTTCTCTTATACTCATCTCTATTTCTTATACTCATCTCTCTTATACTCATCTCTATTTCTTATACTCATCTTTCTCTCTTATACTCATCTCTATTTCTTATACTCATCTTTCTCTCTTATACTCATCTGTCATTTCTTTTATTTTTATACAACTTTTCCTTTTCCTATTTTATAAGTTCTCTTTTCAGTTTGTTTTTAGTTTATCTTCTCCAGATCTCCATATTAAATCTTAATTTCTCAAATCTTCCCTTACTCATCTTTCTTTCTTTCCTTTTAAATTGTCTCTTTTTCTTCTTTGATTTCCTCTTGTGGTGAAAATAGAACCAAGAAACTCTAACTTAGCCATGGCTAAGAGGCTATAGGAATTTAATCCTTTATATCTATTTGTCAACCAATAAAATCCCATCAGAAGGTTTGTTTAATAAACTATCATTACAAGGATAAATACTGCCAAAATACTGTAATTCCCCTGACACATTTTTTGTAAAAAATAATAAGCAGAATTATGTTTTTTTTTGTAGATGTGCATAATATGCACATCTACAAAAATATCTTTAAAAAAAATTATCATTTCATCAGTTGATTTCAGTTGCAAAATGACTACTTGCCAAAAATATGACAATTTGACACTAACATTTAGTGATTACAACCCCATAAGGATGTCAAATACAATCATATGTACCTAACAATACTTACAAATGTAAAATAATATAAGAATTATCCTAAAACTAAATTAGAATAAAATTATTCTATGTTTAAAACCATTTTTTTTGTAAGAGCAGGAAATGCTAGGCTGTAATGAAATTAGAGAGTTACAATTTATAGGGTTTGATTACCAAACAAGGAGTGCGTATTATGCATGAGTAGAAGCATTTTTCCACACTTTCAGTACAATTTTAGAGGTGTGCATTATGGATGAAGGTATATTATACATGGGGAATTACGGTACTTGTGGACATAGGTGTAGACATACCATGTGTTATCTTCAGACCATTTAGATAAAAACTATAATAACTCCCTTCACCACTCCCACAAAATCAAGAAAAAGATTTTCGCAAACCAGTGTGAAATTATTTTCTCATGAATGAAAAACTTATATTCAAAAAATTCATACCACTATATGAAATTAGATTTTGAATCCCTCTTATGAATATAAACATAGAAGCCTACTGCTTTTCAGGAGTCAAAACAATTTTGGAGGCCAATTTGATATTCACACACACACACACACACACACACACACACACACACACACACACACACACACACACACACACACAATGGATGAGATGTTCAGCCGCTGACTAAGGCTTGGTCTATGCACTCACAAACACATTAGGCTGACTATCATAAGGTAAGTCTGAACACACACTTCACATCACACTAAGACACTTAATTACTTGATAAAACACAACTTAACTGCAAGGAAAATTGAACCCTTTATTGTCATTGTATGTTTCTGAAAAGAATGTACAAATGTTATGTTATAGTGGAATACACCTATTCTATAGTTAATAGACTCTCCCACCTATAATAAGTAGGATTAGTAAGAGTAACGAGGGAGGCAGTCGCTCAGTGGTTCGGTCAGTCAGTTGATGCCGGACGACCGTTAGTCGGATACTAAAGTATCAGTGACCACAACTAGATTTCTCTCCGTCATTACCTATTATATCAAGTTCCTAACGATTTTGTACGTTGAACCTATTTTTAGACTGACTTAGTACAAATACAAGCCTTCACTGTGAAACCACTCCATAACATGTTATTTCCCACTGATGTTCTGCTTCTACTGTTTCTTCAGAAAATAATCTCTTTTTTGTTTCATTTAAAAGATGTGTTGTTGTTGTTGCTGTTATAGTTTGGAATCCCAACACTCAGACAACAACAAAAACATAGGTAAACTGATCCCAACAAGGCCATGATGTCTCACATGTGAGTTTGGATCCGCCATTTGCAATTTAGTTAAAGTGCATGCATGGTTCTAGCTCACTTAAAATCATTGCTAATTTGCATGCATGGTCAAAAACCTAAATAAAAGGTGAGCTTTACAGACAAGGAAGAGAGGATCTACAAGACTTTTTCTGGACAGAGCTCATTGTAACTATCTACTGCACCTCCAAAATGATCTCCAACCTTTTTATTATGTTTTTCTCCTTATCTTTACTTTTCAGCTCATTTTTTTTACTTTAAAATCTTTCTTGTCTATATGCCATGTCCCATAAGGATGTAGGCAATGTTGGCTCTGCACAATTTCTTGTCCTTTATAGCTCAATAAATTTTGTCTTTTTGCTATTTCTTCTAAACCCTGTTCCCCATCCATTTACTTAAGCTCACTAAGAATGTTATATGTTGTTTTCCTCAGCACCGCTTGCTTTTAAACTGTCCTGTGAGTATCACATTTTCCAAGCACTCTTTCCTCATCATGTGCTCTAGAAATTTCAATTGTCTCTTCCTTTCTTTTTTTTAACTGTAGGGTTCACCCTGTACAAAGCCCAGGGGCCAATCAAGGTAGAAGGTTTATATGGATAGGAAGTGAAGATAACGGTTGGCTCTAAACTTGAACAGGTCACGATTGTAGTGATCAGGGAAACATCCACTTGGGAGTTTGTTTCACAGGACAATGGTTTTTGTGGGAAGAAGTTGTTTGAGTGGAACTTACTTATCACTAGTGGAATACAGAGGGAATATGAATGGTTTGCTATTATGTAAGTGGCATGGTAGGTCCTAGCCATGAAGGTTAGACATGGCAGAACAAAGGCAAATGCAAGGATTTTATTTTGTAACAAGTATTTATATATAAGAGCCAAAATGTTGTTGGTTTTTAAAATTTTTCAAGTTTAGAAACACTCATAACTATTCATCAGGTTAGCTCAAAACTTCAGACAAGCTATGGATGATGTGAAGTGATACAATTCAATTAAAGTGAGTAAAGGATGTTTTGGAAATCTTTTTTGTTTTTAGTAATTTTGTGCAAATTGATATTTGAATTAATTTAGTTTGGGATTAATTTATGCATTACCCATAACATGAGGTCATGGCTTTAACCATTTTCTTTTAATTTTTTATCATTTTTGTAGCTGTATCTTAGTTTGGGAAATTAGTAGTTCTTTCAGGAATGGAGATAATGGGAAAAATCTAGGGTGCAGATTTATATTTTGGTAACATTCAATAGCAGCACACTCAAGGATTTTCCTTTAAGTTACTTGTTAACATGATGAATATTTATAAGCATTCCTAACTCAAGAATTTTGAAAACCAATATCAATTTTGATCTTGTATGTAAATACTTGTTACAAAATCAAATCCTTGCATTTGCTTTGATAAAGTCCCACAAAGGATTAAACATGTTGGCTAAGATAAGTTTTTTCTTTTGTTTTTATTATTCACACCTTAATATGTATAATGATATTAATAATATACTAATGATATCAATAGTCATATGTTTACATGAAATAAGCATTGGAGTAAAGGGCTGGAAAATACTTTTCATAATATATAATAATAATTATAATATTGATAATATAATGGGGCTGTACATTAAATAATTTTTTAAGTAAAAAAAAAAAAAGAAATTAATTTCTTTTAATACCAAACAACTGATCCTAGCTTCTTTACAATAATTAACACTCTTTATTCAATTATCATTAACTTATTTTTATGTATTTTTTCTATGTCGACATGACACATAGAAAAAAATAGATAAAAATATGAAACCCTTAGAACAAACCCTTAGAACATGGGCAATAATGGCTCTCCCCAACTTCCTATCCTTTGTAACACTTTGTCTTTTTACTATCCCTCCTAATCCTTGTTCTGCCATCCATTTAAACAAACTCATAAGTAGCTTTGCTTGCTGTTTCCCTTCTGCTTCTCTTGCTTTCAATATATCCTGTGAGTGTCAAATTTTCTGAGCCTTTTCCCCCATTATGTGTCCTAGAAATTTCAACCATGTCTGTCTTATTCTAAATGTCCTATTTGTCTCTATATTCTGTAAAATTTCTTGCTTACATGCACCATCCATGGTATTCTCAGCATCCTTCTGTAGAACGACATCAACAGTACCAGTCAGAAATAAAAGTCTCACCAAGAACTTATTCTTCATTTTCAATTCATATTGTTTACTAATGACCATGGTTCCAAAGAAAGGCAAGTGAAATTAAAATGAAAATTACTATTAAAAGAATTAATAATATTTAGTATTTTTTTTCATTATTTGTTTTTATTTATAAACTGACAGGTTAAACTATACACAGGAGAGAAAAATAATCAAAGGACACATCAAATGAAATGTAGCAATAAAACCAGCCAGGAGGAGTTTAAATAATTCTTGCAATAAGGAGGACAGAGAATTTATTTTTATAGTGTAGATTCTTATTACTTTTATAATAAATCTATTCATTTTTATTATAAGTCCCTATTTATTTTTCAATAATTGTAACCTCATTAATTTATTATAAATACCTGTTTTATTTTATTTTAGATTCTTATTAATTTTAATTATAATCTCATTTATTTTTATAAATTCTTTTTATTATAAATTCCCATTTATATTGATTATAATTCTTGATAATTTTAATCAAAAATTATTATTTTTATTATAATTCTTATTCATTTTTGTTTCATATATTGAAATAATTAAAAGTAAGAAGAAAAAACAAAATGCATTTTTAAAAGTTAAGACTCCATTAGTTAATCTGAATGTCACTGATATTCACTTTTTGAAAACATTCATCTTTACAGAAGCATTAAACTTACTGACGCATAACATTAAAAATAAATTTATTTTTAAATCTGAAAATATTTTAGCCCATAATTAAATTCATAGTTAATTAAAGAACTGAAACATTTGTGTGTATTCTTGTCAGTTTGTGTGTGTACCAAGAAAATGAAGTAAAAGGAAAAGAGAAAAACAAAAAAAAAATGTGGATGAAATTTTTAAAAATTATAATAGATTTTCAAATCAACTTCTTGATAGTACTACAGATAATCATTTTGCTCGTGTTTTCCTAAGAGTAAAACTAGAACACAGGGACAGTTATTTTTCTTTTATTCAGTCAAGTAGCAATGTGAATTCTCTCATTGGAACTCAGAAAGATTCATAACGGATAAGGCACATTGGAATAGCAAAAGATACCTTCCAAAAAAGAAGTGCTGGAATACTATTAAATACCAATCCTCCTACATGGCAGTGAATTCTGGACTATTTCCTCACAGATGAAGAGGAGATTTGAAACAACAAAGATCTACAGAAAGATGCTGAAAATACCATGAATAAAACATGTGACCAAGGAGGAATTTTGAAGAAAAATGGAAACAAAAAGACCACTTTTTGAGTTGAGTTTTTAACACATAATGAAGAAAGAGCACTTGGAGATTTTGACACTCACAGGGCATATTGAGGAACAGAGGACGATGAAGTAATCACCCTAATGAATTAGTATAAATGGATGACAGAACTAGTAGTGGGAAGAATAGTAAAAAATAAAACCAAAAAATAAATATTACTAGGTGGAGTAATGGATAGCAGCTCGGATTAAGGAATTGGAAAGACAAGTTTGACTTCCAGTTGGATTCATAAAATTCACTTACATGCTAATACCCTTGGGAAAGGTATGAATTCTCTTCTTCTCAACCCAGCTATAGGTAAAATAGCAGAACAGACTGGGATCTATAGCCTTGGGTGGCAACCTCTTTAGGAGAAAGTAACTCTGAATTCAAAAACTATATGTAGCCCTGGCTACATGCTCAATAGTATGTAGCACATACTAGCAAAAAAGCAAAAACAAAGGATCATTCGCATTGGCTCAATTTGGAGGGGCTCTCTATTCATTCTACTTAGGGAGTATGATGCTAAAAAAAACAAAAAAAAAAGGAGCTACAAAGGATAGGAAGTTGTGGAGAGCACTGGTCATCCTGAAGGGATACACCACATATAAGACTTTCATAATTTTAGTTGATTATCATTACAACTGCTCAGAAGAGGATCAGTCTACAGTTCTTAGTCAACAGTGGATCAAAAATAAAGGATAAACAGTTAAGAACACTAACTCACATCCCCTTTGCCTTGGAAATCATGTTTTTTTTGTTTTTTTTGTTCTTTATAAGCTGTTCTAGGATGAACTCCAAAAGGCTTTATATTTAACAAAAGATCAAATAAACTACCCCTCCATTCCTTCAAATGTTCAGCACCATTAGCTACAGCAGACAAGTTTGGAGAAGAATGAGCAGATAGCATAATGGTTAGCAGTTCAAGACAAAAAGAATGCAGAAAGAGATGTTAAATTCTACTTGTGTTTGTTATATTTGCTTTTCATTACAACATTCTTTTTTATTCATGTGCCATGTCCTTTCAGGACATAGGTAATCATGGCTCTCCACCCCTTCCTCTATCCCCTGCAGCTCTCAACAAGTTACTTTTCTCTGCTTCCTCCCCCAGACCACGTTCTGTCATTCACTTGCTTAAGCCAGCCAGGTATTTCACACGCTACTTTCCCTCATCTCTCTTTCCCTTTATTCGACCCGTGAGTATCAGATTCTTCAGGCCCTCCTTCCTCAATATGTGTCCCAGAAGCTTCAGCTGCCTCTTTCTGATGTTAAATATAAGCCGTCTCTTTGTTTGCAACCTCTCTAAGACCTCATCATTGCTCACACACTCGGTCCATGATATCCTTAGAATCCTTCTGTAGAACCACATCTCAAATTGCTCCCTCATCTTTGAGGAAATTGTCCAACATTTTCTGTCATAAAGAAGGACAGATGTCACGTAATAGCTCAGTATTCTTTTCTTTGTTACCAACTGTCTCGCAATACTCTGCCCAACTTTTGAAACGTTTCTTTGTCATCCCAATCCATCTAAAGATCTCAGTGTTGCACTTACCGTCCTCTGTCAAAATGTTTCCCAGATATTTAAACTTCTGCATCTGCTTGATTCTAGTGTTCTCAAACTGCAAATTGCATTTGAGGCTCATTTTCTTATTGATGACCATGCATTCTGTCTTCTTGTAGTTTATGCTTAGTCCTTTCTTCACATTTTCCATCACTACCTTCTGTAGGAGATTTTGTAATTTTTTAATTTTAATTTTTTTTCAGTACTGTGTCATTTGTGTATCTTATATTATTAAGATTGTGGCCACTAATGCTAAATCCTGGTAGGGTTTCCAATTCTTTCAGAACCACCTCACTGTATCGGTTGAACAGGTCAGGTGAGAAGATGCATCCTTGCCTTACACCCCTTTCTATTTTTGTATATTCACTGAACTCATTCCCTATGCACATGCATGCTGTTTGCTGCCAGTATAGGTTCTTGATTACTCTGATATCTTTGCTGAATATATCAAGGTTGCTGAGCTGTTCCATCAGATCATTGTGGCATACTTTGTCGAAGGCCTTTTCTTAGTCTAGGAAATATAGGTACACGTCCTTCTGTATTTGTATCACTCTTTCTGATAACATTCTGAATAATGCATTTCTTGTTCCATTTTTTTTAATGAACCCACAATGTTCTTGTCCTGTCTCTGGCCTGATTCTGTTGTATGCTCTATTCATCAGAATAGCAATGATGAGTTTTGTCATGTGGCTCATTAGGCTTATTCAGTGGAGTTCGCATTCGTCTGTGTCTGGTTTCTTAGGCATAGCTATGAAGATAGATCTGATGAGGTCTTCTAGTATATTCTTGCTGTTGTAAATTTCATTTGTTATTTCAGTGATTGTGTCTGTGCCAAAGTCATCTAAAGCTGTCAGAATCTGTTATAATTCCATCTGGCCCAGCTGCCTTGTTTCTGTTCAATCTGGCCAGTGCAGCTTTTACTTCAGTTTTCAGAATTCCAGGTCTGTCAGTAGTTCCATATATTGCTGGTTGTTCCCTTTCATTGTGGAAGAAATCTCCAATATACTCGCTTCAGCATTGAAGAATTTTTTCCCTCTAATACGAGTGTTCCATCCTTTGATTTTAAGCAGTCTGTTGATGAGCATGTCTTCTGTCCTATTAGTTGCCTTATTTGTTTGTGCATGTCTCTTTTGTTGGTAGTATTTAATCTTTCTATTTCTGCACATTTCTTGTTTAGCCATTCTTCTTTAGCTTGCCTGCATTTGGTCCTTATTTCATTGTGTGTACTCTGTTCCATATCTTGGCAGAGTTTTCTGTTTCCTTCCCATCATGTTGAGAATCCATCAGTTTGTCTGATGATCACAAGTAGTGTGAAACACAGGGTCACAAACTCACATCAATCCAACTAAATATATATATATATATATATATATATATATATATATATATATATATATATATATATAATAAGAGTTCAATTATGTATGTATGTATTCAATGACACATGGATGCACATATATGCCCAGTCCCACATTATTCATATATGTTTATCTTTGTGTGAGCTGTAATGTGTGAATGTGCATGTATGTATGTCTGCATACATATGAGTGGCATTCCAATGAAAAATTTTCCCTCCCACTACCACAGAAAACACTGATATACGCAACCATAAATAAATCCAAAATTTAAAAATTAATCAGTTTGTCTGATGATCACAAATAGTGTGAAACACAGGGTAACAAACTCACATCAATCCAACTAAATATATATATATATGTGTGTGTGTATATATATATATATATATATATATATATATATATATATATATATATATTAAAGATGTTACACACGGGCAAACAAGTACTCACGACAAAGATGTATTTTTGTTTTAATGCAAAAAATTAATGTTATGAATGTTTGAATTTATATTCATTTCATTCTCTTTACATTTGAATATATATATATATATACAGGTGATAAAGGTTCAATTCCTGTTAGAGGCACAATCTTTCTTTAGTAGCACTTCTCAATATAGACCAGTTATTAACTTCAGATTAAGAAAATAAAAAACTAAGGATAGCAATTTGTAAGTGTACCCACATAAAAACAACATTTATGGTTATGAAACACACACACACACACACATATATATATATATATATATATATATATACACATACAGTATATTTTTGTATGTAAAGTTATATATATTTGTAAATTAAAGAAAAACAGTAAAAAATATAAGCAAAACTGTTGAACACCTGAACGTAATTGTTCATAAAATATCATGCAAGCTTATTGCCAACAACTTCCCCATTCTTTTTGATTTTTTTCTTTTATGACTCCCTTTTTATCCACAGGTTGACAAACACATAATTTGCAGGAAACAACAGAGAACCGGAGATTAACTCTCCATTCTGTTGAGTGCTTAATCATGCACAAAGATAATGATATATGCATCACTTGCTCTCAAATGTCTGATGTATACAAGCTTAAAGTTCTTACAGAGCAGGCATTAGTTACCAAAAGTAAAGCATCTCTTACCACACTTCCAATGGAGTTAATGTTCAGTTTAAATTTCTTGCCATGGACTCAACATTGAATGAATCAATAAACAAAATGAGTATAAAGTTGGGGTGCTAAGAAAAGTGGGTTTTACAAAAAAATTTATTTTATTGATGCTCACAATAGCAAGAACATGCAGGTAGTGTAATGGTTAACAACTTGGAAAGGGAAATCAGTGAGCCATGTTTGCCTGAGTTAGTTGCATTCACTTTCACACAAATACGCTTGGGAAAGGTATGAATACAGCTTATCTCCCCCAAGCTATGGGCTAAATAGAAGGGCTATTTAGGCTGTCTTGCTTTGTTGTAGGGATCAAACTAAGAGAAAGCAAAACAACCTGATAAGTGATGGGCTCCATTGGGCTACTTTTCCTTAGACACATCACTGCTGCCATGGTTGCAGTACATAAAAAAAGGGTTATGTGCCACACATTGATAAAGGTGTTAGCAAATTACCACTGTAGCAATTTTAATCTTCACTGGGGACTACATACTTATCATGCTAATCCTGTAATTTCCAAAATGGGCAGTAAAAAGATCCAAGGAACAGTGAAGAAAAAGTTGTAGTAGAACTATTAGAATAAAAATGGGTAATAGAGGTCATTATGGGTGTCATTAGAACCAAGTAATTAGTTCTAATGACATATTGTTTGTCTATACAATAAAATCTAAGTCACTGACATTTAAGAAAGATGTAAGCTTTACAAAGAAAAAGAATTAGGATAAGTTGTACACAAACATATGACTTCATTTATAGTTTTTTTACAATAATGTTCACCCTGTACAAGGCCCAAGAGCCACTTGAAGTAGAGTACTAGAGAGTAAGAGTTAAGTTTATGAGGATATTTGGGAAAGGTAACGGCTAACTCTAGACTTGAACAGATTAAGATTGTAATGATCAGGGAAGTATCCTCTTGGGAGTCAGTATGTAGATACACATTTCTTCATCTAGTATCAAATCCTTTTTCATTACAAGTGAATTTTGTCAGCATTCATTCCCACAGATGTAATGTTGAAAGCACATTGTTCCTCTATCCCAACTTCCATGCCAAATGTTCAGAGAAGCTCTATTCTTTAGCACCACCATCTTTACATCTTCATTCACTACCTACTCTTTTGGCTACACTTGGAAAAGTTCTTTCCAAGAACTACTACCTTGCAAGACAGACTTTCACATTGATCCTTACCAGAATACTACAATCTTAACCTCTCAAGGGTCAGTCATTTTCTATCTTCTAGTGATTGTAAAATATAGCATTATCTTAGTTTATATATATCTATTGTTTTGATTTTGACTGTCTTTGTCCAGGAAAATTTTTTTAAAAAAAGTTAGGTTAATAAGGATATTAAAAAATTGTAAACAAATGTAAGTTTATAAGGATATGTGGTGAAGTTAACAATTAACACTAGACACAAACAGGTTAAGATTGCAGTGATTGAGGAAGCATCCTCTTGGGAGTCAGTTCCATTAAGCAGCGATTTGTGGGAAGAAGCTGCTCGAGTGGATCTTACATCTCACCAATGGAATGCAAAGGGAATGAAGGTGCTTTCCTACAATATATATGGCATAGTGTGTGTCTTAGCATTGATCGTTAGAACAGTTGGAACTAAGGATATAGTGATAGAGTATCTAAAGGCTTGCAACACTTCATCTGTTGGAAAGGGGTTTTATGTTGAGAAATAATTCATCACCCACAAGGCCATGGAATTAAATGTCAAAAAAAATTTTTTGCATTGAGCTGACATTATCTAGACAGGAAGCATTACATGCCAACCAACATCTTCATGAGTCAATGCCTTAGGTTTATAAGTGTAGTGATATAACCATAGATGGGTTTACAGTATTAGATCAGTTATTGTAGCGGATATTTAGTATGCTTAATACCAAGATAAAGTGTTTTCATATGGGTAATGCAAGGGGATTATAGGAGCAACAACTAGAAGTTTCAGGAACCGTTATGATAATCTGAGCAAAAAATTGTCATCATACAGACCTTAACTCATTCACTGGCATACACTCTCTCTCCCTCTCTCTATATATATGTTTTCATATATGCATATATATGTATGCACACATCTGTTTTGTATATATATGCACACATTTCTTCTTAATATGTATATATATATGCACATATTTCTTGTTAATATATATATATGCACATATTTCTTGTTAATATATATATATATATATATGCACATATTTCTTGTTTATGATTATATATACATGCACATATTTCTTGTTTATATATATATATATATATATATTATATGCACATATTTCTTGTTTATATATATATATATATATATGCACATATTTCTTGTATATATATATATATATATATATATATATATATATATATATATATATATATGCACATATTTCTTGTATATATATATATATATATATATATATATATATATATATATACATATATACATACATACATATTTCTTGTTTCCCATACCTATATATCTCTATATTTCTTGTATATTTATGGTATATATATTTAAATTTCTTTTACAGTCCTTATCTTCTAATTTCAACTGTACTTGACTGTAATAAAAAGAGAAGAAATATTCTATTTGGTTGAATGATTGAATGAATATTAATGCTTTATCAGATATTTCCATCTTATGGTATAAATATTATGAAACCATAAAAGATGAAAAAAATGTTTATATTTAATATGAATAGAAAGTCTGATCTAGAAGGATGGCCAAGGAAGAAATTGAAAAGGATGGTAACATTTCAAGCACTTTTGCTTAAAAAGTCAATTGGATTTTACGTAGTCTTTTATAGATTCTACGGACAGACATTGCTTAGTGATATCAATGTAACCCATTCTGTATTCTTCCATAATGAGTAGATCTTTGCATATTCTAACTCATGAATATCAAATTCTAGATATTAAGACTTATTTTTGCAATTCTTATATTGCCTCCATCTTATCAAAGCGAGATACACTTGTATTCTTTTGTACTAAAAAGCATATATACATACATATATAAATTATCAAAGCTGTTTTAATATAAGGGGTGCAGCCAACATTCAATAGCCAACATTCAATAGAGTATATTTCTCCATAGGAGATCGTATATTGAAGTGTATGTAATAAAAGAAAATCACATTAAAATTAAGTTTGACCATTGTAAATGATGTCACCTTTAAGTGATTTGAAATTGCTTCCAGCAAACAAGAGACAGAGGAATGAGGTAAACACATTTTCATGAACAGACAAAAATTGCATTTCCTCATAACAAATGTATAGACAACCAATAGTAGTCAGATTGAAAAAACAAAAATGAACTTTGAAAAGTTTACCTGATAAGATCTAGAGACGGATATGCAATATAATTGACCCTGATCTGGCATCTCGGCTGCAGTCGCTCTCTCAAAGATGTGCCGTTGCATCTCTCTGTCTTTTTTACAAATACTTTCATGGTAATTGCTTTGATGAGCTTTTTTTTCTGGTTCCAAGACTTTGCGAATTCAAGCATACTACGAGGCTGGCATCCCACTCTCACCCTTTCACTGTTGAAACTGTTAAATGTAGTCGCCTCTTCTACTCCAATAGCTTCATGTCCCGCACCTCTCGCCTGTGGAACTCCCTTCCCTACTCCTGTTTCCCTGATAGCTTTAATCTCCAACTATTCAAATGTAATGTCAATTGACATCTCCAGTTGCCTTGATCTATCCACTATCCTTCTTCTCATCCTCTCCTCTATCATTACTATCTGCTCTCACTCCAAATCCTCTGTAACCCCTTGCGTCCTAGTGGCTTCCCGCCTTGCTAGGGGTGAAATGCTTAAAAAAAAACAAAAAAAACGTATAAAACAATTGAGTTAGAATTTGAAAAAAAGCTGCTACACCTTATGTATGTGTATGTATGTGCATGTAGATATTGGCAGTGAAAGAAAAGTATTCAGTACAAACACAAAAATCAGTTACTTTTTTTACCTATACGGAGTTAATATTTACTTTGCAATTATGTTACATAAAGAGGTCATGTTTGTTGTAGTAAATAAAAACAAGTATTTCAATAAATATATTTATATAAATTTATAAAAGATATACTTAAAAAGGCATACTTAAAATAAAACTAAAAGATATACTTAAGAAAGATGAAACAAAAAGTATTCAATACTTAGAATCAAAGAGAACCAAATATTTTTTGAATAGCATTTGTAATAACAGCCTCCAATCACTTCCTATAAGTATCTGTTAGTTTCAAACATTCTTCTGATGGCATTTGTGACCACTCTTCATAGTAGATATTCTTCAGTTCACATTTTATCAGACATGTTAAGTTTCTACCACTTTTTTTTTTTTTGTTTCCCTCCTATATATATATATATATATATATATATATATATATATATATATATATATATTTTATGTTTATATGTTTTTATAGATACAAATATTTAGTAAATGCTTTGTTTATAATAAATATTTGTTTATAAAAAGAATGTTAAACATTGTCTTAAAAATAATTTTATAGATACAAATATTTATATATAAATATATATTTGTTTATATATAAATATTTGTATATATATAAAAAGAATGTTAAGTTCAAAAAAAGCTTGTCTTCTGTAGTTTTTCAAAAAAGTTTACTGCAGTAGGATATTTTCTTGACAGATGGCATTATATTGGCGGCCCTTAGACAAGAAACTGAAAATGCAACATTGTAGCAGTATCATATTATATATATATATATATATATATATATATATATATATATATATATATATATATATGTCAGTTTCCTATATATAACACTTGTTTGTTTAACAGCATATCAATTCCTTAAAATGTATACACAGTTCAGAAAAGGAAAAGCTTGCATATCTTCTGTAGTTTTATTTCAAATTGTGATAACACAGTTTACTTTGCAGTAGGATATTTTCTTGACAGATGGCATTTTAGAAACACAACATCAGAGATATGCCAACTTATTTGGTTATATTGTTTGCGGCCCTTAGACAAGAAACTGAAAATATAAAATAATTGTTGGTAATTTCTTAATATAAAAAACATTACCCTAGCAGTAGTTTGTCATATTAATAAGTATCTGGATGCTAAAGGCCACCATTTTGGGCATTTCTTGTAATTGTAGAGTCCAAAACTAACTTGTATTAATCTTGTGATGTCTGAACAAATTTAGTATTACAATATCTATACAAGTTTTTTCCTTTCCTGAAGTGTGTATACATTTTTGGTGGACTCTGTATATGTATGTCAGTTTCCTATATATAATTCTGATTTGACTTGTTTGTTTAACAGCATATCAATTCCTTATGGGTCATTTAATGTTGAAATTTAATTTTCTTGGGAGCTTTGTAAAATGATTAGGTAATGGTAATAAATTAAAATATGATAGACGTTATTTTTTGTTTTGGTGAGTTGAATACATGGTGTTTAATTTAGAGGATGTTTAATTTCGGGTTTATATGATATGAGTTTTTGTGCATATGCATGTTTGTGTGAATATGATTACGACAGGCAGTGATATGTGTATTTTATATTGTAGTTTTGTTGAAGTTATATTTTGGAATACAGTTAAATTTCTTTAAGAAATTGTAGGATATATGGATTGATGCTCTAAAAGAATTCTTTCATATTGTTTGTGGTATATAAACCTCTATGGGTTATTCAATGCTGAAATCTAAATATTTTGAACAATTTTATGGCTTCAACTAAATATTTTGAACACAACTGTATGTCTTCAATTACAGATAAAATTTACTTTTGGTCAATTTGCTATAAAATATATTGTTGGTAATTTCTTAATATAAAAATGGCATTTTTACTATAAAAGTGTATTGCATACTTTCACAGTGTTTTGTTTTTGTATGGAAGGTAATTATTTGTTAAATATTTTCCATAAGTTTTCTAATGAAGTTTTTGCCACCACCACAAGTGGGGGCCTGAAAAACAACAGCATCTAACAGGTGGTTTAATGACACTCCTCAAAGCCTCCAATCTCCTAATCAGAGGCCTATAAAAACATCCTCCAACTGCACCTTCATCAAAAAATGTATCAGCCGCAGACTATCTGAGAACATCATCTAAAATTTTCATACCCAGGACTATATATATATATATATATATATATATATATCAAATGTCAAAAACCATAATTGAACAATAGGTCCCAAGAAACAAACACAAATTACAACAGTTTACAAAAAATTTACAAATTCCTATAATTTTAATAGAAAATAGATTTTCGAAAAGAATAACAAAATAAAATTTCATTCAACAACAACAAATATTAGTTCAAAACATTAATACATTAAAACAGGGAAATCTGAAAAAACCCCTCCAATACAAAAAGTAGAGCAATCCTTTAAATATTTATTTATTATTCAGTAAATTACATTACAAACATGCATATACCCAAACAAACAACAACCAGCTTTAAAATGTAAAAATATCTTATTAAATATAAATAATTTAATAAAAATTTTTTCAACATAATTTTAATTCTTTAATGTTTCGGAAAAAAAAAAAAAAAAAAATCTTTAATAGGTGACAAAATTTAAAAAACAATAAGCATCAATGTTTAAATTTCTATTTCAACCAAATGATGAAACATAATTAAAAAAAATTCAAAATCTTAAATTTTATATAGAATGTAAACAAGATGTAAAGTTTTGCAGTGGGTATGAATGACCAAAAACCATTTTTTCCCCCACAACTACCACCACTATAACTAATTCAATACATCATTCTCCCCACCAAAACCCAAATTTTAAAAAATCTGCAATCAGTTTTCTAATGTAAAACTCACATTATATATATATATATATATATATATATACATTTATCTCATTGTTCTCATTTAAAAATATATATAAGTCACCACACATATACTCAAAATATTTTTCAAAGCAAAAAAAAAAATTTGACCAATTGAATAACAGACAAAAAATTTATTTAAGTGATTTCAGAGTGATAAGTTTCTCATTGACGACCATTATATATATGTGTCACTTAAACACACATAACCAACTTCCATCACCCATAAGAACAATCTTTGTAGATAACACATTCTTATTGAGAACATCCAGTTGCACAAAAACATTTGAAAATTCATGGCACTTTTTTAATGTAGTAAAGGGTTGTCTTGGCTGTATTTGGAAAGTGAACAAAAGCTCAATTAATAATGAAATTACTTCTAATTTCACATAAAAAAGCATAAATATACAATCTTCATTATCCCACCAAAATTTTTAAAAACCTTTGAAAATGACTAAAGAAGTAGCCTTCAAACAAGAAATCTTCTCAAGACATTATAGAAACTGAATAAAAAATTTATGAAATATGCCTTGTGTGATATAATCAATGAAACATGCATGTAATAAGATTGATACCTATATATATATATATATATATATATATATATATATGGGAAATTTTATGGCTGTGGAAAAAGTTTACTTGTGATGTGTTTCATCCTTCAGGACTTCAGGCTAAAAGTCATTAATACTACATCCAAAACAATAAAAGACTTACTCAATACTAAACTAAACAATAAGCTAAAACCTGAAGAAGTTTATTCCATTGCCTGTAATATTTATCACAAAAAATACATATGAGAAACCTCAAGGAATCTAAATAAAAGATTATATGAACACAAAAGGGACATTTTAAAATGTATTGGTTGCCCATCATAACAAGACTGACCACAACTTTGACATAAAAAATGCTACCATGATCAAGGAGAAAATAATTCACTATGATGTAAATGTTTAGAGAGTTCCTTAATCACCAAGTTAACTACAGTAAATTTGTGCAATGGTTCTTAAAACATTTCACCATTCCTGGCACAGTTTGGAATACATACTTACAAAAGTGACTGATAGAAAAAGACTCGAAATGAAGTCAGCTGAAAGAAAGAAATTTTCAAAAATTCTAAAATTCCCAGCACCCTTCTGCCATGTGCATATGTAGTTCTACCAAGATAACAAAATTAGTCTGATAAGTTCTGAAGGACAAAACATGTCCCAAGTAAACTTCTTACACTTTTCATAAAATTTCCCCTGTTCGTGATATATCAAAATATATAATATCACTATTTCATATATATATATATATGTGTGTGTGTGTGTGTGTGTGTGTGTGTGTGTGTGTGTTGGTGTGTGTGTGTGAAGACATGCACTCATATGCATGAGTTAATTATAGAAAATGATTAAAAACAGAAATCTTCAAGAGCTACAGGGCAGACAGTCATCCTTACTTTTGGTAAGGATGACTGTACATCACACTGTACACCAATCTGGACAACTGCATGAGTTAGTATGCCCAATCAGGTAGAAGCACATATGAGTTGAGGAAATCAAAATATACAATGATTTGCTGACTGGAAGTTATTGGTTAGATTTCACAATTTTCTCTTTTAGTCAAGCCTTTGTCAACTGAAGAGATTCTTGTCTCACTTCTGCTGGATTAACTCCTATTTACTCAAACACACTTGGGCATTCTAACAAGAACCAATTAGTTTTGCTACCAAAAGGGAACAGTATTTATGCATACAAATCCAAATCTATGTACATTGGACATGCATATGCTAGAAATGGAGAGAGTTCTATATTCTAATTCATTATATATATATATATATATATATATATATATATATATTCGCATACACATATATATATATATGTATTCACATACACATATATATATTTACATACACACATATATATATATTTACATACACACACACATATATATATATTCACATACATATATATTTTCAAAAACATATATATATTAACATACACACATATATATTCACATGCATACATACATACATATATATATATATATATATATATATATATATATATATATATATAAATATTCGCATACATATATATATATTCACATATATATATTCACATACATATATATATATATACACACACACACATATATATATATTTATATATATATTCACTTACATATATATATATATATATATATATATATATATATATATATATATATATATTCACATAGATATATATACACACACATGGTGCAATGGATAAATTGTCAGCTAAATTATGCAAAAATGAAAATAACACTGACATTTCATTTTAACAGGTACATTTACCAAAATTGCACAAAAATATCTTAAAGACTTAATTTATTCTATAAAATCATCATTGGCTTCAACTACCCCTGCCAGATGACTCTGGAATTTTCTGTAAGTCTTCTGGATGATTTAAGTTTGTGAATGCTGCCATAATCCTGCCTTCAGTTCATCTTTGGTTTTACAAGGAGTTTTATTGGTCAACTATACCCCACACATAATAATCAAGGGGGTCACACTCTGCAGAGTTAGGTGGCCACATGCAAGGGGTTATGAGGTTGCATAAGTTTTCTGTCAGCCATGACTGGATTCTTCTGCTTGTGTGGTATGGTGCAGAAATAGGGTCTTCCAACAGCCACCTCCTTGACCCAGGGCAACACTACCTTCTCAAGGTACTATGTAGGCCTCCATGTTGAGTCTGAGGCCCTTGTAGAATCTTCCACATAAGCCTTTCACCCCTTTTGGAAAAAATGTATTATTCCCAAAATAAGTCTTAACCAATCACCACTTCGTTTCAGTAAATTCAATCTTCTATTGGTTATGAAACACTAAATTGTAATCAAAACAGACCCTTTTTTCTTGCTGAAACTCCCTGGAGCCAATTTTTAAACACCAAAGTCTATATAAACAACTGCATGACTCAATTCAAGTCAGTCAGTCATCAAGTTTTGCAAGATGCTACCAAACTCTACATGTGTCAATTTACTTACTCAATATCGCTTTAAAATTCTCAACAAACTCAACACAGCACTCAATCGACAATTGTCCACATGGTAATCAAATTATAATTGACTTAAAAAGTGAATCTTTTCACTACACAAAAAGTAATTGTACAATTCATCAATTTAGTCAGTTAAAGGCAAACAACTCTTCACAACTTAAATTCTAACTAACAAATAACACATGCATATGCACTAATATTTGAACGAACACATTAGAGATTTTCCTTGCAGAAACCAAATTATTTTAATTTCACTAACAAATCAAAACCATTAACTTTTATTGACCAAATTTCTGCATGGACATTCTTTATAACCTTGTCTCAATTGCCACAATCAGCAAACATTCTGTTATCCTTGCATGTATATCTATTGTATATATAAAAATCTCTTTATTGTTGGATCTCTAACCACTGTTTTTAGTAATTTCTTACAATGCAAATTGTCCTTATATTTTTTTTTGATCTACGTGTTGTGGAATAATGCATAAGTACACATAATCTTGGTCTTATATAAATTACCTTCTGATACATTTTCATTCAACTACAACCTGCAACACCCTCACCAACAAAGTCAGGAGTACTTTTCTTATCAGAATGATCCATGTGAGTTTTCTGATCTGCTGTACATTCGTAATCACAATTAGACTCATCCAACACTTTCCAAATCCTGTGCACTGTCCTCAAATTCACACCCAAATGCTCTGAAATGTTCATATTTGAGTTTCTGGCATGAATGCCAAGTGGTACAGCATGCCATTACCAAATTTCTGCTATACCGTTTAGTCAACAAAGTTAAAAACAAACAACATGAAAAAGAAGAAGAAGAAGAAGAAGAAGAAGAAGAAGAAGAAGAAGAAGAAGAAGAATTAAATTAAATTAAGCATGCAAACGGTTACAGAGTGTGAATGTAAGAGTAAAGAGGGGTATGGAGGAAAGGATAAAGAGAAGGATAGGGGTCAAGATCAAGCCATCTGAATTGAAACTGCATTTAAACTTTTGAATATTATAGTTAGCAGAGAAGCAAGTAAGAGGAAGGGAGTTCCACTGTTGGGAAGTGTGAGAAAAGAAGCTGCTGGAGTAGAAGAGGCAATCGCATTTAACTGTTTTGACAGTAAAAGGGTGAGAACGATATGCCAATCCTAGTAGCATGCAGTTGGGGCACCAGTCAAAGGACAGAGGGAAGCCACATTACATCTGTGAGAAAGTAACTGGAGTCAAGATGCCAAGTCAGGACCTATCAGATTGCATATCCATCTTTGGATCTTGTTGAGAACCTTGAAATTAACATAAGGAGCACCAGACCATATATGGCAACAGTATTCAATGCAAGAACCAATGGTAGATTTGAAGGATGGAATCAGACAAGAAAAAACATTCTGGCATGACACAGAGAACCAACTTTCCTTGCAGGAGATGTAGCTATATGTATAATCTTCATAAACAAAGATTCATATATATATATATATATATATATATATATATATATATATATATATATATATATATATATATATGGTGGCCTGACGATTGTATCTAGCATGAAACAGACTGTCGCCTCTAAGTGTTGACTTCTATGTTCACTTTTATATTTACACACACTCTATCTCTGATATTGAGCACTTTATCCCATAAATATAGCACATCTTAAGACTATATTTCTTCATATATATATATAACATTCAAAAACAATGATTTATATATTATTATTATTATTACATCAACTCATCAGAAAACTTGATTTTGATGGTTAACCATTTTGTATATTTGTGAGAAATCTTTTTTGTATGTTTTATTAAATGTTATGGTCAAGGAAAATTTATATGTTTTTTTTCTTTCAGTTTTTCTATTATGGGAACTACAATTTAAGTGAATAGTTTGGTGGCCTTTCCCAGCATGCTTATATATGTGGAGACTCAAGCTTGTAAATGTCAGGATGCTAGAAAATGTTCATCCAAAAATATCCAGCATATTTGATAAATTATTTTATTCATACAAAGTCATTCATTCATGAAAACATTATATATTCCTATACATTCCTATTCAGTGAAAGCTGATATTCCACAATGAAAGATGGATTCCCATTTTGATTTAGTTAATTTGGCAAGAAAGTTTTGCTATCTTTAATTGCTGAAACCACTGACTAGGCAAAGAGTTTCACATGAAGTGAAACAAGAGAGCTAATAGAATTTCACTCACAGTTCCTTGATCATTTTTTGTATCCCATTTACATTTAGGGATGGATGAAACCCAGAAAAGCATTGTTTCAATTCCATTTCCATAGCTACAGAAAATTCATCATAAAGAGTTCCTTTTGAATTCCAAACATTTTTTCTTATTTACATCAATATTTCAAAAGTTGATGCAGTTGTTTTTTTATAAATAATCTATAAATGGCAGGATATGTGTGTGTGTGTGTAATGAATGAACAGCCACAATTTTTGACAGATTTGCACCAAAATTGACATGCACATGCTCCAAGTTATCGAGATGGCCAAGACCAACTTTTCATATCCTAAAGCCCATCGATACTTTTTTTGGTTTTCAGTCCCATGGATGCAATGTTGAAAGATCATCATTTCTCTATCAATACTTCTATTCCAAATGTTTAGATGCTCCTCATTCTTGAGTCATCCTCATTCCCTTGTCTTTTGGCAAAAAAGATGCTCCACTTGGAAAACTTCTTCCCAAGAACTGCTCTTTTGTGGGACAGTCTCCCACATACATCCTTCTCAGAATAGTACAAACCTCTCAAGTCAAAGGTCAGTCAGTTTCTATCTCCCATGTCCTTGCAATGGTTTTAAAATAGATGATTGTAAAATATACTATTATTTTAGAATATATATATATATATATATATATATATATATGTATTAAGAAACAGGAAAATTACATTAGAAACAAAAAAAATGAGTATTGGACTGTTATGTAATTTCCAGTTTTCAGTCCTCTTGTATAGCAATGTATGCTGGATAATCTTCTTGCAGATTAAGAAGAGACTTGATACTACAGAAATGTGGTTCTACAGAAAGATGCTGAGAATACCATGGACTGAACATGTGAATAATGAGAAAGTTTTAAGGGAAAATGGAAATGTATAATTACAAAAAGATAATTGTAATTTCTCACGCATATAATGAGGATAGAGGGCTCAGTAAGTTTAATATTAACTGGACATATTGAAGGCAAGATGGAATGATAACAGTAGTGAATGACCTACCTAACAAACATGTGTAAATGGTTGGTAGAACAGGAATTAAGAGAGACAATAAAAAAACAGGACTTACTAAGAGCTACAAAAGACAAGACAAGTTGTGAAGAGCCATGATTGCCTGTATTATTTGGGTGGATACTTAATATTTCCAGTTTATACAAATATAGTGATCATTATGTAATGACTTTAAATGTAAACAATTTATTTCATTTTTGTTAGTCACTTATCTAACATGAATTATAGTAATAGTTCTATATTTTCATACCTCATTGGAAGGTACATGTACCATATATGCCAGTGTACAAGACAACCTTTTAACCTTAAAGAAATCCCCCTAAAATAGGCAACTGTTTTATACTCCAGGTAAAAATTATGAACCTTAAATCCTGTAGTTTATGGTAAGCTGTTGGTATTCAAGAAAAGTAGAATGAATGGATGTTTTGTGGGAAAAAATTATTCAGGCTATTGTAATACTGAAAACACAGACCCCCATCCCTCATGAGGTATTATTGATTGTGGTAGTTAATTGACAATATCTCTACACTATTTTTTCATTAGAATTTGAGTGAAAAGTAATATATGCTTACTAAATTTATTTAATAAATTCAGTACAATACATTTTAAAATATGATTTGGTTGGTGTCGGCTTGTATGGTGAATATAGCCAGAAACACACAATTTAGCATGAAAATTTGGGGGTTATCTTATATGTCCAGTTACCTTGTATGCCAGCATATATAGTAACATACAAATCAAAACCTAATTCTTATAATAAAATTAAAATTTTACGTACAGGAATTATTTCAGAGTAATTAACTGAACATTTAGCGTTGTCGTTGCTCAAAATTTATAAAATCTTCCTCTTCAAAGAGTTTTTCAGTAAAACAGATTTCTCAAGTCCAATGTTATTGTTCTTTCTAGTATTGATGGGAATTTCCTTCCAAAGCTTTTGTTTTGGATAGTGTGGAAAGTTAATATCTTCATTATATAATTATTTTATTTTCCAGTTACATGTTTTAACAACTTTTGTTGTTGCTGGCATTGGAAACATACTAGTGATGTGCTTTTTGTTATTTGATAAATGTCTTGCGATTTTGTACTGATTGTCCAGCTTGATAATTAGTCAAGATTATTAGGTTACGTTTAATTTAGTAGAAAACCGTTGTCTTTAGAATGTGAATTAATTTTTCAGTGCCAATAAATACTAAAGTTGTTCTGAAGAATTTGCTTTGCTTTTCATATTATGTTGAAAACATCAATAAGGACTGAAAAAAGATAAACATTTAACCCACATGAGGATTGAATTCTTAGAAAAACAAGTCAGTCATTCTTTCCAATTATAGACATCTTTTCTATAGAAATGATTTCTAATGTTCATAACCCAATCAAGGTCAAATATTGAGTGACCTAACTCTCTAGATGTTTAAGTCTTCCAATTTGTTTACCAAATTCCAGGTTATTGCTTGATATATTTGTGTTTGTGCTATGATTGTTGTTGAACAAGAAATCAATCAATCAATCAATCAATAGCAAATCAGGAATTCCACAGAGAATAATGAATCAAGAATTTTCTTTTTTGTTCTTGGTATTAAATTTTTATTGATTGTTCCGGGGCCTTTTATATTTCTGATTACAGAAGCTTACAACTTAAACAAAGAAAACAATCTTAGATTTCAAAAAGGTGCTGTAGGGATCAATTCTGATTGGACTCTTCACTCAATAAACCCACTCTTTTCAACCTAGAGCATTCATTCATTATACCTGACCCACTTCCCAAAATCTGACCAAACTTCAGGATTTCTTTATGTTTTAATACATTCTTGGTCATGCCAAGAATTTTTCAAGGACCCCTCATAACCAGATAGTCTTGTTAAGATTGCTATGATATATCATGGCTTATATTGTGCTTTTGGTTAATGATACCAATAAGATATCACAAATATAAAAATTTCTGAAGCTAGGAAAGCTTTTGTAATTATAAACTTCCAATAACAAATTTTAAAATTGCTTTTGGTCTCTTTATGCATGATGCATTCTACATGCAAATTGCATTTCTTAAATTATCCTCTGCTTGACTTTATTTATTGTCAGGAATTTTTAATAAAAAGGTTGGCAGCATTGGTATGCCCAACATTATGCAATGTCAAGTGGATCTGTCAGCCAGTTTGGGGATATTTCTTATTTTCCACTGTTCCAAATTATATGCGACATGAGCCATAAAGCATTTTTAAAGGTAAAAGAACAACAGAAATTGTTAAAACTCTTGCAAAAGACCATCACTGTGTATAGGAAATTGAACATAGAAAAGACTATACTGGGATAGTTTTGCATATTCTTACAAAACTAAAAACTTGAGTTATGTATTTTGCTGTTTATAAGATGCATTTTTTCCTCAGAAAAATCTCCAAACCCCCCCCACCATCCTATTAATTGAAGGATGGTGACAAGGGTTAACTTCTTTTCTAATTATTAAATTCTAAATAGTTACCATAAATTTGGTACTTTTTCTCAGTCTGTGAGGAATTTATCCTGATGAACCAGGTATTTATGCTGAAACATAATATTCAGTGGGTAAAATTGGGGATAGTGGACTATAAAGTAGAAGGAGAAGTTTTTTTCTACCCCAATTTCTTCCTTCAAAATTTGGTGGAGAGACATCTAATGTATCAGAGAATCTTATAAACCATGAAATACATTAAATAGCTTTGTCAGATTAAGACACTCATTTAGACATCATGCACGGTACCAAACCTGTTCAGAAATATCTAAACTGTCAGCTACATATGACTCAGAACAATGATCACATCTCATGGACTGGCACTACAGAATCACATAAACTATATCACTTGAGAATTTTCAACAGATATAATAATTAAAACAGCACAAGAAGAAAATAATGACATAGGAAAAATGTTCATGCTTTCCACTATTTCACAAGGTTTATAGGAATCCCTCATCAATAGTGGAAGGAGCAATAACAGTTAGTGGATTTGAGAAACCCATTTTCCTGAAAAATTGTTGTTATAGAAAATTTTATAAATATCAAGTGATAGTGGCATTGGCTGCTTAGTCAATGAATCCTGAATGTTTCCTTATAAGGAAACAATATCAATATTATGTTACAATCAAAAAGTTAATTTTAAACCCAGCTGCATGCAGTGCACATGATGACAAAGGGAAGATTTACTGGATGAATGGAAACTTGCTTGATCACAGAGATACAAAGGTAATGTTAACTGTTTCCCTACAAGGAAAAATTCAGTATACATTGATAGAGCAGCCAGTACTGTTTTCAGTTGAAAACAAATTTTTCAAGTCTGATGGCCTTTCCGGTATTGATGGGGGTTTCCTTCTGAACCTTCAATTTGAAGTGGTGTGGAATTTTAACATCTTCATTATATCATTATCTGAGTTACAGGTGATATCCATTATAGTTGTTGCTGCTCTTAGAAGTCCTCAAGTGATGTGGTTTCTGTTATTTGGTCCAATTCTTTGTTTGTGATTCTGTAGCACCAGTCCTCCTATGTTCAAAGAAGGATGAACTTTGCCAAGATTGTCAGGCTTTACTCACTCAAAACCTCTTTTCACCATTGATCTTGGGAAACGGTTGTATACAGCAGGCAGTTTAAATATTTCTGAACAGGTTTGGCACCATCTATCACATTCATGTTAAAGTTTTGATCTGATAAGGCTATTTAAGAATATGACTTGAGTTTTCTGGTTGATGTTTTGGTTCTGTAGCAGTTTGCAGTGTTGCGTGAAACTATCTTTGGAACAGCCTATTTTATGTTCAATGTCTTTTTCTCCTATACTTTGTTATAGCTGATCCATATATTGATGTATCTGAAATGTTTACTATTTACTAATTTCACATCCTGAATTCTTATGATGGATTCAGGTTAGATGCTATCACTGCTTTCATTTCAATTCCAGATCATAGTTTCTGTTTTATAAAAAGCTTTATCTTGAGTTCCATATCTTGGAACACTTGATAGAGGATTCTGATTTTCTGTTCAAGATCAGTCTTATCCCAAATATGAACACCTATGTCATCAGTAGAGCACCCCTCATCATCAATACATTGACCTCAGGAGAGAAAGCAGGATCATTGTCTTCTATTAGTAGACTTGTTTGGGATGCGGTATGGAATGTTTAAACGTTCAGTGTGCATCACATCACTTCTGTGTTTGTAAAAGCACAGGAGATAGTCTAAGAAAAGATTAAATTGAAGACTGAGGCCCTCATTTTATCCTTATGTTTCTGATGAAACTTGAAATGTTTCTGTATTGGGGTCATCACAAGACATGTAAGATTCTGTAGATCAATCCATTTCCTCTATTAGATTGATGCATTCAGTGGATTCCGAGCTTGGAAGATGGTTTTCTAATGAATGAGAAGAAATTTCTATTGATGTGGTCATATGCTGCTGTAAGGTCAACAATGCAGGTATACTTTTATAAAACAATAAGAGCCTACCAAATATAATGTTTATTAATACTTTCACTATAATAGATCCAATTGAGATACCTCTGTATTGGTGAGGGTATTGAAGGCTACCTTTCTAAGGGATACCTATTGGAATATATTTTATAGTCTGAACATGTGACTGAAAATGTTTGTTCAGACCAGGACATTTTTCTGTTGGGGTTTTGATTGTATTATATTGTTTTTTTCAATTTCCTACACATTTTAATATATTGTCTGTGCTGTTTGGCTTTATTTCATTTCCAATTTTCCAGAGATACCATTTTCTCAAAGAACTAATTTCTTTATTTTCTTTGTTGTTTGATATTTTCCCTTCTGTTTTTTGCCTCTTCCATTTCTTTGTTTTTTGTATCAGTTTTTTCAACTCAAGGGTGTATATTTTTCTTTCTAGTTCTTTTTGGGTGGGGGTCTCATGTGATTCAGCTAATGGTGATATGTTACCTTTATAAGATTCCTCTATGTTTTGATCTAGATTTACTGACATCAATTTGGACTAATTTATTTCTAAATTTTAAAAGTACCCTTTCATTTTTATGGGCTTGAATGTTATACCTTGGGGTTTTCTTTGGTTTATGAGGATGGAAGCAAACTATTTTGTTGCCTGATGCTGTAAGTTTACTTACAAGTAATCTGTGATCTGATTCAAAGTTGGATTTGTGTACTTTAACATCTGTCACAGACTGCCTAATCCAAGAGTCTGAGATGTTGATGTCAATAATATTTTTTGTTACATTATCCGGGTTATGCCATGCAATGCAGTGCTTCATGGGGTGATCAAACCAGGTGTTAAGGATGGAGTAACTTTTGAGTAACAAAAATTTAACAATAGTTCTCCATTGTTGTTTGAGGCTTCTGTTTCAAAAGGTGATGTCTTCTTACTATCAAAGGAGAAGTGGCAATTAAAAATGCTTGAAGTCATCCACTTAAGAGTAGCAAAGTTATTTGTTGTAACTGGAAATCCAAATATACCTAAAACTTTGAAATGTTGTATCCAAAACACTCCAGAACGCAGATCAAACCTGTTCTTTATACATCTGAAGTCATGTAATGCTTAATTTTTTGAACAGTAAATTATATATTACATATTACTTCTCTTTGATTGTCCATTGAACTATATATATTCTTGCATAGATATATACCTAAAGTATTTATTATATAGTCTCTGTTATTACTTGTTGCTACCGCTTACATACTATTTCTTTTAAGGATATGGGTGATCATAGCTCCCAACAACTTCCTATACCTTGTAGCCATTAGAAACATTTCTTTTTTTGAAAAACATCCTACCCATCCATTCACACAATATTAGGTAGGAGGTTCATATTGCCCTTGATATGCCCCCTGAGTGTCAATTTCTTCCTTATTATATGTCCAAGAAATTCTAGCTGTCTGTTCCTGATTCTGGATAGAAGTGTCCTTTTCCTTTTCATTTTCCTGAAGACTTCTTTATGGTTTTACACACTCCATGTAATTCTCACCTTCCATCTGTAGAACCATATTTCTATTGTTGCCAATCTTCATCTTTGGGTAGATGGTCCAACCTGATCCATATGGACCTCCAATCGGTTGTTAATTGGGGCAAGAATTGGCTGGTCAACTTTAACGCCTCAAAAACTAAACTACTCTCTATTAATCAGCATAGAGATCCTTCCCTGCCCCCCCCCATTAGAATGTCTGATAGTCAACTTCTTCAGAGCAACTCCCTGCGTCTGCTCGGTCTCACGTTGACTGCTGACCTGAGATGGAACAAATTCATTGAGTCAATTGCTTCTTCCACCACGAGGAAAGTTGGCTCTCTGTGCCGCGCCAGGAAATTTTTCTTCCCAGAATCGATACTTCAAATATACAAATCAACCATTCACCCTTGCTTGGAGTATTGCTGCCATATATGGTCTGGGGCACCTTCTGTTTACCTCGGAGTTCTTGACAAGATCTAGAGACAGATATGTAATATAATTGGCCCTGATCTGGCATCTCGTCTACAGTCACTCTCTCACAGATGCGTCATCACCTCTCTCTGTCTTTTCTACAAATACTTTCATGGTAATTGCTCTGATGAGCTGCTTTCACTGGTTCCCAGACGCCATGAATTCAAGTGCCCTATGAGGCTGGTATCCCGCTCCCACCCTTACACTGTAGAAACTTTTAAATGTAGCTGTCTCTTCTACTCCAATAGCTTCATACCTCACACCTCTCGCCTGTGGAACACCCTTCCCAATTACTGTTTCCCTGAGAGCTATAATCTCCTATTCAAATGTAATGTCAATCAACACCTCCAGTTACCTTGATCTACCTACTATCCCTCTCCTCATCCTTTCTTCTATCACTCCTATCTGCTCTTGTTCCAAATCTTCTGCAACCCCCTGCATCCTAGTGGCTTCACGCTTTGCTGCTTAAAAAAAAAATTCAATTCTTCATTTATTATTACAAACTTATACTATACAAAATACTATTCCTATACGACTCTATAATACATTGGTTTGAAAATTGTCAGCTACCCTATGATCCATTAATGATTCATAGTTATGTTATGGCTTACAACATTTATGGTTAGTTATTTTTATGATGGAAAGTGGAATTAATAAACCAAATTCAAATTTGGTCCCAGGTTTAACTTTTGTAGGTAACATAATGCTGAGAAACTAATCTGAGATCAATTTGCTTTTAGAATGACCTTTTATATGTTGAAATAAAAGGAACTTATTGATAGTTCTGCCTTGGAGTACATTCTGTGCTGTTTAATTATGCACATAAAATAATAATGCTAACTATTGATATATGTAAAATTATATAATTTAGTAGGAATCCACTACCTTTGCACTGTTACGTTTCTAGATATTTCAACAAAATGCCTTACCATTGACATAACATAGTGACTAATAGAGAAAAGAGTAGATGAGCAAGCACTTAGACAAATCACTCTCCCATAACTACAGCTTACTATCTTAATACTTATTTTTTTATGTGTCCTGTCTCTTTATGACATTTGCGATCATGGCTCTCCCTAACTTCCTATCCTTACAGCAACAAAGGATAGGAACTTATGGGGAGCCATGATTACCAATGTCTGTCCTCTTACTTCCAATCCCTTTTCTGCTACCCATTTACACAAGCCTATAACATAAGATACTCAATGATGACTCCTGCATTCAATCTGTCCTGTGAATATTACATTCTCTAAGCCTTCTTTCCTCATTATATTTTCTGATTGTCTTTTTTATTTACATTTTCATCATTACTCATAGGTTTTATATCTATAATTATCATCATCCTATATAACCACTTTTCTTGCCTTGTGTCTTCTCTTCAGCTGTGTGGAAATTGTCAAGCATTTACTGCCATATAGGAGGACTGATATTACATGGAGGTACAGTATTCCTTTCTTTACTTCTAATGAAATTTTCCTATTTCTCAATACTTTGTGGGCTTACAGCCATATCACATTTGAACACTGGTTCTCGTATGATCACCAAAGTTAAGCAACATTGACCTTGGTCACAAATCAGTGACTGCTTGGGAATACCAGGTGCTGTAAGCTCAGATATGCAGGTGGTGTAATGGATAAGGGCTGAGAATTGTTAATCTGAGAGTCAAGTTCCAATTCCAGTTGGGTTCGTTATATTCACTTATGTGCAAATACTCCTGAGAAAGGTATGAATCCATCTCTTCTTCACCCAGCTATGGGTTAATTAGAAAAACTTGTATTACTAAACAAATATTATCTAAAAAAAAAAAAATTGCAATCTTAAAATATTTTTCTGGCATTAAATAACTTGAAAAGGGTTGATAAACTATACAAGATAATCAATACTTTTAGTTTTTTGAATTTCAGTATGCCTTTCTGTATCAAATTGTCTGTTAAAATTATTCTAAGATATTTAAAATTCTCAGATATTTTAAAAATTGCTTCATTCTGCTGCATCCAATTTCTTGCTGGCATCTTGGGCTATCCCTCTTGCTAACATAGCAACCCTATAAAAATAACAGGATTATTTTCTACAAATTGCAATGTATTTCCAAAACGTTTCAGCTAAAAAAACTTCAGCTACCAGGGATTCCAAGCCATCTACATTTTATTTTTAAATTTTTTAATTAATCGTCATTAAATATGTTGTAATGATTGATTTATTGCTGATTAAAGTAAACATTGAAGTTGACAGTTTAGTTCTTCATTATAATTAATTTCATTTTTTTTTTTAATTCCATCCAAAATTATATGCTTTTTTTTTTATAAAAAAATAGAAATAATTTAGATATAATTTTTATTTTCAAGTTTAATTACATTTTTAAAATTCATTTCCCACTGAAATTTTTTTTGGAAATACCTTGTTGGCTTTCTGTTATCTTTGGATTCCATCATCCACAGGGGCGTCTTGAAACTTATTTACTACTGATAAGAAGCAGGCCCTACTGCATTTATATCTATGATTAATCTGTATTTATTTTGTACTTTTTGTAAATTGGAGATCTTATCAGTAGCTTCAATAGATGAAAAATTAGGAAATCCATATGAAGTTTAAACCTATAAATTTCCCATTAACAAATAACTGTTTGTCTATGAAACAAAGTAACAGTATAAATGGTTGTCATACTATAACAAGATTGAAGCAAGATTAAAATAAGTATAAGACTTAAATATAAACAATGCACTTACAAATGAAAAGACTTGAAGCAACAGAAAAATGTTTCTACAGAAGGTTAGTGAGAATATCATAGACTGAAAATGGAAACAAAAAGGATACTTATACTTAGAATCAGAAAGAGTTGAAATTCCTAGGATGCATAATGAGGAAAAGGACTTGGAAAATATGACACTCACAAGGCATACTAAAAGCAAAAAGGATAGAGGGAAACATTAATCTACCTAACAAGCCTGATGGCAGAATGTAGTGATAGTGAAAAGAAACATTACAAAGCTACAAAAGATAGGAAGTTGTGAAGAGCCATGTGAAGCAAAGTAGTTAGAATGCTAGCATTTCAACCATGAGACCTAGGCTAAAATCTCATCATGGTCAATTTGTCAAGCCGGAGACCTTGATAATATCAGTCTTGAGAAAACAATCCCAGCATGCAGCACTGTAGAAAAATGCTCGATAACTATAGTACAAGTTGACATAATACTAGAGTGAAATTATGTAGATGAAACAGTTCAGAAGCCTTTGATGGTTTAGTTCATACAAAGTTACAAGACATTGGGACTTGTTCAACAGCTGATCACACCAGATTATATGCTCTCTCTCTCTCTCTCTCTCTCTTTCTCTCACAGAACCTGTAACTAATATCAACTCAGCATAGTTACATTATAAACCACTGAGCAGGCATCTGCAACAGGGATACACTATTCAACCTAGTTGTAAATAAGATTATTATTATTATGGCCATGTATTTATAGTGGTTTTGTTTATATGTGCATTTCCTTGATGTGTTACTCTGAATAGATGCATATATAAATGTGTTTGCTCTGTGCATTTTCATGTGTTTTTATTAAATATGTGCAAAAGTTTCCAACATAGTTTTCTTATGAAAAAAGCTTTTATATGCAAAATTCTTATCACTCACTCTGAAAAGTGTGCATTCAGTCCAATATTATGAGATTATATTATTATTATTGTTAACATCTTATATGGATGTACAGGCATTTAGTTATTATTATTAACATCTTATTTGGTATTGTTAACATATAGATGTTCTTTATTTAACGGTTGCATATTAATTTGCCAAATTAATTCTGCATTCTTGATCTGTTTTTTTTTTTGAAAGGTTATTTACCAGTTTCTTATAGAGCCTTTTATTTATCAACGATAAAATTTTATGTAAGAAGTTGAATGAGCATATAACTGGTTAACATTGTGTTAAATTACCTCTCTACCCGTTTTAGCATTTACTTATTTGGAAAGTTGAACGTCAGACTTCGATACATCTTACACAATAATCTAACAACTTGTATCTGTTCATGAGGAAATTGTATAGGATCTATATGCATCAACTTTGTGTCATGACTTACATTATAAATTTTTTTTTTGCTGGGTTTGAATTTAGCATAGGTCACATTCGATTGATTAATCACGGCAAGGCCCACAAACCTATTTTTTAAAAAAGTATTCTGCTTTTGAAATTAAATTAATCTTTCACTCAACAGTAGTCTGACATCACCAAAGGAGACACATTTGTGGTATTGAAACATGGTTGTAATCATGTAGCAATTTTAACATGTTTTTGTTTTAATATACTAAAATAAATAATGTTTAGCTCTACTCTGTATTCTTTTTTTTTTTAAGCATTACACCCCGAGCAAGGTGTGAAGCCACTAGGATGCAGGGGGTTGCAGAAGATTTGGAGTGAGAGCAGATAGGAGTGATAGAAGAAAGGATGAGGAGAAGGATAGTGGGTAGATCAGGGTAACTGGAGGTGTCGATTGATGTTACATTTGAGATTACATTATAGTTGGAGATTATAGCTCTCAGGGAAACAGTAATTGGGAAGGGTGTTCCACAGGCGAGAGGTGTGAGGTATGAAGCTATTGGAGTAGAAGAGATGGCTACATTTAAAAGTTTCTACAGTGTAAGGGTGGGAGCAGGATGCCAGCCTTGTAGGGCGCTTGAATTCATGTAGTCTGGGAACCAGTGAAAGCAGCTCATCAGAGCAATTACCATGAAAGTATTTGTAGAAAAGACAGAGAGAGGCGACAGCACGTCTGTGAGAGAGCAACTGTAGACGAGACGCCAGATCGGGGCCAATTATATTACATATCCGTCTCTGGATCTTGTCAAGAACTCCGAGGTAAACAGAAGGTGCCCCAGACCATATATGGCAGCAATACTCCATGCAAGGGTGAATGGTTGATTTGTATATTTGAAGTATCAATTCCGGGGAGGAACCCTCTTTTAAATTAAATGGTACATACAGTGGAATTATACTCCATTTGTTCTCATTTTACCTGGATATATACAAATATATATATATATATATATATATATATATATATATATATATACAGGGTGCAATGGATAAATTGTCCTCGAAATTACGCAAAAATAAAAATGACACTAACAACTCATTTTAACAGATATATTTACCAAAATTACACAAATGTATATTGAAACAGTAAAGAGTAAATCACATTGGGCTTCAACCACGGTCCCCAGATGACTTTGGAATCTTCTGCAACTCTTCTGGATGGTCTCCTTGTTAAATTTGCTGAATGTTGCCATAACCCTTGCCTTTAGTTCATCTTTGGTGTTAGGTGTTTTGTTGGTCACTCATTCAACTGTGCCCCACACATAATAATCAAGGGGATTGCTGTCTGGGGAGTTAGGTGACCACATGTAAGGAGTGATATGGTCACAGACATGAGAGGGTTCTCCTGCTTGTGTGGCATGGTGTAGAGTCCAGTTGCCAGACATAGTGTCTTCCAGCAGCCACCCTCTTGACCCAGGACAGCACTACCTCCTCTAGGCCCTTGATGTAGGCATCCATGTTGAGTCTGAAGCCCTCAACAACAAATTCAGGAGTTCTTTTCTCCTTAGAAAGATCAGCATGAATTTTCTGAGCTACCATACCATCATAATCACAGTTAGACTCATCAACTCTTTTCAAATCCTCTACACTGTTCTCAGATTGACTTCCAAACACTCTGAAAAGTTCGCATTGGAGCTTTCAGCATGCATGCCAAGCTGTACAGCATAGTGTTCCCAAATTTCTGGTAGGTTGAATTGTGTCATGGTGCTCTTTTTCTCACAGATGGTGCCCAGCTGACCCTACTATACTGTGTAGTCAACAAAATCAAAAACAAATAACAGGCATACACAAAATTCAAAATATAAAATAGTGACAATTTACCCATCGCACCCTATATATAAGTAAAGGATTGTTATTATTTATTAATCTGACAGATTTTATTACAAAACAGATATGTATATTTCAAGAGTCGTAGAAAGATTTCTGTTTATGAGGCACTTCTCCACAATGCATGATCACTGACGCACTTTGTGGCTGATATGGTTTAAAGCACTTCAGCTGTAATGATGACTTCCTCTGCCCAGTGGGATGCAGGTTTGAATACTGCTAGGGAGTCCATATTTTTCTAATATTCAGGTCAGTAGATGAATAAATATATTGTTTAATAAATGAACAGAACATCTACTCAAATATGGGTGTCCACTAAAAATAATATTTAAGTAATAAAATTATATATAGTGTGTATTTTCTTTTTAGCGCTGTGTCCATTAAGAGCCTGGATACTCATGTCTCTCCACAACTTTCTATCCATTTTGGATCAAAGCAATGTCTGTGCTGTTATTATCTCTCCCAGTCATTATTTACTCAAGCTCATTAGATTAGTCTCTCTTTCTCTCTGCTTCTCTTCCCACCAAGTTAGTCCTATGAATGTGAAATTCTCCAAGCCATCATCCTTCATTATGTGGCCAAGAAATTTCAAATGTTTCTTTTTTATTCTTAACACAAGTATCCTTTTCATTCCCACTTTTCTTAAAATTTTCTTGTTAATCATGGTATTCTCAGCATCCTAACTGTAGAACCACATTTCTGTTGCCTCAATTCTCCTCTTCATCTGTGATGAAATTTTCCCACATCATATAAGAGGATTGATATTATATAGTGGTTCAGGTTTCTTTTCTATGTTTCTAACAAAATTTTCTCTTTTTTTAATACTTTTAGCCTTTTGGAAGTAATCTTTCTTATAAATAACACAGTCATATTGCTCATGCAAACAACATATATTTCTGTTTTATATATGGCTAGTACATAAAATGCATCTCCTTGTACAGGTTTTCATATTTAGACATGAATGTTCATGTAATATTATTCACCTCATATATTTCTACTTGATCTTCCTACATCTAATGATGTCTTCTTGGATCCTATTTTTAAAAATTTCTAAATCATGTGAAATGCTTTGAGCTGACAGCTTTAGACATGGCAGGTGAAACTTCCATATGAATTTGACCTTTAGACTGTGTGATAATAACATTTCCAAATTGCTTTGCAGTTAAGGCAAAACCTTGGAATTATCTGATTGTGTTACTTTTGTATTGTATAATTGATTGATAGAAATGATTATATATATATATATATATATATATATATATATATATATATATCTTATTAGTGGAATAGGATAGATAAGTGGATATGAGCTGATTGAAATAATATAAATTGAAATAAATAGAGGTTTAAAGATGTGCAAACAGGAATAGATATGAACATGCTGAGATGGACAACTCAATAGCGCAGAGATAAACAACATTTATTGCTTCTGTCTACACTAATCTCAGCCTCTGTTCATGTCTGTATCTTGGCACAATGTATTAATTATCTATCAGGACACTTTTCTCACAGCTAAAAATGATAGGTAGTTGTGGAGAGCCATGATCACTCCACATCTTGAAAGGACACGTGCATAGAAGAAAAAAACTTAGACAGGTGTCAATACAAACATATATACCATTCAGTTGTTTTATTTTTATGACTTAACCCACTGCGGTAAAAACATTTCTGATCCACTTATTATACATCTACCATGATTTCCAGGATGAAAGTTTCATCGAAGCATGCAAAGTGGATGTTAAAACCGTTTTTTTCTAATTAATTTAATTAATATACATAATTCATTCAGTTTTGTCTTTTATTCTAATTAATTTAATTAATATATATCATTTATTCATTTTTGTCTTTTATCCTAAATAACTTAATTAATATACATAATTTATTCAGTTTTGTCTTTTATTCTAATTAATTTAATTAGTATATATAATTTATCCAGTTTTGTTTTTTTATTCTAATTAATTTATTTTAATTAGAGATAATATGTAAAATATTTACATATAGATGAATCTTTATGTATGGGTATTATATATTATTATTTTTTAGCTAATATCACTCAGAGAGTTATGGTTCATCCCAGATTCCTTTTCTTTATTATCTGTGGAAAAGATAGTGGATTGATTTCCCCTGTTGCATTCTCCATGGTTTGTGAATTCAGAGTAGTTCTTTTGCTTGACTTGTTGCCACTCAAGACTAAAGAGCCCAGTCTACCCTACTACTTATAGCTGGGAAAAGGGGTGGATTCTTGCCTTTTCCAAAAGCATTTGCACAAAATGAACGCAACAGACTAAGCTGGAATTTGATCTTGGCTCACAGATATAAATCCTACATATTTGTATGAGAATATATTTATAGTATCCTTATTATTATTTTAAATGAGTTGATATTTAACATAAGAATCAGGTTATTTCTACACTTTGGGTTAATGAAGCACATTAGCTCTGGGAGATTTTATCTAGGGGAAATAAAAACCTGATTTTAAAACTCTGCTGCCTTACAGTCATATCCAATCACAGAAAAACTATGGGAATAAATCTAGACAGAAAATCCAGAGTTGAGCTTCGAAAGTGAACGGCTGTCAACACTGACAAATTTCCAGCAACTCCTGCAGCCAAGTCAGCCCAAATGTAATGCCATGTATTCCTTTTGGATCTTGTTCGTACAGAGTGGGTGATAGGATCTGGTCAGTACACTGCCTTCATATACCATCAAACAGGTCTGCACCCTGGAGAGGTTACCCCAGTCTCACCAAAAATACTTTAACACCCACTTTGCATGCTTCAGTGAAACTCATACTGGAAAAACATGGTAGATGTATAATAAGTGGGTCAGAAACGTTTTGACCACAGTGGGTTAAGCCATAAAAATAAAACAAGTGAATTGTATATATGTTTGTATCAACACCTGTCTAAATTGTATTTTAACCAAACAGAACACTTATTATAAAAATAAAAATAAAAAAAAATGTTAAATTCATTGTTGTTATTTAACTCAGTTCTTTCTTTGCGTTGTTTACTTGATGCAACTTACAACTAAAGCTGGAGCCGGTGCATACTACTCTCAACAGGGGAGGGGGCAATCTTGATTGGGGCCCCCAGGCAGTGCTTTGTGACCCCCACTATTTTATCAACATTTGACTTTTTTCTACTTACATTACAAATTAAACTAAGTACAACTGACTTAAAGGATTTAAATTTTTTTGTTAATTTTGACGTCATTCTAGGGGTTTTTCTCCTTTTTTTCTAAATCAGTGAATTTGTTTTGCTCATGTTAAGTCTCAAAAAACACTATATAAAATTCACTATTTTTTATTGATAATGTTGAATGCGTTAAATTATTATAACTATTTAACAAGGAAAATCTCAATTTGATGTTAAAAATTGCTGCATAATATTGATTTATTTAAGATGGAATTGTCTATTATGACATTTCTCTAGTTTGTATTTAAATACATTATATTCGTTTACAATTTTTCTAGTTGAATTGTTCACCTATTGTTGTGGTCTTGTTAGGGCCAGAAATAAAGACACAAAAAGATGAATTGAGTTAAATATATTAACAGAAAATGTAATACAAACGAGAGTGTTATAGCAAGGATGTTCGATGTGACTGTCAGAGCTAACTGCTGGAAACTTCCCTCTGCAAAAGGCAGTACCTGCTCCTATTTATAGCTGGAAGAATTCATGCATGCATGGGTAAATTACTATAACACCTATATTGCATAGGATTCATTATGGTACATAATTAGGTTACAATAAAATTTATATTTTATACAAATACCTTATGAAAATTGAGATGTAGTAGTATCATAGATTCAGTGGGTGGGGACATGAGACCAAAAACAATCAAGATGAGGATATTAGTATAATTTATGGAATTACCTCAAGTGGACCCCAGGCTTTTTCCAGGGTGAACATTCTTGTAAAAAAAAAGAAAATAGCATATTTGATACAATGTAATTATTTAAACTTTTTTCCGTTCTAATTTCTGTGATAAGGTGTTTCCATTATTTACATTTTGACTAATGTCTGCATCTTTGTTACAGTTATAACAATATTTCGAACCTTGTGCCATCTGGCCTTCTTCAGGCATGAGTTTTATGCCATATCAACCACAATGCCAACAAATTTTTATTTCTGGTAAATTTTTTTTTTCAAAGATATATTGCTGGTAATATCATTTTTTTTCCTAAAAATATATTGCTGGTAATATCTTTTTTTTTCAAAGACATATTGCTGGTAATATCTTTTTTTTCAAAAATATATTTCCAGTAATTTCTATTTTTTTCAAAAATATATTGCCGGTAATTTTTTCCAGAATATATTGCTGGTAATAATTTTATTTTACAAAGTATTTCTGGTATTAAAACCTATTTTTACACTTACATAGTGTTTTGACCCCAGTTTAGGGGTTAACTATTTACCCATAGTTGGGACCCT
>CAHIKZ030001135.1:1347500-1375000 GCA_903632075.3 Acanthosepion pharaonis
ATGAAGATTTTCTTCTTTGAGATTTGATGGGAAGATGGATGAATCTAAATATAGGATAATTCTCAATGAAAACCTGCTTTAGTCTGCAAAAGACTTGAGACTCAGGCTGAGGTTCATTTCCCAGCAGAACAATGACCCTAAAGATGCAGCCAGAACTACAATGGAATGGTTTAGATCAAAGGATATTAAAGTGTTAGAATGTTCCAATTAAAGCTAAGATCTAAATTTAATTGAAAATCTGTGTGAAGACTTGAAAATTGGTATTCAAAGACAGCTTCCTTTCAAATCTGCAAAGAAGAATGGGCAAAAATATCAGTCTCTAGATGTGCAAAACTGATATCCTAAAAAGCTGTAATTTTAGTAAAAAGTTTGTTCTGCAAAATACTGAATCAGGGTTGGAAGTGAATACTTATGCATCCAAGATATAACTGATTTGCTGTCCTAATTATTTATTATTATTATTTATTTTGCATCTACAAAGCACTGTGCATGTTTTGTTGATCAAATGTCAAAAAGACAATATTATTATGTAGATTTCACAATCAGGAAGTATAACAGATTTGAGATCAGAATGGGCCACATATTACAGGTAGCTTTACACTCCCCCCGCCCTCTTCCTCTGCCAATCATATCCTGTTGGTTTCTTGCTTGGTAACTGATTCTAACTCAGAAGAGCCAGGGATCAGGCACAGCAACTACACTGATCTTCAAAGAGAGAAGCATAATAGTCATACATCTATACAAGCAGAAATATAGTCAAGATCAGAATAAACAATAAGAAATAAGTATGTGATATTGAAATTGCAACTCACAGGCAATCCTATCTTTGATATACAGATTCACATCAAGCAAATTGCATTTTTTAATCGTTCAAGAATATTTGCAAGTGACTCAGATAATTAGCTTTTTCTCCTCTCCCTATGTATTTTTCTTTTTTTTTTTAAACATTCCTGTTTTTCTATCTCCATTTTGCATCTTTCTCTTATGACTTTTAGCATACCTTCTCATAACTCACTGCCAAGAAGAAATTTATGCTTCCACTGGGAATTATTCTATTGCTCTCTGAATAAACAGCATTTGTTTGCAGATACAATCCTAATTAGCCATTGAACAAATGGACCTGGGTTATTGCCATAGACAGAATTACATTTTGTTCAGAATAGAGGCCTTTTGTGATTAGAAACTTGTAAAACTGTTATCATAGATTATCATTGGTTTCACTGATAAATATCTTTTGGATGAGAGCTAAGGTTAAATTTTACATGACTTGTGGATAGAGGAAATGAAATTATTACATGGGATATTAACTGGGAATGTTTGGTTTAAAAGGTTAGCAGGCAAATAAATGTTTGCTCATACAAAAAAATGAAGGGAAACAGATAGGTATATACTGATTTACAACACCAGTCAGGCATATATATCCATGAATAATAAATAAATATGCTTGGGGTTGGGGATTGTTGTACTTTCATCCATATGATGGACAAAATATTAGTTGTGTATTTGGGTAGCAATCTCTCTTTAATACATATTTTATTGAGCAAGACTAACAAGGTATGTGTATATTGCATTTTACTTGTATATGTACAAAAATAAAAACAAATAACAAAACCCCAAACAAACAATAAAAAACAAAACCCAAAACAAACAATTAATAACAAACTCCAAACAAAAAAAACAAAACCCGCAAAAAAAACAAAAAATCAAAACCCAAAACAAAACAAAAGGCAAAACCCCAAAACAAAACAAAAAGAAAACAAAAAAACCCCAAAAAACCCCAAAACAAAAAAAAGAAAAAAAAAGAAACGGCAAAACAAAACAAAACAAAAAATATAACCCAAAACAAAAAAACTCAAAACACCAAAACCAAAAACACACAAAAACAAAAACAGAACAAAAAATAAAAAATAGAAAAACACAAGAAAAAACAAAAATCAAACAGAAAAACAAAAAAAACACCAAAAAGAAAATCAAAAACAGACAAAACCACCAAGAAAACAAATAACAACCCAAACCTTAGTAGAAATGATTATAATTACTGGCACAATGTATTGGCCATATTTAGAAATTAAATAAATCTCTACTTTCAGAAAATCTTATGCCATCTATAACAGCATTTACATACTATCTTTTATAGCATAGCAAAAAATGAATATTATATATATTTATGTGTTTGTATTCTCAATTCTCTTGAAAATATTTAGCCAACAACATAGAACCAACAAACATTTGAACAATTTTTATATTAAGTCCATAAAATTAGACATGTTTTTATACAAGTAAAACAAAAAAAAAGTATCTTGTCAGTCATGTTCAAGGAAATGTGTGTATGGTTGTGTAAAAATATGTCGCACTTGAGAACTAGATAAAACTTCATATTGGTATATCTTGAAACTATAAAAATGAACATCTGGAGGATGTGAAATGACTCACTTTGTTTTTAGAGGATTGGACATTTAAAATCATCTTAATTAAATTAGGTTAAATTTTGCCTTGATTTACTGCTGAGCAGGATCGTAAAAAATGTCCCAATACATAATAGACTTTCAAACGTTTTTCCACATGATTACTTTCATTGTGATTTATTGTTTTATTTAAATGCCTCAATATTTTGCTTATATTCATTTTTTACAGGAAAATTTAAAATATTCACTGTGAGTCAGAAGCAATGACCAGTGAAAAAAAGAAAATCACAGACATCTTATATATATATATATATATATGTGTGTGTGTGTGTGTGTAAAAATATATAGGAAATAGGAAAGAACTTGTTAGATAAATAATCCAAAGTTCTTTAGTATTTTTGTTATTATTTTTAAAAAATAGTGCTCGATACAAACCAACCCGACATCAGTAAGATCAGCAAAAGAATCCTGGAAAGAATTACTTGGCAAATTAAAAACCACCTTGGATTAAAATTATGGATTAATACCAAAGATGTCATCAATTGGTTTACCAATATTGATAATAAACCTGATTGCACCCTATTACAGTTTGATATCGTGGATTACTACCCGTCAATGTCGAAAGATCTGTCCACGACTGCCCTGGAGTTTGCTGCTGTGTATTCTGAACTGACAAAGGAAGAAACAGATATAATTCTCAGTGCAAAACATCTGTCCTCATTCAAAATGGAGACCAATGGATTTAAAACAATAATGACCATTTTGACATCACTATGGGATCTTTGGACTCTGCAGATTCTTCTGACCTTGTTGGTCTTTTAATACTGTACAACCTGACCACGCACTGTGAATTACATATTAAGGGTATCGGGCTGTATAGAGGTGATGGGCTCATGGTAGTAAGGAGTTCTAGTAATTTTAAAATAGAGAAAATTAGAAAGATTATATATAGTGAACTTAGAAATCTCAATTTAAAAACAACAGTCTGTACTAAATTAAAAATGGTAAACTTCCTCAACATAACTCTAGATTTAACAAACAACACATACCTACCTTATAGAAAACCTAATACTAACCCCTTATATATACACCCTAAGTCAAACCACCCTCCATCCATAATTAAACATATACCCTCATCAATAGAGAATAGAATCAGCATTAACTTCACTAATAAAGAAATATTCCAACAACACAATAATTTTTATAACGCAGCCCTAAAAAATAGTGGATACAAAAATGCTAACATCAATTATAGAAACAATTGTACTAACCAGAAAAAAAACAGGAAATGAAAAATCATTTGGTATACCCCTCTGTTCAACCAAATGGTTAGTATTAAGCTAGGACATAAATTCCTAGCTTTAATTGAAAAACACTTTCCTACCAATAGTAGACTTAGTAAAATATTTAATAAAAACACCCTAAAATTAAGTTACAGCTGCACTGAAAATCTAGAAAGTATAATAAAAAAAAACAATAATAATATCCTGAATAAAGCCCCATGCCAGAATAGTATTAATAAAAACCCTACACTTAAATTAGACAAAAATAGTTAAAAATTATGTGATTGTAGAAACCCAGAAGACTGCCCATTGGAAAATAAATGCCGCGTAAAATCTGTGGTATATCAATGTACTATCTCATCCATTGAGAGTCCTAATACTAATATGATATACATTGGGTCTACGAAGAATGAATTTAAAACCAGATGGAGGCAGCATAAGTTCTCCTTCAACAATATAAATAAAAGAAATCAGACATTACTATCTAAATATTTTTGGCATTTGAAGGAAATGAATAAAACACCAAAAGTAAAATGGAAAATTATATACAAAACTAGAACTTGTAAAACTTGGGATGACCCATGCCCTTTATGCCTACATGAAAAACTACACATTATTAAGTTTCTAAATAATAAAAATCTATTAAACAATAGACATGAGTTAATGGTTTTTGCCGACATCATCAAATTTTCACATTGAATAATTAGCATAAAAACAAACAAACAATAAAATAATTTTTAAATTCCATAGTCTAAATAAATAGTTTAAATGCCCTACAAAAAAAAGAAAAAAGATAACCCTTTATGAAGTCATCAAAAAAACAAATGTTAGTGACTTATGACAGTTTTTTTTATATACACAACACCCTTTCAGAAAAAAATAAAAAATAAATTAAAAAAATAAATAAATCTCCATAGACACTTAACCAGACTAGACAATGTCATCTTCCGCTTAAAATTTAAACACCCCAACCTTACCCTGACTTGACGTCTTTGAATGTAACTGAGATATTGATACAAATTATTAACCCTTACACCCTTTACTTTAAATAATTGCTCTAGCCGTTATCATCGTAATTTTAATTTTAATAATGAATATGCTTATAAAACGCATAAATTTCAGGAATTAGTTATTCAAAAAAAAAAGAAATTCGCTTGAAGATGGAACAGAGCTTAGGACTTTAATTCAATTTAATTCAAATAATTATATTGAAGTTTTCGGCTCTTGTTTTGAAACATGAGAACTCTTATGTAGCGTTGGAATCATATTTTTAAATAAATAATTTTATTTATATATATATATATATATATATATATTTAAATTACAATAAACGTGCAATCAATTTACAAATACATGAATTATTCATACAAAACTAATGCAAAGGTTAATGATTTAAATGGCAAGACATCCATCTTGCAAACGATTCAAATAGTACACAAAAACCTCTAAATCCGTTATGCATGAGTTGATCCTTGTTTATATAAATTTCTGCCGTATTAGTTGTTATTTTTACTACAAGCTTTCGTCTGTTCCTACAGACATCGTCAGGTATATAATAGATGTTGTTCTTGTTTTTTTCTCTTAGTAATAAGAGGACATCGAAAATATATGTGTATTGTATCCGAAATGCTATTAAAAATGAGTTATTGGTTTTTGACGCGCCAAAGCAACGCTGAGTTTGATTTTGAATTTTTTTAAAATGTCTGCGTCTATACCAAATATGGTAATGAACAAATGTTTTACTGGTAAATTTTTTTACTGTCAAAAAGTGGCATGAACTATATTGTTCAATAATTACAGTAATGTTTAACTTATTAAAAAAAAGTCGCACATGGATCAGATATTTAAATTACAATAAACGTGCAATCAATTTACAAATACATGAATTATTCATACAAAACTAATGCAAAGGTAAATGATTTAAATGGAAAGACATCCATCTTGCAAACAATATAGTTCATGCCACTTTGACAGTAAAAAAATTTACCAGTAAAAACATTTGTTCATTACCATTTGTATAGACGCAGACATTTTAAAAAAATTCAAAATCAAACTCAGCGTTGATTTTTGGCGCTTTCAAAACCCAATAACTCATTTTTTAATAGCATTTCGGATACAATACACATATATTTTCGATGTCCTCTTATTACTAAGAGAAAAAACCAAGAACAACATCTATTATATATCTGACGATGTCTGTAGGAACAGACGAAAGCTTGTAGTAAAATAACAACTAATACTGCAGAAATTTATATAAACAAGGATCAATTCATTCATAACGGATCTGGAGGTTTTTGTGTACTATTTGAATCGTTTGCAAGATGGATGTCTTGCCATTTAAATCATTAACCTTTGCATTAGTTTTGTATGAATAATTCATGTATTTGTATATATATATATATATATATATATATATGAAAATCAAACACAAAAGTAAAAATAGAATTTCTTTCTTTTTCACTGATGAATCTTTAATAAAACTGAAATATGTTAGAATGATAAACATTTCTTATTTGTTCTTTATTTTATTATTTTGGTGGATTTTAATCCATATTTGACCCTAACTCATACATGGAGATTTTCTAGATATAGTTTAGATATGGCACCAACAACAAAGATAAGGCTTATTGTCCAAATATAAATAGTTTAAATAATGATAACAACTCCTCATCCCAGAAATTTAGACAGAAGTAGATCGGTTGATAACAATAAAAAAGATGAAGACAATAATCCAAATGTAAATAGTGTAAATAATGATAACTCCTCCTTCAATAAATTCAGACAGAAGTCGATCAAGTAATAACAACAACAAAGATGAGGACAATAGTCCAAATATAAATAGTCTAAATAACGGTAACTCCTCATCCCAGAAATTCAGACAGAAGATGACCAGGTGATAACGACAACAAAGATGAGGACAATAGTCCAAATATAAATAGTCTAAATAATGATAACTCCTCCTTCCAGAAATTCAGACAGAGGTATTAATATTTGATAGTAGGTCAACACTCTTTTCTTTAATTGTAAGTGTATTTTTCTATTAATACTTTTCTTAGTTTCTAGAAAACATTTTCCCTATTCTTATGCACATTTGCTTACTACACTACTCAGATAGTCGAATTTCAGTATTTTCTCAATTCTGACATCTCCAATATGTATTTCACACTTTGGGTTGCCTCTTTTACTGACAATAATGTATTCTGTTTTCTTACAGTTAACAGACCTTTTGCTTTTCCTAGGCATTTTTTGATTTCTGTGTTAGATTTTCCATAGTAAATGTACAAGCTAAGATTGATTTAAAAATTAAGTATAAAAAATTTTTTTCTTAACATTTTATATAATTACTAATTGTTATGTACTATACCTATGAACACTTATGGGTATGACCCAATCCTCATAAATATGTTGGACACTACTGTAAGTGGGAGATAATATGCTGTCTAAGTAGTCCATCACTAGCAGTGGTTTACCTATTTCACACTGCTGGCGAGTATTGTATTTTGTTGATTACCATTTCATTTGGTTATTCCTCATTCAGTAACCTTTTCTAGGTTACAGCACTGAGTTTAACTCTGTGACATAAATTGGGTACCCAATGAGGATGATCATTTCATTTTAGAATGCAGTTTTGTCTTGCATTATTTGGATAATAGTTTTGTTGCAGATTAACAGAACTTTTAATTGGCTCAATCTCATCTGAAGTTTTTTGTTTCTATGTTAAGCCAGGAGACAAATCATTTCCTTAAAATAGTGACGCATATTAAACTACTTTCATGAGAAAATTTGTCACGTCTTTGTATAAAATGATTCCACTTGTTCATCAATGATGAGGCGTAGTACTGAAAAACACCATTTCGTCTGACAATGTTCTTTATCAAATCTACTAACTGTGCCTGACAGTCTTTGTTTGTTTTCTTATAAGGTTTTTTCTTTTATTTTCTATGAAAAAAATTATTCTGACATATGTGTGTGTGTGTGTGTATGTGTGCAAGAGTTTTTTTTTTTTCAGATACAGGGACAGATAAGAATTAAACTTGGAGCATTATATATTAATTGTAGAAGTTTCCTCTGTAGAAAACTCAAGAAAGAAATTTGTCTTTCATATCTTTCCCTGCCCATCACTTTATTATTTATTTATTTTTTATGTCAAACACACCATGAAATGCACATTAACAACATATATTAAGATTTATTAATTAGAAAAACGGTATATACATAATAAAACACACATACACACATTATGTAAATATAAATATATGTGATAATTTTAAGGTATGCTATACTAGTAGGTAAAAGTGCTCAATGTCAAAGATAGAGCATATGTAAATATAAAAGTTGACAAAGGAAGTCTACACACAAAACATCCTTTACAAATAGTAAATAGATTAACAGCATAATACTTTTTAAACACATATGGAAAATTAAAAAAAAAAATCATAATAAAAAATATCATAATAAAAAATATCATGAAAAATCAGGAAAACAGCATCAGCCTACAACAATAAATCCAAAACTTAAATCACCTTCCCAGACTAACACCAATTATTAAATATATGAACAGAACCTTTCTCCATATGCACACATGAAAACTTATCATGTTACTTAAAAATCAAAGATTAAAAACAAATACCTTGTAAAATATCATAATGAAAATACAAATATATACACTATGTACACACGGATAATATAACATAGTTTAGATAAAGCCAATACTTTAGACTAAACAAATAAGATAACCACCCCACAAAAAAATAAACAAAATATGTAAATAGATTAAGTAATAACCTCTAAAATAATTTGAAACATAACCATTACTGCCTACCCAATAATAATTAGGATAATACAATATACCTTACTAGACATAATACACACAGTATATAAAGTCAAGACAAAGCACAACACAAAATGGCCTGAAGATTGCATTCAAGCCTAAAACAGACTGTTGCTGCTTGCTCTTGACCTCAGTCTCTACTTATATATATATCACAACAAAGAATTTGTTTAAGAACTCAGAAGGATAGATATACTAATATTAGTAATTTATGTATAAGAAAAGCAGCTCAGAATGAGATCAGAGACCAAAGTTCTAATTCCAGCTGAGTACATTACATTTATTTATGCACAAATAACTTTAACTCATCCCCCAGCTATGGATTAAATAGTAGGAATTGAAACTGGAAAAATACATCTGCATCAGAATCTTGGCCGGTGAAAGAGCCAGACAGAGTGTTTTTATAATTCCCATTGACTTAACAATACCATCATTTACCCTTTTCCTTAAATGCCATATTAATGTAGTGAGTTAAATTTGAAATCAGTATATTAAATTTACATGTGTGTACATTTTATATCAATATATCCATGTCTATAACCTCATAAAGAACAAATATAATTTTACACAACAAATATTCATTTTTTTCATCATAATCTTCATTTTCAATGTAATTACTTTCGCAGTGAATATTAACAACAGATGAAATATACATTGAACATTTCTTACGAAAATTAAGCTAATGACTGATGCACATTAAAGACTTATCCAGCCTGCAGTATATATATATATATATATATATATATATATATATATACGTAAAATTTCAGATATATCTAAAAAATATATCTGTAAAAAACACACACAGGTTATATATATATATATATATATATATATATATATATATATATAATAAATATGAAAACACTATGAGAACAGTGCTGAATGAAAAAATATTTTAAAAAATACAAGCAGACCTAAAATAAAATATAAACAAAACAATGTTCATCTATTACTACCTTTCCGTGACAAAGTTTCATAAAGAATTGAGTATCTCATCACTCATACCACCTGAAGATTCTGAGACAGACGAATAAACATCTTAGTATCTATGTGAAACCAAGTCACAGAAAACAGTGACATATGAGTATTGTTTTGCTTATGTATAATTTGTGAGTTTCAGCTTATATCCACTATCATTATTAAGCATATTGACATAATAAACATATTAATATAATAAACGTATTTACATAATAAACATATTAATATAATAAATGTATTGACATAATAAACATATTAATATAATAAACATATTGATAACTTGTTTTTTGGGGGTGGGGATTGTCTGGTTTTATTATATGAACAATCTAAATTTTTACAGTTAAATTCAAAAAATTTTAATGCGTCTTTGGCTTTCTGTGTCCCATTTTCTAGCCTCTCTTGAAACACTTTTACAGATATTTAAATTTCCCTGCTTGCTTCATTTTGGTATCACCAATGTGTAGTTTACATTTATTGTTGTTTCTCTTGCTATAATGTATGTAAATCCATGTATTTTACAGTAGAGGCTGCCAACTTTGAATCTAATGAATAATGCACATGCACGTTCAATAATTTTTTTCTTCCTTTTAAGGAACAGTTTCAGGCCAATACTCTAATGCCCAACTCTCAAAACTGATTAACACTGTTCTTTACATGGCTCGCCATAACACCTTGTATACACATGCATGTAGGTGTATATACATGTTCACAGACACACATACATACATATATATATATATATATATATATATATATATATATATATATATATACATTTTCTAGACACTATTAATCAAACTATCTCTGACCAAATTTTGGGGTAGGAAATCCATCAAGTGCTTTTTTTTTTTTTTTCTGACTTGCATACTGAATATTCACAGTGCTGTCCTAATAATAATCCGATATTAATTACAGACACTGTATGAAATGAATATGCCACAATGAACACATTGCAACATGATGGTGGGTGCCCTGGGAGAGTTAGAGGCACGGGATGTAGTGAGAGGGATACTCTGATAAAAGGTTCTTGCCTATTGCATGTAAGTGATGATCAACTCATTGTAGACACATTTTGGTTGGATGCTCACATTTGATTGGTCCATTGTACTGGACCAGCTGCTAATAGGATGCTCTGATCATTCAGTCATTTGTTTCATTTGTTGAATGCACTCGACTGATGGTAAGGCAAAGCCAATGGAAATGATTACAGTTGAATTTGTGAGTCTTCCATCAACTGCGTCCACTTCTTATTGCTTTACAAACAAGATAGCCACTTTCATTAGTTCAATGCTTTTCTTCCCACTCTGCCCACACAGCTGCATATTCCTTCCTTTCAGGCATTGAGAATTTTACAAGCATGCAAATGCAGTGGTATATGATAAAAGTTAGTGCTTTTGTCTAGGACTCTTCATCACTAACAAAGTATTTTCATTTTTATGTTGTTGATATGTAATCTGATATATTTGTTTTCAAATATACAAAACAAATCTATATGCATGTATGTGTTTGCATATCTCTACATGCAATATCATTTTTTTCATTTAATTAGATGAAGCAGTGTTAATTATATTACTATTGCTACATATAAAAAAAGTAACAGATAATATATTGAACAATCAACAGAGAAAAAAAAAGTGTAGGTCTATATGTTTGCATTTTATCTTTTATTATTACTATCTTGGTAGTGTAAATGATATACAGACAGACTATCCAAAGTAAATGGGATGCCTTCATTATTTCTTACTTATGCTGCTTCGTGGTTATGAATTAGTGAGCCAAGTAGGAGTAATAAAGGTAATTACAATTAAAATAAGGTTGATACTAATCAAAGATGAATAATAGTTGACAATGTTTCATCTCCTAAAAGCTCAAAATATTATTTCTACCAATCATCATCATCGTCATCATCATCATCCTTTGACCTCCTTATGGTTGGTTGGAACTCTATTGGTAATCCTTTTCCGTAGTGTTCGGTCCTGTATTGCTGTTTCGAGATCCCCAATGTCTAACCCTGAGTTCTGAGCTATGGTGTTTGAGAATTTTAATGTCTTTCCACTAGTACTATTATTCTACTAATAATAGTACTAGTGTAAACAAATTAAAATATGCAAAAAACTAATCAAAAATTAATAATGCTTACCATTACTGCATCTAATAAAAACATTATAATATTACTACACAACTCCTAGATTAAAAGGAACTGAAATCACGTTGAATCCAATCCTAATCAAAAATTAATAATGCTTGCCAATATTTCAACTAATAAAAAACAAGATAATATTACTACACAACTCTAGATTAAAATGAACTGAAATTAAGATGAATCCAATACAAATCAAAAATTAATGATTAACAATCCTTCATCTAATAAAAAATCAGTATTAATAAAGGGTGTTTCAGTAAGATGTATTATATATTAGGGTGTTTCATTAAGATGGATCAAAGGCCGCAGTAAATAAATCAGTGTTATTGGTGAAAATTTATTTATTTCTCTATTAGCTCATGTTATTTAAGTCATGGCAATTATGTGTGAAAAATGATATTGCCCAAATGTTTGCCAAATCTGAAAAAGAGAAAAAATCATTAGACTCTTAAACTTAATTCACATTTAAAATCGATCCAAGTTATTGGAACACCCTTTATTACTAATATTTTTATGTGCCATGATCCTTCAGAACTTCCATTCACTTGTCATATTAAACAATGTTTGCCCCATTAATCCCAGTCCTTGTTCTGCCATCCATTTACACAAGATCATGTTACTATTTGTTTCTCCCCTGCGCATCCTGCATTCAACATGTCCTGTAAGTGTCGTTCTCCAAAAGCTCCCTTTCTTCCATTATGTGTCCAAAAAGTTTCAACTGTCTCTTTCTGATCCGAAGCAAAAAGTATCCTTTATGTTCCTATTTTCTTTCAAATTTCCTTATTGCTCACATATTCTGTCCATTGTATTCTCAGCATTTTCTTATAATACAGAATCTATTGCCTCCTGCTTCCTTTTCATCTGTGAAGAAATTGTCCAGCCTTCACTGACATATAGGAGGATTTATAAACTTCAGCACTTTTGTTTCCAACAAAATTTTCCTCTTTATTTTCTGGAAGGCATTCTTTTATTGTTCTCTTTCCTTAATAGTAATTTTTTCTCATATTCTCTAACACTAAGTAACCCATTGGGTCTTAGTGACTTTGTCTTGTTTGGGGTGAAATTATTAAGAAAACAAAGAAAAAAAGCATCTTTTGCTATTCCAATAAAACAACTAAAATTCTTATGGAAAAATAATTGTTAAAAAAATTAATAATGGTTGACAATGCTTGATCTTGAAAATTTCAAAATATTACTACTAATACTACTAGATGCAATGCAGCTAAAATTAAGATGAAAGAAATGCTAGTCAAAAGTTAATGACAAATCTCTTCGTTGTCAGATCAACAGTTTATCTGAGAGTACTAAATTAACATCTGCAAAATCAAAATGCTTACAATAGGATTTCTTGACACAAAGTGTATATATTTTACACATTCATTATAGTTGTTATTAGTATTATTTGCCCCTTATATTAATCAATTTGAAAAATATACATTTTTCTACTTATTAATCACTATTATGATTATGTTCTTAATAATAGTTTTAGTTTTCAGACATCACTTGTTTTTCTTTTTAACACTTTGTAATATACTGGATGAAAATTTGTTCTATCAAGAAATATAGGTAATGGTAATATTAGCTGTTTCCCCATAAGGAAACATTTGGCATCCATTGAGCAGCCGGTACTGTCTTTGATGGAAATTTATAAAATTTTTCTCTTGAAACAACTTTTCAAGAAAACATGTTTCTCAAGTACAATAGCTGTTATAGTGATTGATAGCGGTTTCTTTCCTAACTTTTTGTCTGAAGTAGTGTAGAATGTCAACATCTTAATTATGCCATTGTTTTCTCTTTTAGTTACACATGCTATCAATTTCAGTTATTGCTGCTGCTGAATGTCCTCAAGTTGTTTCTGTTATCTGGCATAGTTCTTTGTAATTCTGCACTGCCAGTCCAAAATACTCAAAGAATGATGGACTTTGCCAAAGATCCACAGACTTCACTCACTCAAAGCCATTTTTAACCATTGATCTTAGAAAGCAGTTGTATACAGCTGACAGTTTAGATATTTTTGTATGGGTTTGGTGCCATGTATGATATCTATATGAATGTCTCAATCTGATGAGGCTATTTAAGAACATAACTTGGGTTTACAGGTTTTACTTGATTTTAGGGTAATTGCATTTTAATAAAATGTTAATACTTATTTAATGAAGGATAAAAAGAAGTATTAAATAAAGAAGATTTCATTGTAAATTTCCTAAAAAAAAAAACAAACAAAAAAAACATATTTTTTAATACAATTCCAACCTCCCTTTAATTTGATGTACTTTACTTGTACAATTATTTCTTTTTACTTTTAATTTCAAAATTGTTTTAGAGCTATGTTCTATAAAAAGAAATATTGACATTAAATTTTTTTGTAAAGATTTAAAAAAAAAACATGTTATTTTTATCACAATGTTTCGGCTATTGCGCTCTTCAGTCTTCTTCAGTTATTTCTTGATCCAGGTAACCTACGAGGAATTTGAAACTGAAATCTTTATTTAACCTATGGGGGTACATTGTTCTCATTCTGCTGTCCCTGTCTAGAGATATCTTGTTCTTTTATTATTTGTATTGGTCAGTTATTGCTTGTCCTGTTTGTACTACTCCTCCAAGGGACTGAAATCACAATTACTATGCCACCAAATTCATGAACCTACGCATTAATCCACTAGGCTATTTTTAAGGGCATTACATAAATTCTCTTCTACTTATATGCTATCCATTTATGTTGTTGCTGCTATTGGTAATCCTCAAGAATTGTGCCTTCTGTTATCTGGTACAGTTCTTTGAGATTATGTAGCACCAGACCAAAATGTTCAAAGAAGGAGGACCTTTGCCAAAATCCTCAAGTCTAACTCACTGAAAGCCACTTTTAATCATTTATCATTGAAAGGAGTTGTATACAGCTGACAGTTCAGATATTTCTGAACAGGTTTTGCATCATGCATGGTATCCATATAAAAGTCTTGATATGACAAAGTTACTTAAGAGCATGACTTGAGTTTTCATGTTTATGTTTCTGTTCCATAGAAATTTTCAGTGTTGGGTGACGCTACCTGTAGCACAATCTATTCTGTGTTCATTTTTTTCAGCTATATTAATTTATTATAACTGATCCATACACTAAGGTTATTTAGTATTTACTAATTCCACATATGGCACAGTAAATGCATCTTTTAATGAGTAAATAATCCTGTTAATTAGGTCCAAATATCATTCCACAAGAATTCAGTGATTGCCTATTTATGAGTATTTAAATGTCAAATGCAAGACTAACTGCAAGGCTTAGAGCCTTTTAGTAACCTTGTTTTACACAGAAATCCAAAGTCACATTGGAATAGTGAAATATGCATTCCAGAAGCTAAGCAAAGTATAAGGAAACAGGAAAATTTCCCTGGAAACCAAGAAACTAGTGCTTAACTGTTACACAATAGCAGTCCTTCTTTATGGGAGTGAATGTGGGACAATTATGATTATACTTAGAAAGAAAAAACTGAAATTTCTAAGTCACAATGAGGAAGGAGGGCTTGGAAAATTTAACACTCACAGGACATATGAAAGACAAGAGAGACAGAGAGAAACAGCAAATAGTCTATGTAACAAGGCTGTGTAAATGGTTGGCAGAACAGGAAGTGAAAGGATGGTGAAAAGACAAGCCTTACTCAAAGTTACAAATGATAGGAAGTTGTGGAGAGCCATTATCACCCACATTCTGAAGGGATACAAAACATAGAAGAATATTGCTAAAGTCAAGATAACTAGAGAAAATCAAAGTTATTGGTTAATATTTTATCTCTGCCTTTCCACAAGACCCTCTGTGTAAAATTACCCTAAAATATTTAACACACTGTGACTTTGTTTATTGAGCAACAAGTTTGTTCTGCCACTTCAAATGATTTACTAAACAATAGTCTTTGAATTTCACGGTTGTGTTGTCTTTTCCTGCTATGTCAACAGGCAAATGACTGACTAAAATCAAAAACTAAGCTACTAGAGTTTAGGGGCTGCTATATACAGGGGAAATAGAAGAAATATTAATGAATAATGCAGAGTGCTAAAGATTAATTAAAGATTAAAGATTAACGACCACAACTGAAACTTGTTTATTCTTTCACATAATGTTTGGTAGTGAATAAATTTGTTTCAATTTAAGCTGTATATTCTTTCTTGTGATAAAAATCAACTGATCTCAAATTGGGTGTTGGGCATGCAATTGTTTGATTATGGATTCAAATTTCACTGTTGTATTGCACTTGTAGTACTTGTGTAGATTTCAATGCATGTGCATCGATTAAAATTGTGAAAAGAAAGAATTACATTCAAGTAAATATTAGTTTTGCCCTGAAACACAAATTTTCTAAATTAGATTTCCACAAAAGTTTGACTTAGAGTTTTAACCAGACATTAGGCAAAATCTGATTAGATTCATCTTCCAACAATCAATAGCCAAGCAAGAAAATGTGTTTACATCAGTCAAGATGTATGTATTGTGTTCCGAGAGAAAAAGAAGAAAAAAATGTCAAATACAGAATGAAAAATAAAGAGACTAGTAAAAGAATGATTAAAGAAGAGGAGATATTGATAAAGTAGGAAGTAAATAAGAAATTTTACAGAGGACGGGGAGGAGTAAAGTTAGTTGCAAAGAAGAATTGGCAGTGGGGGGGTGTCTAAAAATGAGAGAAAAGAGATGCAGGAAAAGAAAATAAAGAAACAATGTAAGAAGTGGATGTAACAGTTGGAAATGAAAGAATGAGAATATGAACAAATAATAAAAAATGAAGAAATGTAAAAAAAAAAGAAAGCAGAAGAAAAGTAAAAGATAGAAATGATAGGTTTTCATAAGAAGTGAAAATAAGAGAGAAGACCAGAGTGAGAAAAGAGAGTTGAATGTAAACTATGTACAAAGAGAAAAAGAATTAGAAGGAAAATGAGAATATGAACAAACTTAAAATTAGATAGAACAAAAAGAATTATGGGAAATGAAAAAAAATGTCCAGTAGTAAAAGATATTTAAAAAAAAATATGGAAGGCTAGAAAAGAAAAAAATATAAAATTAAAAAAAATGATAAAGAAAGGAAGAAGTTCCGATAGACAAAATTTTATGAATAAATGTCCCTGGGTTCTTAATAGAGATGTTTGCTTGTAATGGCAAAGAAAGGAACAAGTTGGAAGTTTGTCTCATTAATTGAAATGAGACGAATAACAGGAAGAGAAGGAAGACATTGAGCAGAGTTAGAAAACATCTTATTAAAGGGAACAGTAAATTGATGGAAAGTAGTGTGGAAAAAGGTGAAAATAGCCAGAAGCTGGTGACAGAATTTTAGATTTTTCACTCTAACTTTAAAACTCTATATATCCATGTATATATATATATATATATATATATATATATATATATATATAAAACACATATACATACATAGTTGTAGGTACATCTGTAGTCTAATGAGGAGCAAAGCATTTATTTTACACAAATACTTATTTTCCACAATCATCCTTGTCAATGCACTTAACTTTGTGATTTCACATTGAACATTATACAGTGAAAGATTCAGATCAAAATTCACAGACACAAACACAAATAAAGGGTGCTTCATTAAGACGGATTATATATAAGGGTGTTTCATTAAGATTGATCAAAGTCAGCAGCAAATAAATCATTGTTATTGGTGAAAATTTATTTCTCTATTGGATTATGTTATTTAAGTCATAGCAATTATGTGCAAAAAATAATATCGCCAAAATGTCTGCCATATCTGAAAGGAAAAGAAAAAATCATTAGATTTAATTCACATTTAAAATTGGTCCAAGTTATTGGAACATCCTTTTATATAAATATATATATATATATATATATATATATATATATATATATATATAAAATAAGGACTGTATTTTCACTGAGATGATTATTTACATTATTTGGACTGTTATCCTTTCAGTATTCAGATTTTCAGCCTTCTTCAGCTGATTGGAATTTCGAACTGAACCCTTTCGTCCACCAGAGCAGATTGTTCTAGTTCCACATGCCATGTCTCTTCTGGATGTCTCAGTTATTTCCCTTTAACTCAAATCTCCAGGTTTTCAGTTCACTGCTGTGGCCTGGTATTGGACTCACAACTCTTTGAGTCTAGTCACTGGATCTAACCAACGACTCAGAGTTTCATACCAAACATAATCTTCAGGTGTTGAGTGTGTACTGACCATTACATATGTATAAGTAATGATCAGAATCAGTTAGAGGCAGTTTGACCCCAAACTACAAATTGCTGCAAACCAAAACATTAACCTGTAAACTCCAGTTATGTTCTTGAATATGCATCATCAGATTGAGACATTCATATAGATATCATACATGGCACCAAACCCATACAAAAATATTTAAACTGTCAGCTGTATACAAATGTTTTCTAAGATCAGTGGTTAAAAATGGCTTTCAGTGAGTGCAGTCTGTGAATCTTTAGTAAAGTCCATCCTTCTTTGAGTATTTTGGACTGGCAGTACAGAATTACAAACAAAAATCTGTACCAGATAACAGAAACAACTTGAGGACATTCAGCAGCAGCAATAACTGAAATTGATAGCATGTGTAACTAAAAGAGAAAACAATGACATAATGTAGATGTTGACATTCCACACTACATCAAACAACAGGTTAGGAAAGAAACCTCTATCAATAGCTATAAGAGCTAATGAACTTGAGAAATGTATTTTCCCAAAAAGTTGTTTCAAAGGAAAGATTTTATAAATTTTCACCAAAGACAGTACCGGCTGCTTGCTCAAATGTTTCCTGATAAGGAAATAGGTAATATTTCTATTACCATACTAGAAGGTTTATGTCTGTTACTAAGAGAAAAATAGTAGCAACAGTTGAAAGCAAAGTGTTACTTGCTGTTAAAACTAGTGATATTCAGTTTCCACTTGAAGTTAGAAATCTACAGGAATCCATTTAGAACTCATCAGATTGATTTACAAAGTTACTCTTCACAAACAGTAGTGACAAAATTCTGTACTGCATTTGGTTTGTGCATGTCATTCAAATTTCATTGAAGTAAAAATTACTATATTAATAAAAAAAAACTGATACTAATATTTAAAATGTTTCAATCAGTAAATAATTCTCAGTAAAGTCTAACAAAGATACTTACAAAAAGAAAAAAAAAATTGACAGTGTGTCAAAAATTCTATTGCTCTATACTACCCAGGCAATATTCCTTGTTTTAAAAAGCTATTTTTAAAATTTTAATAAAACCCAAACATATAGAGTTGGATTTATGTATTTTCTTTCTTAAGAACTGACAACAAAAATATTAAACCCTGCTTATTTGCAAAAATAATTTTATATTTACAAGATTATAAAAATATGTGACCTTTATGATGGGGTTGATATATGACACTTCATAACTTCCGATCTTTTGTCACTCTTAGTATGTTTTATCATTTTGTTATCTCTCCTAAATCCTGTACTGCAATCCAATTATACAAGTTCATGAAGTAGGTTATAAACTCTTGTCTTCAATCTTTCTTGTGAGAATCAGATTTCTGAAGCCCTCTTTCCTCATTAGACATTCTAAACATTTCAACTATCTCTTTCTGATTCTAAGTACAAGCATACTTTTTTTTTCTGTTTTCCCTTAAAACTTCCTTGTTATATATTCAGTTTATGAGATTCTCAGCATCCTTCTGCAGAACCACATTTGTTACCTCAAGTTTCTTCATCTATGACATTGTACAACATTCACTGCCATAGAGGAGGACTGATATTATGTAAGAGTTTAATGCTTTTTTCTTTGTTTCTCATGAACTTTTCCTATTTCTTAATACTTTCAGAAAGTATGCTTCACTATTCCAATATGCCTTCCAATTTTAGTGTCACATATTCTCTGTTAAAACACTTTGTAAATCACAGAGATCCTTCCCTGCCCCCTATTAGAATGTCTGACGCTCAACTTCTCGAGAGCACCTCTCTGCGGCTGCTCGGTCTCATGTTGACTGCTGACCTGAGATGGAACAAATACATTGAGTCAATTGCTTTGTCCACCGCAAGGAAAGTTGGCTCCCTGTGCCGCACTAGGAAATTTTTCTCCCCGGAATCAATCCTTCAGATCTACAAATCAACAATTCACCCTTGCATGGAGTATTGCTGCCATATATGGTCAAGAGCTCCTTCAGATTGCCTCAGGGTTCTTGATAAGCTCCAGAGGCGGATATGCAATATAATTAGCCCTGCTCTGGCATCTCGTCTACAGTCGTCGCAGACACACTGTCACCTCTCTCTGTCTTTTTTACAAATACTTTCATGGCAATTGCTCCGAGGAGCTGCATTTGCTGGTTCCCAGACTTCATGAACTCAAGCGCCCTACGAGGCTTGCATCCCACTCTTACTCTTTCACTGTCGAAACTACTAAATGTAGCCGTCTCTTCTACTCGAATAGTTTCATATCTCGCGCCTATCGCCTGTGGAACTACCTTCCCTATTCCAGTTTCCCTGAGAGCTATAATCTCCAACTATTCAAATGTAATGTCAATTGATATCTCCAGTTGCCTTGATCTATCCACTATCCTTCTCCTCATCCTTTCCTCTATCACTCCTATCTGATCTTGCTCCAAATCTTTTGTAACCCCTTGCGTCCTAGTGGCTTCCCGCTTTGCTTGGGGTGAAACACTTAAAAAAAAAAAAAAAGAAAAAAGATATCTAAATTTTTGTACTTACTTGATTAATCTCCAATTTGTACTTTGCTTCTTGAGCTGTTTCTTTTGCAAAACAACCATATGTTCTATCTTCTTGCAATTTATGTTTAATCCTTTCTTCTCACCTTCATTTACTACATTCTGGGAGAGTTCCTGCTGTTTCCCTTCTCTGTATGTGTTGCGTCAGAAACCTACCACCCGTCTGGAAGATGAACTTGTCTGCTTCTGTGAACAAAGACTTTAAATAGTGGCATGTCAGTTGACATGGGGAAGACAGATAGACAGAGAAGTTCTTAGCTGAGCTAGTTATTGACTACTCAGGCAATTTCTGTACCTTTTTACCAACCTATTAAAACCCTTTTTATTGTTATGTGTTATTTGGCGTTTGTCTCTACTAACTCCAAATCAACATCATAACAGTATGTCATCAACACTGTGTCACCGGTATATCTAATGTTAAGATTTTGTCCACAAATAATAAATCCTGGTATGTCTTTCGACCTTGCTGTAAAATTTAAATAAGTCTGGTGAGAAGACACATCTTTGTCTTGTACGCCTTCCTATTTTGTGTATTTACTGAATTTATTTTCTATCCATATGCAGGTGGTTTTCTCCCAGTATAAGTTGTGGATTATTCAAATATCTTTCTCAAATGAATCAAGTTTACTTAGCAGTTCAAATAATTGTGACATACTTTATCAAATGATTTGAATAATCTATAAAACATAGGTATACATCCTTCTACATTTGTGTTGTTATTTCTGATATCATTCTGGATATAAATAACAAATTACTTGTTCCATTGTCTTTAATGAAACCACACTGTTCTTATCCTATTTTTGGACTAATTCTCCTTAGCACTGTTCATCAGAATTTGGTAAATTATGTGACACATTGAACTGATTTTATAGTGAAGTTCACATTCATTTGCACCTAGTTTCTTTCGCATTACTATTAATCATGTAATCATGTAAGGTTTTTGGTGAGTATTTATCTGGCCTCCCCAGTAAGGCAGGATGCGACCAATGTCATGCTGGAATCAAAATTATACCAACGTTTCCTCCCTCAATGAGGAAGTTGTTGCCACAGGATAGGAATCCCTGGGATCAGATGCTTTCTCCAATATAAAATAAGAAGAAAAGTCTATTCCATTTATGGCCAAAAGCAAACTCCTGTGACAGGTATCACCACTATAACTATTAAAACAATTGTTTTATTCATAAATTTATAATGATGCCTGAACTATAGAACAAGAGTTCCTAATTAACTTAGATATTTAGATGCCACAACATAAAGAACGTGCACAAAGTAACAAAACCAACAAATCAGAATTAAGGATTCAACATTAGCCAATCAAACAGAGGATCGAGAATCTAAAATTATATTCAAGTTGAGCCTATCTACACTGATATAAGCAAAGGAGAATCAGTATTTAGACAGCAGTATAGCGACAGAGGAAAAGCAAACACATCAACAAATCAGGAACTGTGATAATCTTTAGTGGCACTTAAGACCCGTTAGTGATTTGCAAAGGAGAATGCATATGGAGCAAGAGTGAGGATTGTGGGATGAGATCACTGTTAGATTCGCTGACCTTTTAGATGTTGCTCCCACTACTTGAAGATGATTCCAACTAGTAGATTGAAAACTGCTGGGTCCACTAAAACATGTTGATCTCCACCCTACCTGATCCAAGTCTAAGTCCTTGAGGGTATTATGATGTATATTGACAGCTGACAAGTTGCTATACATGTATGTGTGTGTGCTCAGATGCAAAACTGATAGTCATTATGCAGTGTTGATACTTATTGTAGTGTATATGTTTTATACATATATAAAAATATTGTGAATATTAGAATTAAAGGGAAATGTGAATATTAAGCAATAGTTTTTAATCTTAATATTAGAAGTTTCCAACATCATATGTAGGAACACGAATGTCTTATGGCATATCAAGCCTTTGTGAGTTATTTAAAGCAAAAACATTTTGGATTCTACAAGATCATTTACTGTAGGAACTGACATTCTGACTATCATTTTTGTAAAATACAAGAGCTAATTTTTTCAAATCTATTTTATTTCTTACTATATATATATATATATATATATATATATATATATATATATATATATGTATTCTTACATCATGTGTACATTTGTGTACAGCTAAATCACAAGAAATTTAGTCCAAGAAGGATAAATCCTATTTCAGTGCGTATATATAACATAAAAAATGGAAAAGAAATATATCCACAGAAAAATACATAACACTGATAAGAATAATAATTAATTCTTGCCCCATGAGTATGGCTCTGTCACGTTACAGCAGATCTCCTTATCACTAACACACTGCACAATGTTCTTGCCAATTTAAATAATCATGCTTGAATAGTTTTATTTTCACTGGATTTTCTGTGTCTTCAGGACTATTTTCAAGTGCTTCAATAATTATTACTATCATTGATTTATACACACAGCCAATAAAGGGAGACAACTCATATCTCCAGTCTATTCCCTTGAGCTATTAAAAAGTCAGGATTTGCAATGGAGGATACCATTTACATTTTGGATTTAAGACTGTCTAAAAATTGGTAAAATACATTTCATGGTGGTATAGATTGTGCACACAGTGATTATTATATATAATAGAACTGCATATGCAGATAATGTTAATTGGTAACTAGCCTAGTAATTTTTAAGTGGTTAACCATGTTTTGAGGCTGGTTCAATATTAGTTCTCAAATGATGAGTGTTCAGGATTGATTGATTTGCTTTGTTATGACTTATCAACTCTTTACAGGTTATTTATATCAACAGTATTTTTACATTGTAAGAATCTTTTGGAGATAATTTACTGATACAAGTCCTACTAATTAACCTATAGCTTGGGGTAGAAGAGGTGGCTTCCTACCTTTCCCAATTGTATCTGTGCATAAGTAAATATAATTAACCTAACTGCAATTGAGGCTTGGCCTTCCAATTTCCTATTCAGAGCCATTCTTCATTGCACCACTCACACATTCAAGCTTACAGCATCTGGTATTCCCAAACAGTCACCCATCTAGTTACTGACCAGACATAGCATTGTTTAACTTTGGTGATCATACAAAAATTAGTGTTTCACTGTGATATGGCTGTAAGTCTGAGTCTTCAAGATGGCCAATCATGAGCAAAACACCAAAGAATATAAAAAGAATTTATGAATACATCCATGTAGAGTAACAATAAAAAAATTATTAGTATTATTAGTTTTATTAGTATTCTTAGTATATTTGTATATTAGTATTATTAGTATATTTGTATTATTAATATATTAGTATTATTATATTTGCATTATTAGTATATTTTATTAGCAGTATATCCAACAGTATAGAAAAGGCAATTTCTGTCCATCCAGCTGTGAACATCTTTGTCTTCAGTGATTTTAATGCTCACCATGACTGAAACATTCTAAAAGGTACTGATGTTGCTGCTATACAAACATTAAATTTTTCTATTGCCCAATCCCTCACTCAAGTTGTGGACTTCCCTACTCATTTCCTTAACCAAACTAAACAACATGCTTCTCTATTAGATCTATTTTTTACCTCCTTTCTTCACTCTTGCCAAGCTTCACAATATTGCCTGCTCTCTTTGTAACTTCAACTACTTTGTGATAGCTATTGATATCTGCTTCCAAGCATCCATTAAACAGGAACCCCCTATCCATAAGACCTCTTTCTGCTGCCAGCATGCTGATTGGGACTCATTCCAGAATTTTCTTTGTGACACTCATCGAATTGATATCTTCAACCTCCCAATTGAAAATTGCACCTCTTAGGTTTCTTCTTGGATCAAAGCCGGAATGGACACTTTTATCCCTTCTTGGAAATACCAGGTGAAACCACAATCCTCTCAATGGTTCACAAGAGTGTGCTCAGCCACAACAGTACATAGAAACAACTATTTCCAACTATACCAGCATGACAGCTCTCATCATAACAGTTGCCTATTTGCTATAGCTTGTAACAAATATAAATGAGCCCTTGAAAAAGCTAAGTCCATGTTTGCTGAGAGAATGAGGCACCACATAGCCTCTAAAAACTTTGGCTCTCATGACAACTGGTGTCTCTGTAATAGGGTACTAAATAAGCTCAAGGTCTTTATTCCCCACTCTTCAATTAGTTTAATGTGTTATCATCATCTCCTGATAAAGCCATATTCTTTGCCCGTAAATCCTCCTCAAACTCTAGTCTTGACTCATCTGGAGTATTCCTGCCTAACTTCCCACCTAAGGCTGAATCTCTGTTGAGTGATATGCATATAACTTCTTCCATGGTTTCTGCTATCATCTCTGACCTAGATTCCACAAACCATGTGGACTTGATGGCATCCTTGTAATAGTCATTAAAAATTATGCTCCAGAACTGACTCTTGTTCTCTCTAAACTGTATAATAAATGCCTCACTGCCTCCTTCTTTCCTTCCTCCTGGAAGTCACTGTCTGTTGTTCCACTTTTTAAGAACTCTGGTGAACTATCTGACCCATCCAACTATTAGCCTATTACCCTTCAGCTTCTTTTTGGGAAACTCCTAGAGGCCTTAATCAATGCTGAATTGGTTTGTCATCTCTCTCACAGTGCCTTTTGTTAGATAACCAATATGGCTTTCATTTCTCCAGATCAACAGCTGATGTACTAATGATAATTGCAGAAAGAGTCTATCATAAAAACACTGAAGTCTGGACTGTAGCATTGGATATCTTGAATGTCTTTGACAGGGTCTGGCATTCAGGTCTTCTCCATAAGCTGAAAATCTACAGTATCTCTGGGTACATTTTTGAGCTGATGCAGTTGTTCCCAACAAATCGTAAAATGGAAATTGTCCTGAATGGCCACTCATCTACATACTTCATACTAACATGGTTGTCCCCCAAGGCTCCATCCTTGATCCTATACTGTTTTTAATCTTCATTAACAACCTTTCTGATGACATCAGCTCTTAACTTCTCATCTACACTGATGACACTACCAATTTACTTCTGCCTTGAAGGTAAGGCTGATCAGTCAGATAAATTCAAAAAGGCAGTTGATATACAAAACAACCTCAAGACTGTTGTTAACTGGATTGTCAATTTTAATGCCTCCACATCTAAACTTCCTTCTATTAATCATCTGGCAAACCCCACTCTGGATCCCATCAGCATGGCTGATGCTATCCTCTAAGATAGTGACTCATTGTGCTTTCTTGAGCTAATGTACTTGGCTGACCTGAGGTGGAAAGACTACATTGAATCCATTACTAAATCAAATGCTAAGAAAGTCTGTTCATTGTGCTGTGCAAGACAATTTTTTCTCTAGAATCTATCTTGCCTATCAATAAGTCAACTATTCATCCATGCTTAGAATATTGCTGCCATATATGGTCCAGTACCCCAGCTATTTCCCTGGAGCTCTTTGAAGAATCAGCAATATTATTGGATTTGATCTAGTGGCTTAGCTTCAATCACTTTCCCGCTACTGTTGCCTCTCTGTGCCTTTTCTATAAATACTTTCATGGTAATTGTTTAGATGAGCTCTTCGCTCTGATACCTAGATTTTATGAATTTAAGTGTAATACTAGACTGATAGCAAGATCTTATCAATTTATAGATGAAGTAGCTAGATGAAGCCATAACTTTTATGTTAACAGTTTCTTATCTCACACTTTTCACTTGTGGAACTCCCTCTTGGTTCTATCCTTTCCAACCAACTTTAATCTGCAAAAATTTTGTCAATCACTATCTACTGTCCTCTTGATTGCTTTTTTCTCTTTCTCCTCATTACTAATGCTACTGATCCCAATTTCCCCACACCCTGTAACCCTTTGCATGCTAGTTGTTATATTGCCTTCCTTGTGGTGATACTGATTAAAATTGTATATTAGTATATTTATATATTAGTATATTTATATATTAGTATATTTTATTAGTAGTATATATTATTAGTAGTATATCTGTATATTTTTATTAGTAGAATATTAATATTATTAGTATATTATTATATTAGTATTATTAATATATATGTCATAATGTCTAGTCTAAAAAATTTGTAATATTTCATATTTTTGTACTACTGCTGAAACTACTATTAATTAAAAGTATAATAAAAAATATGATTAATCCTGGAACATAATAGAGACCCAGAATGGCTAAAGAAAAGTCCAGTCACTGCCACTGTAAGGGTCATATGACACTGCCAAATTCAAAAGCCCATCCTATGTTTTTTCTTCCCTGACGTTATTGAGGCAACACAAAGCAAGCTTCCTTCAACTCTAACCCTAGAAGGTGGCATGGGGTTATGGAAGAATAGAGCCTTTCTTTTCTTTCTATGTGCCATGTCCTCACAGGACATGCGCGATCATGGCTCCCCCCACCTATCCCTTGCAGTTCTCAACAAGTTCCTTCCCTCTGCCATCTCCCCCAGACTATGTTTTGTCATCCACTTGCTTAAGGCCGCTAGGTATGTCATGCATTATTTTCCCTTGTCTCTCTTTCCCTCTATTCAACCTGTGAGTATCAGATTCTCCAGGCCCTCCTTCCTCATTATGTTTCCCAGGAACTTCAGCTGCCTCTTCCTGATCACAGTAATGAAAGGAATCCCAAAATAACTTACCAAGAAGGTAATTTTAAATACTGGTTTCAAACATAAATTTGATTAACGATATACAAAGTTGTGCAGGAATTTTGTTTCCAACCGAATATTCCACAAGATATTATCAGAGGAAGACCAACTGGAAAATAAAGGAGTTTTTTTGTTCTAGTTCAGTGTGTGCTTGAAAAGTGGGCAAGCAATAACTGAACAATACTAAATAAGAACCAAACATGGTAAGCATAAAAATCTACCACCTTAGATTGTTGCAGATATAAACACTTTTGATGAGTTTTTATAAGCTCCTGGTATATTTTGCCTACTAACAATTTTAGTGGACTTGTATAAGTTCAAAGCAAAAATAAGACATAGAATGTCAATAAAGAAATATTAGCAAATATATTGACAGGACATTTTACAAAATATATGAAAAGATATGTAATATGAAAAGTTTTAAAGCAACCTTAAGTGTTTGTAGTTGATTACTCACATTTTGCGGGAGTGAAAATAATAAAACTTTTCACTTTGAAAAGTCACCGAGAAAGAGGTAGAGTCTTTCAATTCTTTC